>CM056053.1:391880620-392360620 GCA_029574335.1 Rana kukunoris
AGAGCCCTTAGCTCTACGTCGCCTCTAAAAGTGGCTACTAGGGGCATGTGCACGCCACCAGCGGCGAGTGCGCAGGCCCATCACTCGCTACCCTGTGCGCGTGCCCGGCGGGCACGATCGCCGCCGGGCACCCGCGATTGCTCGGTACAGAGCAAGGACTGGGAGCTGTGTGTGTAAACACACAGCTCCTGGTCCTGTCAGGGAGACAAACGTTGATCTTCTGTTCATACAATGTATGAACAGAAGATCAGTGATTTCCCCTAGTGAGTCTACCCCCCCATACAGTTAGAAAACACCCAGGAACATACTTAACCCCTTCTCCGCCCCCTAGTGTTAACCCCTTCACTGCCAGTGCCATTTTTATAGTAATCCAATGCATTTTTATATCACTGATCGCTATAAAAATGCCAATGGTCCCAAAAATGTGTCAAAGGTGTCTGGAGTGTCCGCCATAATGTCGCAGTACCAAAAAAAAAATCGCTGAACACCGTCATTACTAGTAATAATAAATATTTATAAAAATGCCATAAAACTACCCGCTATTTTGTAAACGTTATTACTTTTGCGCAAACCAATCAATAAACGCTTATTGCGATTTTTTTTATGAAACATGTGTAGAAGAATACGTATCGGCCTAAACTGAGGAAAAAAATATGTTTTTTTTATATATTTTTTGGGGATATTTATTATAGCAAAAAGTAAAAAATATAATTTTTTTTCAAAATAGTCACTCTATTTTTGTTTATAGCGCAAAAAAAAAAAAACGCGGAGGTGATCAAATACCACCAATAGAAAGCTCTATTTGTGGGGAAATAAGGACATCAATTTTGTTTGGGAGCCACCTCGCACGACCGTGCAATTGTCAGTTAAATCGACGCAGTGCCAAAAAGTGCTCTGGTCTTTGGGCAGCATTATGGTCCGGGGGTTAAGTGGTTAAATAAAATTTTTGGTTTGTGGTGCTCAGATGTAGTACTGCTTTAAGCAGAATGTTATGATAACACTGACTACTCTGGGAGCTGAGAGTTCAGTTATTCTGATGGCTGTAGGGACGGTCAAATGGATCCCAAGCCAACATTCTTGTTGCGTATCAAATCCACTGAGGAATATGCAGAAGGTGCAGTAGCAATAGAGAATCTACATCTACACATTATTCTTTTGAATGGAGAGGCTTCTAATGACTACAGCTGGAGATTGATGTCTGCAAAAGTTTTTATTTAACAATGCAAAAGTTTTCTAATTTCGTTAAAAAATAGTTGTGTTGACAAGGTAATGACCTCAGTACAACATTCCAATAATAGTATTAGTTTTTCAAGATCCTAAGATAATCAAGTGAAATTTACAGATTATGTTAAATGTTATACAAACAGAAAGGTACAGCGCGCTGAACAGGGAAATACCAACAGGCAGGGCGGAGTCCACAGGTGGGTGCTCAAGCAGTGGTCTCCTCCAAACAACACCCAAATAGGTAAAAAAATTGAAAAAAATCTGCCAACTCCAATCCGTAAGAAATATTTATTGGCACATATAGGAAAACAAAAAAGCACACACGTTTCGGCTGAAAAGCCTTGGTCACTGCAGTGACCAAGGCTCTTCAGCCGAAATGCGTCTGCTTTTTTGTTTTTCTATATGTGCCAATAAATATTTCTTACGGATTGGAGTTGCCGGATATTTTTCTATTTTATCTACTTACACATGTACAGTACATGATGACTTTAATTTGTAAAAGCTCCACTTTTAGTTTGCGTCCAATAGGGATGAGCAACATTTAGATGTATAAATGGAACATCTTTGGTATATGATCTTAGATTTGTTGCCACCACCCCTGGTGAACAAGGAAAAGGCTTTAAAGGCAACAGAAATTTAGAATGTTGTATACAAAAATATATAATTTTATTTGTAAAATGATCCACATGGTAAGTACCAGACCCTACGCGTTTTGGGTATTCCCTTCTGTAGGGGAATAGAAGGGAATACCCGAAACGCGTAGAGCCTGGTACTTACCATGTGGATCATTTTCAATTTGTATACTTATTGTTTCTTTTAAACCACTGTGTTTTGTTGTTTTGCTATTTACAAATAAAATTATATATTTTTGTATACAACATTCTAAATTTCTGTTGCCTTTAAAGCCCCATTTCGGGGGATTCCTCGAGTTTTCTTTTCCGAGCAACATTTAGAGGGTTGTGGTGGTTTGTAAGGGTACAATGGGTTTAAAATAGGACACACAGAATAAGGAAGCACCTTTCAGCTATCCTGGCCATTTTTCTGTGCTAGAGAATAGAGACAAAAAACAAAACACAAAAACAAAATAATAAAAATCAAATACACAAAAAAAATAAAAAATAAACTAACACACCGCAAATCAAACTACTATAAATAATGTACACCTCTCCCAAAAAAAGAACCCTGCACCATCATAGCAAAGTTAGAAAAAAATAAAACAATAAAAATAAGAAAATAGTTGATTTTTTTGTAGAAACTCTCATTGGGCTCATGGAGACAAATTGTTTCAGCAAAATTGTGCTGCAAAATTTATTTGAGAAAATCACTCCTGTCATAAATGTTTACTACTAAGCATGTTGCAACCAGACAAAAAACTGGTTTGGTTTAAATGCATAAACCACTGATATGTATGATCAATCAACATTTTTTTTCCATATAGTGTGATACAATGCTGTCACTTCTTAAACAGATGCTAGCTGGTATTATTAACCACTTCAGCCCTGGAGGATTTGGCTGCCCAATTACCGGGCCATTTTTTGCATTTTGGCACTGCGTCATTTTAACTGACAATTGCGCGGTCGTGCAGTGTGGCTCCCAAACAAAATTGACATCCTTTTTTTGCCCACAAATAGAGCTTTCTTTGCTCGCCTCTGTGGTTTTAATTTTTTGCGCTATAAACAAAAAAAAGAGCGACAATTTTGAAAAAAAAATATATATATATTTCTTACTTTTTGCTATCATAAATATCCCCCAAAATATACAAAAAAATAATAATTTCTTTCTCAGTTTAGGCTAATACGTATTCTTCTACATATTTTTGGTAAAACGCAAATAAGCGTATATTAATTGGTTTTGCGCAAAAGTTATAGCGTCTACAAAAT
The DNA here is from genome assembly GCA_029574335.1 of Rana kukunoris. Taxonomy (NCBI): domain Eukaryota; kingdom Metazoa; phylum Chordata; class Amphibia; order Anura; family Ranidae; genus Rana; species Rana kukunoris. The sequence continues at coordinate 391,883,725 of CM056053.1, forward strand.
AGGGGATAGATTTGTGGCATTTTTATTAATATATATTTTTTTAACTAGTAATGACGGCGATCTGTGATTTTTATCATGACTGCAACATTATGGCGGACACATCAGACATTTTGTACGCTATTTTTGGACCATTGTCATTTATACAGCCATCAGTGCTATAAAAATGCACTGATGACTGTGTAAATTACACTGGCAGGGAAGGGGTTAACCACTGGGGGGTGAGGAACAGGTTAAGTGTGTCCTAGGAAGTGATTATAACTGTGTGGGGGCTGGGCTACAAGTGACACAACATTGATCACTGCTCCCAATGACACGGAGCAGTAGATCAGTGTCCTGTCACAAGGCAGAACAGGGAAATGCCTTGTTTACAAAACAGGCAGGGGTGCTCGTGGCAAGGGTGCGCCCGTGCCCGCACCCGCACAGTGGCAAAATCAAAGCAATGTACCTGTACGTTGCTTTGCGCAGCTGTGCCATTCTGCCAACGTATATGTACAGACGGCAATCGGTTAAAATATCTTTGTAATATTGATCACATGCAATTAAGTCTAACGTTTGTATCCTAATTGAAATGTAATTTCTACCTATAGTTCTATGCCAGGCATTAATAATGATTGGATTTCAATTGGATGTATTCGGACTCATGCTATTTTACTATGAAAGAAAAAAGTGTAGTTGACTGGTTCCAGGCAATACCAGGTACAAAGGTCCCTGTCATTAAGAAGCAAGACTAAATAAACATGCTGTAATATGATCACTTTATTGCTTTGTCTTCAATTTAGGTTAGTTTATTGCCCTGCTAATGGAGGTAGGATTAGCAATGTAAGAGTGTGGAGCGTATAAATAAAAGTTTGCAAATCAAACTCTTTGTCAGCATATTCTGTAGAAGAATATGTATTGTAAACATATTTCAATTGTATTATTATATTGAAAATGAGTTGAAATAATATTGTTTATCACAAACTATTTTATGATCCCATCATTAAACATTACTGTCATACATAAACTTTCTGCCTTATAATAGGATGCAGTAAACAGAGAACAATGGGGAAGATTTATTAAAACTGAAGAGTGCGACATCTGGTGCAGCTCTGCATAGAAACCAATCAGCTTTTATGTTTTATTGTCAAAGCTTAATTGAACAAGCTGAAGTTGGAATCTGATTGGCTACCATGCACCGCTGCACCAGATTTTTGCACTCTTCAGTTTTAGTAAACCAACCCATATTGTGTCAGTTTGCTGTTGCTCATGTTTCTACTACGATGTGAAATTACTGGAATTAGCTGAAAATGATATCTCGCTATAGGTTCAATTTATAAACAGACCTACTGTAGCTGTTTTTGTATTTATTTATATAGAGATCTATTATAAAAGATTCATTTTATGATTATTTTTAAAGTTAATGTCAATTTCTAATTGTATCTAAAATTGTAGTTGTAATATTGATGATGCTGATTGTGACAAGTTTTAATTCGGAATGTGGTTCCCTACTCATTGCAAAGTGTACTTCATTGTACTTATTAATTATTAAAGATACAAAGTGTAATTTTCATAGATCATAAAAGTAAAATTTATTTGAAAATGTTTCCCATTTTGGAGTGTTGAAAAACAGTAGATTTCAATTCCAACCGCCTTTTCCGTTGTTAGCAATTATTTTTGTTATCCCAGCAGTGCTTAACAGCTTACCCCATTAAATAAATTGATAAATGGATTCTTTAAAGCTCTTACTAATTTCAAATAAATGTGTATTATTAATGAAAGCAGTTGGCTTTCCACTTCATTAAAATTAAACAAAATGTTGTGCTGCTCCTTTTAACGCACATATCTCATATTAATGCAATAATAGTGTATGGTACAAAACAAAAATCCATGTGAAAAGTCATACATGGTTACAAATTAACACTCCTCAAGTGGAATGACAAAATTGTGAATAATCAACAGTGAATAACATTCAATAATAGAACAAAAAATATTCCATAAAAATCTGTAAATATTCATAAATTATTAGCACACATATGCAGTGTTTCTCTTCTGTGTAATTACTTCAGTGTTTTACCACCATCACGCAAATCCACTGCTTACCAGATGTTTAGACCTCTAGATGTAGTTTTAAGCCGCATACACACGATCGGTCAAACTGATGAGAACAGTCTGAAGGACCGTTGTCTTAGGTTAACCGATGAAGCTGACTGATGGTCTGATGTGCCTACACACCATCAGTTAAAAAAACGATCGTATCAGAACACGGTGACGTAAAACACAACGATGTGCTGAAAAAAATGAAGTTCAATGCTTCCAAGCATGCGTACCCCAGATGACGATCCATTGATCAAAACGCGTCAGGACCCGCTGACCCCACTGCTTATGATTTACATGCTTGATTCACCAGCTGAAATGTGAGTGTAAACTATAACTTTTTGCTGCCTAGTAAATTTTATACAGTTTTACACTATGTCCATCTCCATCTTTTCTTCCTTGGTTTATTATACTCTGAACTTCTGGATCTATTGATTTCGAGCCCCATCCGCTCATTACTGCTGGCTACTGTCCATTACTGGCCTGCGCCCTTGCGGTTACATCGTATATTACATCATATTGGAAATCATCCTTCTGTTTGCCATCCAAGTTAACCTGAAACCAGGACATCGCTATCATTAAGCCTTTGTGACCTAATAGGTGTATGCTTATTTTGGTCCACAATATCTGGTAAGCCTCCGATTTACCCTGGTGGTGGACTCACTATCAAATTCTACTTCCCTTTCCTCTCAGCACTAAGTCACTTTTTTGTTGGAGCAACAGATACTGAACTTTATTATTGAACATTATTCCTTACATTTTCTGTTATTTTTATCAATTATATTCACTTTGATTGTTTTCCTATGGAGTTTAGCACATTTTTGTCATTCATGCATGAGGTTTTTAATCTGTTTTACAGTCTATTTGCACGTATAATTAGCGCTACACCTTTTTGTTCTTCTTGCTTGTTCTTTCAGAATTGATCTAGTTCTGTGGTGTTGGCTGCCATTTATATGTTTGTATAGGTAGCGTGGTGATTTATATACATTTGTATATTGTGTTTTTTCCAAGCATGCGTCGACTTGATTCTGAGCATGCGTGGGTTTTTAAAAGCAAGTTTGCTGTTTTTTAACCAATGGTTAAATAACCTATGGGCCCCACACACGATCGGTTTTGACCGATGAAAGCGGTCCTTCAGACGGTTGTACTCTGGTTAACCTATCGTGTGTACGCGGCTTTAGTTTACACACTTTTTTATTAGAATGTTTTACTTTTTTACTAACAAACTTTTTTATTAGACGTGTCAAAGAAATCTAGATTTCACAGCACTTTAAATATATCAAGATACTCCCAGTAACAGCTCAGTTGACCCTCTCCAGCTTACAATTTCAGCTCAATTAAATTATATTAAAAACCAGTATGAAGAAAAGAACAATGGGCCTTCATAGTGTAGTATTAAAAGACCACTATTTATTGTAATAGAAAGGTGCTCACATTCCAGTATAAAGAGACAAACATGTACAACCAGCACCAACACAGTGGGTGTTATGACGTCAGCGCTAGGCTCCGTCCGATGCGTTTGGACATCATCAGGGATTTTTTTTATTTAAATCCAAATTTGTTTTAGTGTGTTATATTACAATATTCTTATTTAAAAAATGCAATTGTGTACCCACTGTTTCCTCTACAAGGTAAGCTGCTAAAGGAATCAGTTGGATGTGGTCTTCTCAAGTATGCCTGGGATTGTGAACCCTCTGTGTGTATTCTGCATATTAGGTAAAGGTGTGAACAGAGGTACAGAGTCTAAGGAGCCACCTGGTACTCACCTGTGCACCCTGCAAGGGGTGATGCTTTACTGCCCAACAGCTCCCAGCCTGTTGCCCTTGGACACACATGTAAAGACTGTAGCTGACCAGGGAAATTAGGACAAGATGAAGGTCAGGGCAGGGAGTGAAGAAGCAAAGATATTCTTCCGGTTCCGGCGCCGCATGGAGTAGCTGTGTGCTCCATCAGCTCCCGCACACAGGCTCCAAAAACTGCCTATAAAAGCCTGCAGACCCGCCACCGACCCCTGGGCTAATCATCCGCCATCCCCCCACACGAGGATGGACAGGTTTCTGGAAAAAAGCGGCGCGCGATCGTACGCCGCCGCCGCTGCGCGAACGGGACAGCCGCAAATCGAGGCCCCGGCTTCGGCCTACACGGATTCGGTCGTGGATCCGATCGCAGAATCGGCGCCTGCTATGGAGGTGAGTGCAACACCAGCCCCTCCAACTACCCCTCAGACTGTCCACATCTCCTCATCTCCCCCACAAGCGGGGGATATGCACAACATAGAGCTGATGGCCCAGGCCGTGGCTGCTCTATTATCCCCCATGATAGCGACTTCAGTGGAGAAAGCCATCAATGCAGGGATACAGAAAATCCAGGCTCAACTAGGGGAGCATGCATCCCGGCTGAATGAGGCTGAGAATCGCATCGGTCATATAGAAGAGGAACTTTACCAGGCCCAATCCTTTGAACATGCGCAAGACAAGACGAACAAGTATATACTCGACAAACTGGACGACCTTGAGAATAGATCCAGGAGGAGCAATCTGTGCTTTATTGGCGTCCCTGAATCGCTGCAACCCCAGGCACTCTCAGATCTCTGCTCAAGACGCACCCCTGAGGCCCTGGGCCTGCCCGGCCCCTGCACTGTTGAGCGCGCCCACCGCATGGGCCTCTTCAACTCTGAACGCAAGTCACCACGTCCAGTGATCGCCAAGTATCTCAACTATTCGGATAAGTCCCTCATCCTGCAGAAGTTTAGGCAGTCCAGGACCCTCCAGATAGACGGCATGAATATCCTGGTCTTTGCGGACTACTCCGTGGACGTCTCCAAGAGGAGGAAGGCTTTCCAGCAGATCTGCACGGAGCTCCACCGAATGCAAGTCAAGTTTACTCTGGCTTTCCCGGCCGTGCTTCGACTCAGAGCACCTAACGGAGATCAGCTCTCCTTCCATGACCCATCCGAAGCTTAGGCCTTCCTGAGGTCCCACCGCTCAGGCCCCCACCACAACCTGTCGAGCTGCACCCTCCAACCGGGCCCTGGAACACGGAAGCCCACGCAAGGACTCTCCTAAAAGATTCAAGGCTTCTGGATCCGACCGACAACACACCTCCTCCTCTTGAACCCTTTTTTTTTTAACCTTTTTTTTTAACCCTTTTTTTTTCTTTTTCTTTTTTCTTTTTTCCTTTTTTTTTTGGATGGCCGCACCATCCTGGTGCAACTCTACTGCGCTTTGATCGTCCAAGACCACTCCTGGGTCCCTCTCCTTCATCGTGCCTCCCCCTTCACCCGGGGGACCACGGTAGGCCCAATGCTATTATGCTGTTATGCCATTTTTTTTTTTTTTTTTTGCTCCTTAATGCTATTTTATTTCACATTGTTTTATGTTCTTCTTGCACGATTGGTAATAGTTGTTTTAGCTTTACGTGTGTTTTAATATTGGGTTTTCACATACGTTTATATGTCATGTGTGGGCCCTTCCATTCTTCCGCAGAGATACCTGTTTAGCTCTTGCCCCCCCCCCCACGCATTGCTCCTGTTGCCTACACCCCCCCCCCCTCGGTCGCTGCGGGTGAAGTGCTGCATAGTGAGCCCTGGGTTGGGAGTTGGCCTATTCAGTGGCTCCATGCGGAAAAAAGTGAAGCTCCCGAATGTTGTTGTTCACCTTGTTTGTCCCCATCATCCCTCCCCCATCTCCCCTTCCCTGTTTCTCTGCCCTCTCCCCATTTTTAGGGATCCATTAGCACCTCCGTTCTCTCTCCCAGCCGACCATCACTCCATCTGCTGTCCTTGTACCCCACTTCTGCTATGCTCCATGCTCCCATTCTCCTCGCCTCCACATCCTGCCCACACCCCATTGATCGTTTTCCCAACATGAGAATAGTCTCCTGGAATGTTAAAGGGCTCCGCTCCCCCAATAAGAGGATGAAAGTTATGCGCCACCTTAAAAGGCTCAAGACCGACATTGCCCTCCTTCAGGAAACCCATCTGTCCACTCCCGACTTCCCGCGGCTGCGGAAACTCTGGGTAGGCACAGTCCTCGGCTCTGATTAAAGTGGTCGGAAAGCTGGGGTAATAATCCTTGTCAACAAAAACCTTCCCTGCAAGATACTGTCCTCAGATTCAGACTCTGAGGGGCGATTCGCCTCTGCCCGTATCCAACTGGGATCCAGGGTTGTAAACATCACCAATGTATATGCTCCTAACAGCCCCACAAGTGCCTTTTTTAGCGACCTCACCTCCTGGGCGCTTCGAGACCCAGCTTGCCCACACCTGATAGGCGGGGATTTCAACTCCATTATGCACCCGACAGACGACAGGTCCTCTACCAGACAATCCCGTCCTCCTCTGACTCCTCTCACCCAGACCTTGTTGGCGTCGACTATTGATTCACTGCACCTTCACGATCTATGGCGACTAAAACACCCAGCTGACAGGGAATTCTCATTTTACTCCCACCCTCACAATGTCTTCACGAGACTGGACTATCTTTTCTGTTCTGACTCTCTCCTCCCACTGATCTCGGAAGCTGACATACACGACATTGCAATCTCGGACCATGCCCCGGTCTCGACCACCCTTGAAGATCCTGACTTAGCCTCCAACCCCAGAATCTGGCGGTTTCCCTCCTATCTTCACAACAACTCCGATTTCCACCTACATCTGGAAAAAGCCTGGTCGGGATACGCGTCGGATAATGCGCTACACGCCGATAACCCTAACCTTTTCTGGGAAGCGGGCAAAGCGTTCCTCAGGGGCTGCATAATAGCCTACGCCGCCACATTCAAAAAACACACACTTAGACGCTACAAACAGGCCAGCGCAACACTGCATCAGGCCCAGCGGGTCCTCTATACTGACGACTCCCCCAGCAACCGTAGCGCCTGGTTTGCTGCTAAGCAGGCCTTTGATAGCTGGGCAGCCACCCTCGAACGTACCCAAAAGGCACATCTAGACGCCTCCCTCCACAAGTTTGGTAACAAAGCAGGTAGACTCCTTTCCAGATTAAGTAAAGGACCCAACCGCCCGACGCATATCATGTCCCTCAGAGATCCGTCGGGCTCCGTACACTGCACCCCAAAAGATATCAATAATACTATGCGCCAATTCTACTCTTCCCTGTATGCCTCAGACCCTATTGATAAGCCAACGGCCCTCAACTTCCTACGACGTATTTCCCTGGATCAGGTAACCCCCACCCAGCTCGAAGCCCTCAATGCCCCTATCTCCATCCTGGAGGTCCAATCCGTAATCAAACAGCTTTCCCCCTCTAAAGCTCCAGGCCCAGATGGCTTCACTGGAGAATTTTACAAGTCCTTTATCTCGACTGTGTCCCCCCCTCTCCACGACGTCTACCAACATATATGGTCGGGTGGGTCCTATCTACCAACGGGCAATCAGGCCATTGTAAAACTCTTGGAGAAGAAGGGCAAAGACCCCCTAGAACCTGGCTCTTATAGGCCCATCTCACTTTTAAACCTTGACGTTAAAATCCTCTCCAAGATAGCAGCCACTAGACTGGCATCCATTATACCCTCCCTGATCCACCCCGCACAATCGGGCTTTGTAATGGGTAGGACGGCCACCATGAATATTAGGAAGGTAATGCTAGCTCTCGAACACGCAAAAAATGACCCGGCAGGAGACCATGCCATCATCACCTTAGACGCGGAGAAGGCTTTCGATAACGTTAGTTTCGAATGGCTCTCCATGGTCATGTCCAAAATGGGCTTCTCGGGCCCCTTCACGCATCTCATAGAATCAATGTACACTGCCCCTGCCGCGAGAGTGGTCGCTGCGGGCCTCCTCTCTGAGGAATTCAGGCTGCACAAAGGCACGAGGCAAGGCTGCCCGCTCTCCCCGCTCCTTTTCAACATAGCGCTTGAACCCCTGTCCCGCCACCTAACCCAGATCGCCCCCCTTTGCCGACGACGTCCTTATTTTCACATCCAGCCCTTCACTTGACATGTCCACGATCAAGACCACTTTTGACGAATTCAGGCAATGCTCTGGGCTTCGTATTAACTATAATAAGAGCGAAATACTCCCAATAGGTTCCCTATCTGTCCCCTCTTGGTCCCAGAGCTCCTTATTCACTGTTGCGAAGTCACATATCACTTACCTGGGAATAAAAATAGGTAAACTGCCCTCCTCCCTATACCACCTCAACTATCCCCCCCTGCTCACCAAAATATCCCAAGAACTGGCGAACTGGATGGACCTGCCTCTCTCGCTGCTGGGAAGATGCCACCATGTCAAGATGGTCAGTTTTGCACGCCTATTGTACCCACTACAAACCATCCCACTACTTCTGCGCCACAAAGACATTAAATCCATTAACTCTGCCATTTCCAAGTTCCTCTGGCGTGGCAAGAGGGCGCGCATAGCATTTGCCAAGCTGCATCTTCCCAGGCGAGAGGGGGGCATTGCCCTTCCCAACATCAGGCTATACAACCTGGCATGTCTATTGAGAACAGGCTTGGATTGGATATCCCAGTCCTCCAGGTGCTCGAACTACCCCCTTGAATCGGCGATGGTCCGCCCCTTCTCCCTTACGGCCCTTCTCCATTGTCATTGGAAATCTGCCCCCCCTCCCCTCCAACACAATCTCCTTCTCCTGGATACAGTCATTGCCTGGAGAGAGGTCAGGAAAGCCCTCAATGTCCCTTCCTCTATCTCGCGATACCTCCCAATCCTGGGCAACCCGAGCTTCCAACCAGGCTTAGATAACCAGCCTTACCTCGACTGGGAGGATAAGGGTATCAAATCCTTTTATTCATTGTGTGACCCCCTTTCAGGCCGCCCCATGGGATTTAGAGCCCTGGCAGACAAATTTTCTCTCCCTTCATCACATGTATTCCAGTATATTCAATGCATTAGTTTTCTGAAAAACGCCTGTCGGGATGACAGAAAAAGGTTCCAGAGCTCCCTCACCGACACCCTTATTTCCCGGGCCTCATACAAAATTTCAGACATTTATCGTCCCCTCCTCCTGCACAACATCCCCCCCCTTGGCGTCAACCTCGGCGGCCAACTGGTCGAAGGACTTCCCTGACCCTGACCTGGTGGAGAAGCTCCTGCATGGCCTCACCACCATCCATAGACTTATCCCAAACGAAATATGGAGAGAGACGCAGATCAAAATTCTTCACCCCAGCCCACATCCCCTTCAGCCGAGCCCATGCCACCCCAGACTGCCCCCTCTGTAAACAACCCAAACCTAACTTGGCTCACAGGTTCTGGTCTTGCTCCCTCATAGCCAGTTTCTGGGACCAAGTCATCCAATACATTTTCGATGTCACCCTGTTGCGCATACCCAGGGACCCGCTATTACTTATCTTTGGGTATTGGGACCCCCTACTGCTCCCCTGGTCTTCCCCTACCACCCCCCTGAGCAGGGACTGGACTCTGATATGTCTCTTGATAGCCCGGAGAGCCATCCTCCAGAAATGGATATCTGCTGACTGCCCAACCACTGCTCAAGTTAAAAAGGAACTGTTGCAGCTCTTATACAAGGACAGGCTCAACACGGACCTAACCCACGAACGGAGTAAGAACCGCTTCTATCACTTATGGAATCCCTTTCTGTTGCACACTTTCACTCCTACCGAGAGGTTGAACTTTGAGAAAATGTCTTTTTTATACCAGGATCCCTCGCGGGATTGACGTTCTCTTACCTTCCCTCCCTCCTCCCCTACCCCCCCCCCTCTTGTTGTTCTTTTTTTGTAAGGACTATTCCACCTACCCATGTGCCACTGAACCTATGCCCTCCCCCTTAATTATTTCTTTGAGAATCTCTCCATATACTGTTCTTCTACTGTGAATGTCCTCAGAAAATGCTTATATGTCCTGTTTTGTAATTACTCTGTTGTGTAACTTCCTTAATAAAAACATATTTAAAAAAAAAAAAAAGAAGCAAAGATAGAAAATCAAGGTAAAAAAACATAAAAACACATATACGTCATTGTAGAAATAATTTTAGCTGTAGGAGGCTTTACTTAACCACTTCAGCCCCAGAAGGATTTACCCACTTCCTGACCAGGCCATTTTTTGTGATACGGCGCTGCATCACTTCAACTGACAATTGCAAGTTCATGTGACGCTGTACCCAAACAAAAATGACATCCTTTTTCCCCCACAAATAGAGATTTATTTTGGTGGTATTTTCTCACCACTACGGTTTTTATTTTTGCGCTATAAAAAAAGAGTGTACATTTTGAAAAAAAAACATATTTTTTAACTTTCTGCTATAATATTTATCCAAAAAAAAGTAATATAAAAAAAACAAATTTATTCATCAGTTCAACGGCGGATCCAGGAGGGGGCAACAGGGAAATTGCCCCCCCAGACAATCATGTCACATTGGCTATTTAACTGCTTGCCGACCTGCCGCCGTCATTTTACGGCGGCAGGTTGGCTCTCCTGGGCGAGAGCCCGTAGCTCTACGTCGGGAGTTTAGCGGCCACTAGCAGGGGAGGGAGGAAAGGCTCACTGGCAGGGGAAGGAGGAAAGGCTCACTGGCAGGGGAGGGAGGAGGGAGGAAAGGCTCACTGGCAGGGGAGGGAGGAGGGAGGAAAGGCTCACTCAAAAAAAATGTTTTTTTTATATATTTTTGGGGGATATTTATTATAGCAAAAAGTTAAAAATATTGAATTTTTTTCAAAATAGTCGCTCTATTTTTGTTTATAGCGCAAAAAATAAAAACCACATCAAATACCACCAAATACCACCAAAAGAAAGCTCTATTTGCAGAAAAAAAAGGATGCCAATTTTGTTTGGGAGCCACGTCGCACAACCGTGCAATTGTCAGTTAAAGCAACACAGTGCCGAATCGCAAAAAGCGCTCTGGTTATTGGGCAGAAATATGGTCTGGGGGTTAAGTGGTTAAAACAAATGTTATCATTTTTTTTAACTGCTTTGTGGGACTGCATTTATATAAAAAATTGGGGCTGCAGTCATATACAAAAGTGGGACTCAATTTATATACAAAAGTGGGACTGTATTCATATACAAAAGTGGGACTGCATTTATATAGAAAAGTGGAACTGCATTTATATACAACAGTGGGGCTGCATTTATATACAAAAGTGGGACTGCGTTTATATACAAAAGTGGGACTGTATTCATATACAAAAGTGGGACGGTATTCATATACAAAAGTGGGGCTTCATTTGTATACAAAAGTGGGACTGCATGTATATACAAAAGTGGGACTGCTTTTATATACAAAAGTGGGACTGCATTTACAGTATATACAAAAGTGGGACTGCATTTATATACAAAAGTGGGACTGCATTCATATACAAAAGTGGGACTGAATTTATATACAAAAGTGGGAATGCATTTATATACAAAAGTGGGACTGACTTTATATACAAAAGTGGGTTTGCATTTATATACAAAAGAGGGACTGCATTTATATACACAAGTGGGACTGCATTCATATACAAAAGTGGGACTGAATTTATATACAAAAGTGGGACTGCATTTATATACAAAAGTGGGACTGCATTTATATGTACAGCGAGGCTGCAATGATGGGCACTGATGAGGCTGCATTGATCTCTTGTACCATCTGCAGTCTCTGACGATCTCTTGTACCATGTCTGCAGTCTCTGATCATCTCTTGTACCATGTCTGCAGTCTCTGACCATCTCTTGTACCATGTCTGCAGTCTATGACCATCGTCTACAAACTACGGGATAGATTTATGGCATCATTGATTTTTTAGCAGTATTGCAACATTGCAGTGGCCACATCGGACACCTAATTGAGTTTTTTAAGCAACACCTTATTTTATGGCAGTGCCCCTCCCGAGACTAGACTTTGGATCCGCCCTTGCATCAGTTTAGGTTGATATATATTCTTCTATATATTTTTGGCAGAAAAAAATCACAATAGGCGTATATAGATTGGTTTGCACAAAAGTTATTGCGTCTACAAACTGTGGGATAGATTTAGGAACTTTCATTTTTTTAAATAGTTTTTACTAGTAATGGAGGTGATCAGTGGTTTTTAATGGGACTGCGACATTGCGGAGGACAAATCTGACCCTAGGGGGCGATAAAGAGGTTAACTGTGTTCTCTCAATGTGTTCTAATTGTAGTGGGTAAAGGATGCCAGGGACATGACAGAGATCACTGAGAACAGTAGATCTCTGACATGTCCCCTGTCAGAACGGATTGTTCTGCATCTGTACACCTCGATCGTGGGTCACCGGTGGACATCGAGTCCACCGACCCCGCGGGCGTGCTCCTGCGGTGCGCAGTGGGCACGCGCCTGCTATAAGCATTTAAAGGAGCCGACATACAATGGTGGCGATTCGTGCAGCCCTGCGAACCTGCCGCAGTGAAACTGTGGTGGCTGGTCAGCAACTGATTAAAACAAACCTAAGGCTTTTCATAAAATATATACATTACCTTATCTCATTCCCTGCTGTGCGTTCCTATTTGTCTTTTAATGTGACCAATATGGAGGCTTGTGAAGGTTTAGTGAGAAGGATCAAGCTTGATGTATATAGAAAAGATCAAGATTTGCATAACATTATAGCCGCCTGTCCTTGGACCTACCCAACTGCTACCTGATTAAACTGGGGTTTCTGTCATGGGAAAGATGTGCAAGCAGAAAAAGTTAACTGTCATTAAAGTCAGTACAGAGGCATCAGCCATCCAGACAGCAGATGTGTACTGTGCAGAAAGCCATGTAATTGCCCCAAACAGGAGAGAAGGCCTGGGGCAGAATTTTGAAGGGCAATTCCCAGTCACGTCTGGGGTGTGGTAATTAAGCAGTGCCATGGGCAATTATCCACTCTCGGCAATACCCGCTTCAAAAGAGTATATAGAGGCTATCACTGTTGACTCTGAAAATGTTAGATGCTTGACTTTCAATGTTGAAGGAATGACTTCAATTGTTTTTGCAGCACTGACCTGAAACAAGTGAGGAGATCAGGCGTTTCGATTTTATTCAGACCTTACACCACATGCCACGTGGCTGTTATAGGTTAGTGTCTTAGGCCCTGTACACACGATCAGTTCAAACTGATGAAAACGGACTGAAGTTCATCGGTTCACAGACTGATGGTCTGATGGTTTGTACACACCATCAGTTCAAAAACCGATCGTGTCAGAACGCGGTGACGTAAAACACAACGACGTGCAGAAAAAACTGAAGTTCAATGCTTCCAAGCATGCGTCGACTTGATTCTGAGCATGCGCAGGTTTTGAACCGATGCTTTTGCGTACTAACCATTGGTTTTGACCGATCGGTAGGCGTCCATCAGTCCGATTTTAAAGCAAGTTTTAAAACTTTGGACTGAAGGACAAAAGACTGATGGGCTGTACACATGGTCGGTTTGGACTGATGAAACTGAACTTTAGTGCGTTTTCATCGGTTTGGACTGATCGTGTGTACAGGGCCTTAGAAAGTTTTGAAGTCATTGACAGCCAAGACACATTCATTCTCAGCAGGAAGTCACCATTGTGCAGCATTTCTTGATACACAAGATTGTGAAATGTTCTGGTAAAAGCTAGCTGGCGCCAAAACTGGGGATGGTCTGTTGCATATGCAAAAGCGTTTTGCCTTGTAGCATCAGCTATAGTTACCATTAATGTTTGTTTATACAATTTGGTAGACTTGACAGTTTCTTAAACATTGATTTCTTAGTATGGCAGACATTTTCACAGCAGGTAACGAAAATTCTGTGCAAATTTTGTGAAGTGGGAAACATTTTTCCCATGCATAGTTTTTAGCTGATGTAACCTTGCATTTCATGGCTTGTTTTTTTGCTTTAACCCATGATATCTGGATATGATTATATCCAATAAAGAATAGTACAAGTTTAACAGTCCTATAGATAAGATAGACAAACCTAGAGTGTTATCTGTGAAAAATGATAACGGTGTTCACTTTATTAGGTATACTACAATATTACAAGCAATTAGTATTGTAGAATGTTTTGGATGACTCATGACCTATCCTTATTGTATGAATTATTTATTCAATCTTTGAAGTATATGGACACAATTCGTCCTCTTCCCATCCCAATACATAGGGAGGAGGGAAAGCTGATATTTGAGTTTGTGACCATGCAGAATTCAACCTGAACTTTACATGTTCTTTAAACTTTACACGTGCAATCCAAGTGGGTAGTTCACCCACTCATCGTACCTCTGGCTGCTTTAGCTGTAAGTCATTTATTTGGAAATACTATCACTACTGTCACTAAATTAATGACTTCCCACTCCTAGGTTACTAGGATGCTGGCTGTCCGCTTCCTAGTAACCAAGAACACTGTGCTGGTCAGCTGTATGCATCCTCGCAACCAATGAGATTATTGGTTGCAAAGACTTCTACTGCATAGTAATTAGTTGTTACGCTGCAAGAAAAACTCCCAACAAATATCATGAAGTCCACCCTGGCAAAGCGCCTTATCCCCATGTTCATGAGGACAAAGGACTCTTCCCCCAAAGCCCTGGACCAATAGATGTAGGAGTTTGTATGGGGGAGTGTGGACTTATTGTAATCTGAAAGTCCCCTTCAAAATAAAGGGACCCTCAAATATCTGCCCCCCAAGGTGAATGAGTAAGGGGTACCCTGGTTACACATTAACAAAATAAATTTACAATGTAAATAAATAATTAGACACAGTTAATAAAGTATGTTGGAAAAAGAAAAGAACAGAAAGTAAAGAAAATACCCCACGGTGTAAATCTATTGTCAGTCATGTTATCCATCAATGTAAATGCAGGTCAAACAAGATGAACAATGCCCACCAACCCACCTAAACAAAACACACTGCTCCCTGAGACAATCCATTCTCAATGGACTCTCACTGTGAATGACATTTCCCTATCAGGCAGCCAAATGTATATAATGGAGCTATCCAATGTCATTGACCAAATATGGTCATGATCGTATTTAGTCAATGATGTTACCCAGGAACCTCTGTCCTTTAATTTTCATTCAGCTACCAGCTAGAGAAAAGTAATTTATGGCACAGTGAGAATGCAAAAGGAGAGCATCATCTTGCCAGTCAATTTGCTTTGCTTGGGTGGTTTGGTGGGCACCATTCTTTATGATTCATGTGGATCTACATTACTGGATGACATGATTAGTGATGGATTTACATCAAAGGACTTGTTTTATTAGGGACTTTTCCACGTAAGTGTTTATTTATTTATTTTTTTGGTAAGGAAATACCCATTACTCATTCATGCTGAGGTAGATATCTGTGGCCACATTATTTAAAGGAGGCTTCTAGATTCAGATAAATCTCCACATCCATGCAGACCTCCACATTCTCTGCAACAGGGATTTGGGGGCAAAGGTGTTTTGCCAGGGCGGCAACTCTTGCAAGGTACCCTCCTCATGTTGAAGGCATGTGGCCTAGTATAGTCTGGGGGGGGGAGCTCACTGCACTACCATTTCCTGTCCTGCTGTTACATGCAATCTCACAGAGCTTGAGCTATTTTGCAAGGAAAATGGAAACAAATGTCTCTCTCTAGATGTGCAAAGCTGGTAGAGACATCTCCAAAAAGACTTGCAGCTGTAATTGCAGCAAAAGTTGGTTCTACAAAGTATTGACTCCAGGGGGGCTGAATACAAATGCACACCACTTTTCACATATTTATTTGTAAAAAAACAAAATCATTTATCATTTTCCTTCCACTTCACAATTATGTGCCACTTTGTGTTGGTCTATTACATAAAATCCCAATAAAATACATTTACGATTTTGGTTGGCAAAATGTGGAGAATTTCAAGGGGATTGAATACTTTTATATATGCCTTAGTAAAAGCAGCAAACCCATAAAAAAAAATGTATACTGTAGGTTTAAACATATATATGCACAATATATATTCAAGCACGTTTTTTTTTTTTTTTTTTTTTATATTTAAAACAATACACTGAAAATATGTAGAGGAATATTATCCCAAGTCAGTATATACTGTATATGTAGATATGTTAAGAGGGGTAGCGCTGTAACCTTTTAGTATATAGGCCACATAATATGTAAGTAGGCCCTTGTCTTTTTGTAAAACAAAATGTGTTCTTTATGGTTCAAAAAATTTAAGAATTTTATGTAGGGGAGTAATTTAGAGTTTATCAGGCTGGATAAAGGTTAAATATTTATTTATTCATTTTTTTTTCCATACGCAAAAAGATGATGTATATTATATAACATGCTTCTTAAAGCACCAATAAATATACACCTGTCTAAATAAGTGCAACTTTCCAACACCCTGAGCATTAAAGTGGTAGTAAAGAGCAAAATTAAATAAAAAAAAATTCTGCAAAATGAATGTCATAATGTGCTTGTATGCATTGCATACTAGTACGTTATGAAAGACTTACCTGAAAACAAAGCCATTCACTGGCATGCTGTCACCGCTGACAGAGCTTCCATCTTCACTTTTTTTCTGGGTTCGTAGGCAGCCGCCGTTTAAATGTGCGTAGAAGTCACGGCTCAGGCACGGATCTTTCTATGGATGGTACGCCATCCATTGAGAGCGCAGTGCGCATGCACTGGTGACATCACCGGCTCTGCTAAAGTAAATATCTCCTAATTGGTGCACAATTAGGAGATATTTTCTATACCTCCAGGTAAGCCTTATTTTAGGCCTACCTGTAGGTACACATTACAAGAAAAGCCTTTACTACCACTTTAATGTAAAAGGAGACAGTTATTTACGGTACTTTCCTGTAATGCCATAAGCTTGTAGAGTGTTGGCTTGTCTGGTAGTTTTTCTGTAAGGTTATATTTTTTAGAATTTGGGACTTGTTCATTGTTCGGAGATGTGGCTAATCTGATACTTAATGTGTTTATTTGTTTAGCCAAGTAGAACCTTCATAAAAGCAGCTCTATGAGGTAAAGGATATATATGTCCAACATTTCATATTCTGGATATGTGCCTGCTGTATGATGTACTTGTATGACAACGTGTCCTGTTCTCTTTTTATTGCTTCCTTTGTGTGAAATCCCTGGTGGTTCTGCCAGTCCCTCTGCTTTAATATCAAAAACTACAATAAGCATGAGAGCACAGAGTGATCAGTTCTCTGTTGTGTTGGGAACTCAGTCTTCTCCCCTCTAAAGATCAGACGTGTCCTGACCTTCCCCGCACAGCCATTCACAGGGAAGATCAGTGGGCTGCTGTTTCTCCTCCTCCAGCTTAAAGAAGAGAAAAGGGTATTTATAATGATATATATATATATATATATATATATATATATATATATACTGTATATATATATATATATATATATATATATATACACACACACACACACACGTTTTGCCTTTCATGTCTATGTTAAACTGAATGTGTTGTTATACTTTAAAAGTCTGTTGTTGGATCCACTGTCCTCACATGCCTGTAGCAGGTGTTCTTTTAGGTTTATTATATTGGCTTTATTTCTTGCCAAGGGATACTCAGAGACATGCTAGGAAAATTTTCTGGCAAACTATGTTCTTCTGTTTTATCTGCCATGGGAAAAGGAAAATAAATGTTTTAAAGCACATTCAACAAGCAAACATTATCACGGGTTGGCAGGTAGATACTCTTGCTAGTTGACTCATGGACAAGCAAACATCACTGTTATGTAAAAAAAACATGCTGTCTTTACTGAGCCCTGAACAGATTTTTTCTTAATTGCAACTCCGTGGTCACTTTAACAGTGCTAAGTGAGCAGCAGCAATGGGAGCTCAAAGACCCAGGATGTGCTTGTTATTTGAATTTTAACTAGTTACCATCATCAGGAGTTTTTGTCCATACTTTATACCCTACTGTATCTTCATATTCGCCCATGAGTCAGCTTATGGTTAAAGTCAAAAACAGGAACACTGGAAGGGAATACGGTGGTCTTATGCCCTGTACACACGTTTGGAATTTCCAATGAAAAAAGTCCAATGGACTCTTTCCTTTAGATTTTCCAATGGGGTGTAGCCCCATCAGAGTTTTTCATCGGAAATTCCAATGAATTCCGTCAGAGTTTAGATATAGAACATGTTCTATTTTTTTCAGATGGAATTCTAACGGAATCCTAATGTGATTTGGCTGTGCAAAAGCCTGATCATGTATTAGACTTCGTATGCATCATGCTGAATTTCACAAACCTTGGCTTCTTGAGGGATTTTATTAGGAGTGGTAAAATGCAATGTGCTGAATTGAGCTGTATTCCTAATGGCAGTTTCAGTAAGACTGGTACATCTGGTTGAGATAGAGAATGGAATCTTCTCAAAGGATGAATACTTTTAAGTTAAAAACCCATTCCTTGTTAAAGCAAAAGTACAAATAAAAATAAAAAATACAGTGTTTATCCCCTCCAATTCTCCTTATGCCTTGAAAGCAAACCTGTATGCTGTAGCACTGCTGCAAAACAGCTACTGTATAATAATGCAGGCACCTAAATTTACACGCATTTTCAGCAAAATATCCAATGGTTTTGAATACCTAGTGCTCAAAGCTGAATTAAGAACATCATGGGCCTGGTAAATCTAGTACAATATGTATTTGAGCATTACAGCAGTGACTGAATTTGGATTTTGTCTCAAATAAAAGTTTTTTGATCAAGCAGCTGTCCAGCTGCCGGCTTGTAATTGCTATGGATTTACCTAGAAATTTATTTGACAGAGCACTGACACTCCACCTATATACCTGCATTATAAAGCAGTTGAGCTTGGGTGAGTTTCTTTGTTACATCATGGGCTTGGTGCTAAGGATTTTGGTGGGCCTTTTTGGGAATAAATACAATTAAAACCATTTTTGTTAATATATAATAATTATTTAAACAAATTACATTAAATTAAATAGAGGGGGGTAAGGGCAGGTGAGAGTGAGGGGGTTGAGAGAGAAGGGGGTAAAAGATAGGGGGAGAGGGGTTGTGTTTGGAGTGCGGAGTGGCCGGTAGGATGTGTAAGAGAGGAGAGTGGAGTGTATAGTGGTGGGTACTATGTGAAGGATAAAAGTGCAGAGTGTATGGTGGCGGGTAGAATGTGTAAAAGAGGAGGGTGTAGTAGTGTATGAGGGTTGGTAGTATGTGCAGGAGAGGAGTGTGGAGTGTATGGTGGTGGGTAGTGTGTGCAGGAGAGGAGTGTGGAGTGTATGGCGATGGATAGTATGTGTAGGAGAGGAGTGTGGATTGTATGGTGGTGGGTAGTATGTGCAGGAGAGGAGTGCAGAGTGTATTCTGGCATTTAGGATGTGCAAGAGAGGAGTGTGGAGTGTATGGTGGTGGGTAGTATGTGCAGGAGGAAAGTGTGTATAGCGGCAGGTAGTATAATCTTATTGTATAACATTTAAAATGAGCCCTGAAGCATTATGGCTGTTTTAAATTGTGGTGTGTAAAACAATATATATGAAACAATAAATGTCTACATCTTGTTCAGATAAAACAAGCTTCTTTATGTGATGAAGTTCATAAAGGAACACAAGCAGAGGTGCCCGAAAGTGCAGTTTAAAACATGTGCAGTCAATGGATATGCTTCAAAGTTCACGGTTACCCCATGCAGCACCTCATAATCACTGGAAGCCCCTTTCGGGGATGCACTTACCCCAAGGATAATCGTGTTAAGCCTTTAATCCGAAACAAGTCTTCTTCCTCTTTCAAACCACCTTTCACCACCATACAGGGCACGTATAATAGAGATCCACAGGGCTCATGCAAATGAGATCAAATAATCCACATAGTGTGATATAGTTTCAAAAAACTTTAATACCCACATGCGGCCCCCCTACGTACTCTGTGTTTAATCAAATGAAGCATACAGTAAAGTGCGTGTGCTTAATGCTCCTCCAAATCAAGCTAGGATACCTCCAATGCGGCCGTCTGTAATACACAGATCGGCTCCGATGGTTACTTCCGGGTTCCTTGGCGTTCTGTGGAGCGCAAACATCACTTTTGGTACAACGTCGAGACCATGAAACTGACGCGTTTCGTCATTTCCGGACTTTGTCTGAGGGTGTGGTCTCTGAACGTAAACATCGGCTTTTATTTAAAGGCAGGCGTTCCGCCCCAACGGCCTTAAGCCAATCGAAGGAAGCGCTCCGCCTCTTCACATATGTTTCATATTCTGTGTCTTTATTAAGTACAGACACCGGGAGATAGAGAGAAAAACATATGTGATAGAGGTAAGGAGAACACCATCAGCACCAGGCAGTGAAAAGGCTCATAATAAAGGCAACTTCACTTAATAATAGCTGCGTCATTCACATGCCATTTAACTCTGTATGTCATCATATAAATGATGGCTTAACCTGTGCCCAGCTTAGCAATGCCATATTATAAATACTTGTATATATCGGCCTTAATAAAAAAAACAATAAAACCAATAAAATAATGGTGAGATAATGCACACTACTTATGGAAAGAATGAACGTTAAAATTAGTGAATCATTCAAATTAAATCAATTAAAAATAATAAAATTGAAAAATAGATAAAAATGAAAAACACCATCTGTTAAAAAGGTGGATCAAGTTATATACAAACCCGTTGATAGGAATATATAGATACAGTAAGTCCATATGGGACAGTCAATGTAAACATTATATATGTGCGGGCATTTAGATACGCCCCTATATAATCTACATACTTCGGCTATAATAAATATATATAAATTAGCTAAAATCCATACATAAATAGCATAAAGTTAATGAAAATAAGTAAAAATTAATACTAATTATAGGATAAGGTAAATGTCGTCAAGTATCACTAATGAAACAATCAATATCTAATTCTATATTTAAGCCTCTAGGTGATAAAACATCTGTTAAAAAAATCCACAGGGTTTCGCGTTTGGACAATTTGCGAACCAGGTGAGAACCTCTCCAGTGTGGTTCAAGGTGTTCTACCCCCCAAAATTCAAAACCTAATGCATTTTGATTGTGCTTAAGTTTAAAATGTAAGGACACATTATGATCTTTGAATCCAATCTTACTATTATGAATGTGCTCTGCTATCCTAACCCTTAGCATCCTTTTGGTACGCCTTATATAGAGTAAACCACATGGACATTTCAAAGCATAAACCACATGGGTACTATTGCAGGTGATAAATTGTTTGATGTCAAACACCTGTTGATTGGAGGTAGATGTAAAACTATCAATACCCCTCAAAGGTCTTGCCACTTCCCTGCAAGCTTTGCACTTCCTACAAGCAAAAAAAACATTGCGATTCCAAAAGGTTAAGGGTTGGGTGGGAGGATCCAATACCCTTTTTACCACTCGATCACCGTAACTTGTTGCTTTTCTATATATGAATTGAGGTGCTGGTGGAAGGGCTGATCCCAGTTTCTTATCCATCAATAAGACACGCCAGTGTTGTTTAAAAATTGATTCGACCTCTTTGTATTGCACATAAAATCCCGAAATGAACCCCCATTCTCTTGTGGTGCTCTTTGCTGAAGGATTTTGTGGATCCCTTTCATGTAGGCATATATCTCTTGGCATAGCTCCCACTTCTGCAACCAGCTTCTCTAATATTCAAGGATCATAACCTCTGGCTTCAAATCTGTCAGTAACATGAAATTATCCGGGTTCAGACCAATTTCGTTTTACTCTCATAATTTGTCCCTTAGGGATGTTTCTAAGCCACAGAGAGTGATGTCCGCTGGTTACTGGTAAGTAGCTATTCCTATCTGTTTGTTTAAAGTATACCTCTGTCTCCAATTTATTATTCTGCTGATATACACTAACGTCTTGAAAAAGGAATTTCTTCATGGTGCCATTGGGATGTCAACTTTATGTTGTTACAATTATTATTCAACATCTGTAAAAACAGAGATAGTGACTCAGTAGATCCCGCCCAAATAAAAAATAGGTCGTCGATAAAATGTTTATAAAAGAGCAATTCTGCTTTCATATCTTTAACCACTTAAGACCCGGACCAATACGCTGGTAAATGACCCAAGGTGTTTTTGCGATTCGGCACTGCGTCGCTTTAACAGACAATTGCGCAGTCGTGCGACGTGGCTCCCAAACAAAATTTGCATCCTTTTCTTCCCACAAATAGAGCTTTCTTTTGGTGGTATTTGATCACCTCTGCGGTTTTTATTTTTTGCGCTATATACAAAAATAGAGCGACATTTTTGAAAAAAAAACACTATTTTTTACTTTTTGTTAAAAAAAAATCAAATAAACTAAATTTTAGTCAAACATTTAGGCCAAAAATTATTTAGCCACATGTCTTTAGTAAAAAAAAAAAATCGCAATAAAAAAAATAGCTACCTAGCGGGAACAGCGACACTAATACAGCAATCAGAAAAATGATCGCTTAGTGACGCTGGCAATAGGGAGTGAAAGGGTTAACTAGGGCGGTGATCAGGGGGTTAAAACTTTATTAGGGGGTGGGGGGGCTACCCTGGACCTAACACTAGCTGACTTTCACACTGCCTGTCACACTGACACTAAATGCAGTGATTAGATCACTGCATTCAGTGACACTGTGACAGGGGGGGGGTGGGGGGGCAGATCGCAGGGGGTTAAGTGTGCCTATGTGTGTGTGTGTCAGTGTAATGTTGGTGCACACTTACTGTTAGGTGTTCCTCTCATCGCAGCGGTTGGAAATACTGCTGCGATGAGAGATTACATCACTTCCCCCTTCCTGTGTTTACACAGGAGGAGGAAGTGACAGGAGACTGGGAGCGCAGCGATTGGCTGGGAGCGATCTCGGGGGGGCGGGCAAAAACGGACATCCGCCCGCCCGTCCCGGATCGCTCCAGAAGACACGGGGACCACCTCACGCCGCGGAGGGGGTCCCGATAGGACCCCCGACCCGCTACTGGGCGAGGACGTAAATTTACGCCCTTGTGCCCAGCCGTGCCATTCTGTGCGTGCGGAGGTCCTTAAGTGGTTAAAAATCACCTTGTCTTCCCACTCCACCATAAAGAGGTTTTCAATACTCGGTGCAAATTTAGCACCCATCGCCACACCTCTTTGTTGTGTGTAGAATTTATTGGCATACCACAAATAATTGTGGGATAGACAGTAGTCTAAAGCATGTCTGATAAAAACTTTCTGATCATGAAGGAGATCCTCCCTTTGACTGAGGGCCCAATTTAATGCTAGAAGATCTGTATTATAGAATACAAGGAGGATACATCTGCTGTGACTAATAGCACTTCTTCTTTTCCTACCTGATCCACTTGTTATGCACAAGTCTGGGTTACACTTTTTTGTACGAAAAGATCTAAATAATGTCCAAGTCTTGATGAGATTGATACTATGCTGTCGACTATAGGCCTAGCCAGGGAATTGACTGTGTCCTTATGGTCTTTCAGTAAAGTATATATTGTGGGGATCCTACTGCTTGTAGGTAATAAGAACCCATGTTCCTTAATAAAAAGTACCCCCGATTGTGCTCCTATATTGATCAGAGTATCCAATTGCTTCCTATAGGCCTGGGTAGGGTCACCATCTAGTATTTTGTAAGTAGTGCCGTCCAATAACAATTCCAGAATCTGATTATGGTAAAATTCTTTGGATAGTACCACGACTCCTCCCCCTGTATCTGATGGCCTTATAATAATGTCCTTACATTTTTCAAGCATCTCAATTCCTTCTTGTATATGTTTAAAATTCACCTCCTTTCTGGGTTTAGGCTGGTCTAAATCTCGTAGTACCAAGCCTTTAAACACTTCTACTTGGTGATTAGCAGTGTTTAGAGGATTAAACAATGATTTGTTTTTTAACCCACTATCAACAGTGTTAATAGGGTTCACAACGTTACTTACTATGCAAGGTTCTTCTCCCAAAAAGTATTTCTTAATGTTTAATTTCCTGATGTACTTCTGTGCATCGGTATAAACATTAAAACGATTAATGGGTTTCTTCATTCCAAACTTTAATCCCATATTTAAGATATTAATATCTTTATGTGTTAGTTCTACTTGACTTAAATTGTAAATACCTCCTAATCCTAACCGTGACTGTGAATTCCTAAGCGCCAAGCAGTGCTACTATAGGAGGTTTTAGATATTCTCTTCTCTCTGTTTACATCTCTATTTACATTTACCTTTGGTTTATATTTTCAGTATAGAACAATCCCAAATCCTTGTAGCTTCCACTGCTGTGGTTTGTTCCCTAGAATATATAGGGATTTGATACTCAAGCTACTTGACACAGCGACGCGTTCTTTTTAGCATTCGTGACTCACTGGGCTGGGCCTAACTTAAGGCAGGGACCTGGATCTACAGCTCCATTAGCCCCTATGTTAATCCAGACCTGAGGGTGCTCCAACATGTATCCAATGCTCATTAGACATGTGCACACTAAAATCTTTTGTTTCAGAATTTAGTTTTTGTCCGAAAAATTAATTAATTTAGTTACTCACAAAATTAGTTTTTATTTATTTTGTTTTTCGTAAAAAAAATGCATTCGTCTGAAAATCCAAATTATTAAGGTCGAATCTGTCATTGAAGGCTTATGGTGTCTGTCAAATGTTCTAAGAAGATTCGACGGAATCTTAAAAAAATAAATAAAACAAATATTTGACAGAACCTTAAAAAAAAAAAAGAAGATTCAATAGAATCTTAAAAAAAAAAAAGATTTGACGGAGCAACAAACTGTATGATGCCGCAATCTTACATTTCCAGTTGAATGTTCCGCCTACAAGCTATAGAAGAATTCTAATGTTGTATGACTAATAACTATATTTATTAACCACTTAAGACCCGGACCAATACGCTGGTAAATGACCCAAGGTGTTTTTGCGATTCGGCACTGCGTCGCTTTAACAGACAATTTGTTAAAAAAAAATCAAATAAACTAAATTTTAGTCAAACATTTAGGCCAAAATGTATTAAGCCACATGTCTTTAGTAAAAAAAAAAATCGCAATAAAAAAAAATAGCTACCTAGCGGGAACAGCGACACTAATACAGCGATCAGAAAAATGATCGCTTAGTGATGCTGGCAATAGGGAGTGAAAGGGTTAACTAGGGCGGTGATCAGGGGGTTAAAACTTTATTAGGGGGGGTGGGGGGGCTACCCTGGACCTAACACTAACTGTTTTTTACACTGCCTGTCACACTGACACTAAATGCAGTGATTAGATCACTGCATTCAGTGACACTGTGACAGGGGTGGTGGGGGGGCAGATCACAAGGGGTTAATGTGCCTATGTGAGTGTGTGTCAGTGTTGTGTTGGTGCACACTTACTTGTGATGTCTTCTCTCATCAGCAGCGGTGGGAAACACCGTTGCGATGAGAGATTGCATGATTTCCTCCTTCCTGTGTAAACACAGGAGGAGGAAGTGACAGGACCCGGGAGCGCGCGCATTGGCTGGGAGCGATCGCGGGGGGGCGGGTAAACGCCGACATCCGCCCGCTCATCCCGGATCGCTCCCGGAGCCAGGAGGACCCCCGCACGCCGCGGAGGGGGTCCCGATGGGACCCCCGAACCGCACTTAGGCGGGGACGTAAATTTACGCCCTTGTGCCTGTACGTGCCATTCTGTGGCCGTAAATGTGCGTGCGGGGGTCCTTAAGTGGTTAATTATTATTACTAGTCAACCAACATTAGAATTCTTCTATAGCCTATGGGCAAAGCATTTCACCATAAATGTCCGCTTGCCTTGATCGTATGTTTTTAGCTACTTCGTTGAATCTTCATGTCTCTCTATGTCAAATTTTTTCTCTCTATGTCGACTCTTCTTCATGTCTCTATAATGTCGAATCTTTTCTGTCAATGTCGAATCTTTTCTCTTTATGTAGAATAATATTGGACTAATAGTGTTAAGGTTAGGCGCATTCGACCACAACGAAAACGAAAATAAAGCATTTGTTTAGGTCGGATCTTTCGGTTTTAGTCTTCTGTGCTTTCGTTATCATTTGTTAAAACGATAACGAAAATACCTGAAATTCGGACGAAAATGCATTTGGATGAAAACGAATGCACATGTCTAATGATCATGGCCTGCTCCCCTCCCCACTTCACTTCTGCTCCCATAGGTGCATTTTCTACATTAGTATACAGTGGTTTTTAAGTTAAACACACATGTATTGTTTAACGTGTTGATTCATAAATAGTAAATTTTGTTTATAATAATACTTTCAAGCAAATTAAAAATGGTGGCAGCCATACTTGATAATTACTTGTCTGTTACTGTATATGGCAGGCAACTAAAAATGTGAGAGTTGCATGAGAAAATTATTTTCAGGTAAACAGGTACTCACTAAAAAAGCACTATAGGTTTATGTTAGTCTGCTTTAATCATAAAAAAGATAACAGGTAGACATTAAATAGTTTAAAAAAATACATATTTTCCCACTTTTAGAGCTGCAGCATTGATTCCAGTGATGCTGATGCTGAATTATATGTTATACTTATAAAGCTTATAAAACTTTTGTGTAAACATGTTGATCTTTACAATGTGAATGATAAACCTAAGATAAGTTCACCTTTATTAGATTAAATATAGATGTGTCATTATAAGGTATCCTTTAAGCTTGCCTGCGAAGAAAAAAAAAGACAAACAACATTATGATAAGAATATGTGCTGAGCATTCCAAGACTATCAGAAGATTTGTTTCAAAGTACCATAAAAAATGAGGTAAAGGTAGAAAGTAGCATGCAGAAGCATTTTCAAGACTCCACCTTCAGCACAGAATTCATTAGGCAGAAATTTATTTCTTAGATTGCTAAGGGAACAGAGTAGAGGGTATAACTTAAAGTCTCTGGGTGTTCTACCTGGCAATGAAACATTATACTTCCGTAATGGACATGGAAATGGCTAACTATAGTGATGTCTTAGACCCAACTTACACGTGTCTGGA
This sequence comes from Rana kukunoris, assembly GCA_029574335.1. Taxonomy (NCBI): domain Eukaryota; kingdom Metazoa; phylum Chordata; class Amphibia; order Anura; family Ranidae; genus Rana; species Rana kukunoris. The sequence goes on from CM056053.1 coordinate 391,910,557, forward strand.
ATTTGAGAATATGCAACTTATATATACTGGAATTGGTAAGTTATTATTATTTTTATTATTGATATACATTACGCCAAATAAAATGCGACTAAACTGAAAATTGATCAATAATTACGTTGTGAAGGTAAGAACATATGGCTAAGAATGAGCATTGTTAAACATTTATTTCCTTATCTTAATACACTGTGGTTTGCTTTTATTACCAGAGTACTGTAAACTCATTAAATACATTTAATGTGTTTAATGGAACAAAAAATGTATTAAAAATGATTGTAAGATAAGATATTGTTAGAATCTGTGATTTTAGGACAGTAAAGAACTGTTCATACTAATGCTAAATCTGGCAGGCCTGAGCCGGGGGTCTTTCTGGGCAAGTAGTGCTACAACTGCATTCTGATTATTGAAACTACTACTACTAACTACTTTGGCATGTTAGTATATAGAATGCATTTTGTCAACTTACATCAAGAAAAATTAACGGTAGGAAATACTCCTCTTTGTATTTATTTGCTCAGCTCATAATATGTCTTTATCCTATCCAAATGCAAATAAACTTGTAATACACCTATACGGATCACTAGATAGATAATGTATACTACAGGTCTCTCATTTCTGATAGGGCAGGTCAGCTGATAAGTGCAAATGGAGTTACTACCTCTTGTAAGCATACAATCTCTGTGATGAAACAAGACTTAAGCTTGTCTACAATAGCAGTTCTAGCCATATTCAGATTTGCGTTTTGTCCAGCATGATGATATTTTACATATTCAGCCGTTCTTTTAACTATTACAGGATACTCATCATGTATAGTGAAAACCTTAAAGTGTATACCAAGTCTAACAATGAAGTTATAGAAACATAGATAGAAACAGAAAAGTGACAGCAGACAAAGACTGAGTAGTCCATTGAGTCTTCCCATTTTTTTTTTTATCTTATTTGTTTTCTTTTGTGTTCTTAAACATTTGATTGGAAGCATTTAGGATTATATGTTCAATAAGTGCAAAAATATCTGCTTCTAACTTTCTGTAGTGAGTTGGTAAAGCTGCACTGAAATCTTAAAGCGGAATTCCGGCCACAATTTTACTTTTTAAATATAAATACCCCTGTAATACACAAGCTTAATGTATTCTAGCAAAGTTTGTCTGTAAACTAAGGTCCGTTTTGTTAGGTTGTTACAGCATTTAGATACTTTATAAAACAGGAATTGACCGGGGCCATCTTAAGTGTGGGAATCCATGAAGCCAGACTGTATGACTTCCTGGATTTCAGCCTTGCTGATCTCGCACATGCTCAGTGCTGGCACAAGCAGTGTAATAGGTTTCAGGTCAGGTTTCCATAGCAACGGGAGTGTCAGAGGAAGTTGACGCCCCTTATCTATGCAAATCTCTCCTCCCCTCCTCCTTCCAGGAACCAGGAAATATACTAAATCATTTGTTATGTAGATATATTTGCACCGCACAGCGCACCGATCACAGCGCACCGATCACAGCGCACCGATCACAGCGCACAGATCACACTGATCACACCGCACAGATCACACCAATCACAGCGCACCGATCACACCGCACCGATTACATCGCACAGATCACACCAATCACAGCGCACCGATCACACCGCACCGATCACATCGCACAGATCACAACAATCACAGCGCACCGTTCACAGCGCACCGATCACACCACACCGATCACACCGATCACAGCGCACCGATCACAGCGCACAGATCACAGCGCACATCGCACAGATCACAGTGCACCGATCATAGCGCACAGATCACAGCGCACAGATCACAGCGCACCGATCACAGCGCACCGATCACAGCGCACCGATCACATCGCACCGATCACACCGCACAGATCACACCGCACAGATCACACCGATCACAGCGCACTGATCACAGCGCACCAATCACAGCGCACCGATCACATCGCACCGATCACAGCGCACAGATCACAGCGCCAATCACAGCGCACAGATCACAGCGCACAGATCACAGCGCACAGATCACAGCACACCGCACCGATCAAAGCGAACCGATCAAAGCGCACCGATCACATCACACCGCACCGATCACACCGCCCTGATCACACCGCACCGAGCACCATTGTTGAGCGGGGGGTTTCCGCAGATCAGGGTTTCGGATGGAAGTTGTTGAGCCTGAGTTTTTGAAGGGGGGGTCCGCGGGACCACTGTATTTACCGCGAATCACGGTAATCGCGGGTGGGGGGGGGGGGGATGTGCCGCGAATCGCGGGTGGGGGGGGCTGATTTGCGGGATTCCTGCCCTATGAGAGTGTGGTGGGGAGGAGAATACTGTGGTGGGGCTGGAGAGTGTGGTGGGGGAGGAGAAGCAGGGTGCATACAGAGGAAATGAGCTTTCTATATTCCTCCATACAGGCGCTGAATGCTTGATTCTCCTACCTTTTACCTCTTGCAAGCGATCAGCGCCTGTATAGAGGAATATAGCAAGGTGATTTCTTCGATTTGCAGCCCCCCTGCTGCACACGTAGTGCGGCATCACTGCTGACTTAGCTGCCTGGCTGGGTCTGTGTTTTCGGCGGTGACGCTACAGTCCCGCCCCCTTAGACCGGCTCGTGTGATTGGCTGAACACAGATCACATTGGCTGTCTATCCACTACATGAAAATAAACTCATCTGCACAGCACAGTGAGTTTTTAAAATGACTAAAAATGACATGCCTATTCGATTTAAGGGGGCAGTATGAAAGGGGATGCAATAAAGTTAAAAAAGAGGGTGGAGCTCCACTTTAAACATTGTTACCAGCTGTGCTTGACTTCCCTCTGAAGACTACAGCCCCCCACACACACACAGACACATTGGGGAATGGGGGAGGTGTTTTGTCGTTCTAACATACTTTTTGTTCTACGGGGACAACAGTGCTAATGTAGTGCAGTGAGGGAGCAATAATGCAGTAGGACCTTATATCTGCCTAATAGGGTAAATAAAGTGTAACTACACCAAATTATGAAAATGCATATTTTGAAGCTCAGGTCCTACATGGTGGCTACATGGTGGTTATTTTTTTTTAGAATAAACTATAGGATTGTAACAGATCTGGGACACCTTTGGGAGCTCTAAAGATAATAGTAATGTGGCGTGCATAGTGCCCCCTCACCCACCTGTTAGGCCCTGTTCCCAGCCACATTCCTGTCTGAATATTGGGTCTGGGTCTCAGGTGGACTGAAACCAAGACACATGATTCAAAACCCGGACTGTCCGGCTGAATCCCAGACAGGTGGCAACCTTAGTGACAGTGCTGCTAATATAGTACATTGAGTGAGTCTTGTCACCCTAGAAGAGGTAGCATGGTACTTAAATGCAAGCAGCATAAGGGCATGCATTTAACTTGGTATCTCCCTTTATCAGCCCACTGTACAGCAGGGCTAAGAAAGTTGGGGGGGAAGTAGCACATAAAGCCAGTCAGTTACACTGCAGTGCAAGGAGCCTGCTAATAGTAAGAGAGAACAGAGTGAAGAAGGGATGAGCTCTACTGCTTTTATGTTCACTGTACATTCACAGGGTGCTGGTGAGGAGGGATCTGTGAGTGAGAGCGATACTGCAGCAGATAAAGGTCAGGCCCTCCTCTGTTAAGAAGACCTGTGCTATGTGGAAGAGCAGTACTTCCGGATTAGATGGACAAAACTACATATTTTTTAACAGGTTAAATAGCCTGTATATATATACATTATATATACAGTATGTCACAAAAGTGAGTACACCCCTCACATTTTTGTAAATATTTTATTATATCTTTTCATGTGACAAAACTGAAGAAATTACACATTGCCACAATGTAAAGTAGTGAGTGTACAGCTTGTATAACAGTGAAATTGTGCTGTCCCCTCAATATAACTCAAAACCGCTGGCAAAAAAAGTGAGTACACCACTAAGTGAAAATTTACAAATTGGGCCCAAAGTATCTCCTCTTTCAACCCTGAAAAGCTTGCACCACTGCCCTATAACTGTGTGGGCAGATGTTGCACCACACTATTCACTTGAATAGGTTGCATTTGGCAATGGTGTGTGTGTGCAACCCTGTCTAATACTGTTGCAGTTGAGTTAATGGAGCTGTCAAGGGGCAGTAAAACCATGGCTCAGTCACCTATTTCTCTCTCTTTTTTTCCAACAATTTGAATAGGTTTTACAGTACATTACATAGACATATTAACACAATCATGTACAGTAAGGTACATAACTTGCTATAGAGGCAATATTGTTTCCAAAAACAAACAAAAAACGTGTGTAACCTCAAATATCGTGTTTATGTCAATATTACCAATCACGGGATGGGATGACTGTGTCTTTGATCATATAGAAAAAATAGGGGAGCACATCAAATTATACATACATTGTCTAATATACTGTATTTGTCTACAAGTGAATTGGTATACCTCTTGTATAATTGTATCCTGTTGGATGAGTAGGGACGAGATATTATATTATGTGACAATATCACATTCATCTAAGGCAGGGCATACATGGTTCTAATTTCGAAAGAATTTTCTTTAGAAAATCTTATCTAAGAATTTTTGTTCGAATTTTACATCATCACAATATTTCACATCATTTTCGTGCGGCCATCAAATTTGAGTAAGCGGAAATTATGGACATTTTTTGAAAAACAAAAGATTTTCTAATAAATGATGGGAGAATCGTGCGAGAAATATAATCAAAAAAGAAATGCGCATGTGCAAGAAATGAAAATTCACAGAAAGAAAAGAAAATTCCCAGCCACAAAAATTATTTTCTGTAGCAACAGGAGGTGAAAGGCTTGGTTGGTCAAATTTCGAAATCAATGGTGGCACCATCGGATATCAAAATGCATGGAATTTCTGATTTTCGAAAGAAAATTCTTTCAAAATTCAACCATGTATGGCCAGCCTAAAGGGGGACATGTAGCTTTACATCTGTGAGATTAGTGGATAGAGGGATCGGAGGGAAAGTGTGGGGATGGGAGAACTTCAAAGGGTATGGGAGAGAAGCCCACAGTGTGTACAGACAGAAAAGTGTAAAAAATTCCATATAGACCAGAATTTGTTCTCAGATTGGAGGGGGGGCTAGAAGAGTATCGATTTGCCTCTTACTGCTTTGCCTTCAATGCCATTTAACAATGAGGAGAGGCACCAGTTAATTGTCCCAGCACAGTTTATAATGCTACCACATTCAGGGCAGGATTTCAGACAAGGCCACGAGGCCAAGCCTCGGGGCGGCAGTGGGTGCAGGGGCGGCGACGCCTGTGCAGGGTCATCGCACTGCTTCCAGTCAATTGCTGATCGGTCCTCACTATGCTCTTTACGTCGCTTAGCAACTTTCCCGAAGGTTCCCTGAGCGTTCCCCGCACAACCAGCCTATTGTGATGCACCCGAGCCACAGAACTTTCTTGAGAGCGCTGTCCAATCAGGGGCAACGGGTTGGTCAATTATGTCAATAGGAGAGGAGAAGCTTTGCGAACGTTCCAGACGGAGCTGTTAGACAACAGCTTGGCCAATCAGTGCCGTGAGGGGGCGGGCCAAACGGAAGCTTCACGACTGTTCCAGATGGAGATGTCAGTCAAACAGCTCTGCAAATTAGTGCTGTGAAGATGGCGGGCTAAGAAGAAGCTTCAAGACTGTTCCAGATGGAGATGTAAGTCAGGCAACAGCTTGGCCAATCACTGCTGTGAGGGGGTGGGCTAAGGAGACGCTTCACGACTGTTCCAGATGGAGATGTCAGTCAGGCAACAGTTCGGCCAATCAGTGCTGTGAAGGGTGAGGTTTAGTGTAGAGTGCTGGAGGAGTCTAGATATCCTCATGGCACGGAGAGACATATAATTGTTTATGTGTATACCCTTAGCCAATCACAGCACGGCCCAAACAATGATTCTACCAAGGTCCCCTAGGAACTTTCCCGAGAGGTCTTAGAAGAGCCAGCCAATCAAATCGCTTTACTGGCATACCTGCAAACTGGTCTGGCAGCTGTCCAATCAGCAGTAGCTGGATGTCCACTCAGCTGTCAGTTAGAGAATCTCTCAGCCAATCAGCGGACGGAGCAGGATATTATAACCATTCCAGAAGAGAGAGCCGGAAAAAACATGCAAATCACAAGTACTTTCTTTGTGTGTACACGGAATTAGAAACGTCAGTTTTGCTGCAGTAGGTTCCATACAGGCTGCAGATGCACCAATTTACAGGCAGACTAAAGGGAACCCAGGCACTATATTTAAAGGAATTTTTAATGTTTCACTGTTGTACTTTAGGTATCATTAAAGTCATTGCTCCTGTAAAAACTATCTTTCTTAAAAACTTATTTTTTGCATTGATACATGTCCCCCAGGGCAGTACCCGGACCCCATACCATTTTTATGGCCAATTAATTGCATATAAGCCTTCAAAATTGGGACTTTTGATTTTTCAAGTTTGGGTTCCATAGACGTTAACAGGATTCGCTGTTCGGGTTAGAACTTTTTCTCTGTTCGGGAGTTCTGGTGCAAAAAGAACAGGTGGTGTTCGGCCCATTTCTACTGACAAGTATGTCTCCATACAAAATGTACTAATTTACTACTAAAAGTGTTCTGCTGCACTAAATTTTTTATCCAACCTCTATATTACTACATTTGTTATTTTGAAGGGTTAAAATATAAAGGAAAACAAGAGTTAAAAAAGGCACTTGTGTGGTTTAAGCAATCATTTTCTAGATGTTAGATCTTTGTGGTTCATATAACTGAGGTTGTGGCAGGGATGTACCCTTTGCCTATATACTGTGTGCTAAAATGTTTCCTTCTTTATCATTTCAGAAAGTTGGAAGGTATGAGTAGTAGGAAAGGTAAATATTGAGCTTAAAGATCATCTTACTATCAAACCAAAGAGGAATTTTTCTATAGAATTTCCATTATATCACATATTATTATAACATGAGTGTTTTTAACTGATGTGCAAAGCTATTGCGCAATGATTTTGTGTAGATAAGGATTCATTTGTGATCTTTAAAGGGGTAGTAAAGGTTTGTTTTTTATTTTCTAAATAGGCTCCTTTAAGCTAGTGCATTGTTGGTTCACTTACATTTTCCTTAGATTTCCCTTCTAAATGTTTTTTTTCTTTGTCTGAATTTCTCACTTCCTGTTTCTTCTCAGTAAACTTGACACCATCATCCAAGCGGTGGTTAGTCAGCCAGAACAGCTTACTGAGGAGGAACAGGAAGTGAGAAATTCAGACAAAGAAAACAAAGAAAACAAATTTAGAAGGGAAATCGAAGGAGAAGGTAAGTGAACCAACAATGCACTAGCTTAAAGGGGCGTTCCAGGCTTTTTTTTATGTTTATTAAAAGTCAGCAGCTACAAAAAGTGTAGCTGCTGGCTTTAAATAAACATACACTTACCTGTTCCTCGGTCCAGCGACGTGCCGCTGGGAGCTTCGTCCCCTTCACCGCCGGCGCCTCCACTGCAACTGTGGGCACCCGGCCGTGACAGCTTTCGGCTTCACGGCCGGGCACCCACTACACATGCGTGAACGGCGCATCGCTCCCTGATTGGACAGGCGATCGCCTGGGACCTGTCACATATCCCAGGTAATCGCCTACAGGGAGGGACCACTAAAAGGCGATATGACATATCATCTTAGTGGTCCCTGGGCGGAAGGAGGAAGTGGGACAGGAAGTCCCACTCCTCCTGAAGCCCCCACCCCCCCAAGAAAATTAGGCATGTACGGGGGCGAGGAGTGGATTAAGCGGAAGTTACACTTTTGGGTGGAACTCTGCTTTAAAGGAACCTATTTAGAAAAAAAAAAACCTTTACAACCTCTTTAACCAGTAGCCGACCAGCCGCCGCAGTTATACGGCGGCAGGTCGGCTCTCCTGTGCGAGAGCCCGTAGCTCTACGTCGGGACTTTCGCGGCCACTAGGGGGTGCGTGCGCCCCCCGCTCGCCCCCGAGTCCCGCGCGCGTGCCCGGTGGGCGCGATCACCGCCAGGCACACGTGCTCGTACGTTAGAGAGCGGGGAACGAGAGCTGTGAGTGTAAACACACAGCTCTCGTTCCTGTCAGCGGGGGAAACGCTGATCTTCCGTTCATACAATGTATGAACGGAAGTTCAATGATTCCCTCTAGTGAGTTCACCCCCCCACACAGTAAGAACACAAATAGGAACACACTTAAACCCCTTCCCCGCCCCCTAGTGTTAACCCCTTCACTGCCAATGGCATTTTTATAGTAATCCAATGCATTTTTATAGCATTGATCGCTATAAAAATGCCAATGGTCCCAAAAATGTGTCAAAAGTGTCCGATGTGTCCGCCATAATATCGCAGTACCGCAAAAAAACGCTGATCGCCGCCATTACTAGTAAAAAAAATATATAAAAAAAATGCCTTAAAACTACCCCCTTTTTTGTAAACGCTATAAATTTTGCGCAAACCAATCAATAAAAGCTAATTGCGATTTTTTTTTACGAAAAATATGTAGAAGAATACGTATTGGCCTAAACTGAGGAAAAAAAATGTTTTTTTAAATCTTTTTTGGGGATATTTATTATAGCAAAATGTAAAAAATATTGCATTTTTTTCAAAATAGTCGCTCTATTTTTGTTTATAGCGCAAAAAATAAAAACCGCAGAGATGATCAAATACCACCAAAAGAAAGCTCTATTTGTGGGAAAAAAAGGACGCCAATTTTGTTTGGGAGCCACGTCGCATGACCGCGCAATTGTCAGTTAAAGCGACGCAGTGCCGAATCACAAAAAGTGCTCTGGTCTTTGGAGAGCAATATGGTCCGGGGCTAAAGTGGTTAAATGGTTTACTACATTTTATTGAATAAAAATATAAATATTTTTAATTACTCAGTTCATTCAATATTTGTTGCCATATTAGGAACACTTTATTGTTCTTTTTGAAGTGGTTGTAAACCCTTACACTACAATAATATACTATAATAAGGCTTACCTGTAGGTACCATGAATAATTCCTAAACTTGCAACGTTTGGGAGATATTCCCTGTATCAGCATGCCGACGTCATCGGCACATGCACACTGAAGAAACGTCTCGCTCGTACTGTTTCTTCAGCTGCTGTGCCATTACTGGCAGCTCCCATGCGCATAAGGGACATCCTCAGGGCTCTGGCCAATCACAGCGCCAAAGCACGCGATACCCGAAAATAACTCCAGGAGACATGTCGCTGGACACTGCAGCGTGTCTGAGCCGCTGTGTGGGCTTTGATCTATGGTAAGTATTCCATAATGAGCTAGTATGCTATGAATACTAGCTCATTATGCCTTTGTCTTGTTTTTTTTTTGTGGTGGGTTTACAACCACTTAAGCCTATTTGTCTGGTTAAAGACCGGGCCACTTTTTGTGATTCAGCACTGCGTCGCTTAAATTGACAATTGCTCAGTCGTGCGTCATGGTTCCCAAACAAAATTGCCATCCTTTTTTCCCCACAAATAGAGCTTTCTATTGGTGGTATTTGATCACCTCTGCTGTTTTTTTTTTTTTGCGACAATTTTGGAAAAAAAAATCTATATTTTTTTTTACTTTTTGCTATAATAAATATCCCCCAATAATATATAATTTTGTTCCCCTCAATTTAGGCCGATACGTATTCTACCAATTTTTGGTAAACAAATTGCAATAAATGTTTATTGATCGGTTTGTGCAAAAGTTATAGCGTCTACAAAATAGGGGATAATTTTTTGGCATTTTTATTAATATTTTTTTTTAACTAGTAATGGCGGAGATCGGTGATTTTTATTGTGACTGCAACTTTATGGATACTTTTGACACATTTTTGGGACCATTGTCATTTTTACAGCGATCGGTGCTATAAAAATGCACTGATTACTGTGAAAATTACACTGACAGTGAAGGGGTTAACCAATAGGTAGCACTGTAGGGGTTAAGTGTGCCCTAGTGAGTGATTCTTACTGTAGGGGCTGGGGTGGTGGGCTGTTTGTGACAAGACAGTGAGTGGTGATCACTGTCATTGTCACTAGGCAGAGCTGGGAGATGCTTGTTTACATCAGCATCTCACCGCTCTTCCTCACCGTGAGATGATCGCGGGTATCCCCGTAGCGATAGAGTCACCGGGACGGGATCATGGAGCTTGCGGCGGGCGCGCACGTGCATCCACAATGCCGCGATCTTAGGGGGGACGTGGATATACATCCTTCTGCCTGTCCATGCCATGCTGTCGATGTATATAGTTGTGCTCTGGTCGGCAAGCAGTTAAAGAGTAAAATGCTGAAAGTTTTATCATTTTTTTTACAATAGAATTGGTGCAGCATACTTTATCACTGAGATAGATGTAATTTTGCTATTAAATTCTTTTGTTTGTCCTATCACTCAAGAAAGGTTAAAGCTTTAAAGGGGTTGTAAAGGTTAATAAAAAAGAAAAAAGGCAACTTCTTATACTTACCAGCTCTGAGCAAGGGTTTTGCACAGAGCAGCCCGATCCTCTTCTTTTGGGGTCCCCCGTGGGTGCTCCTGGCTCCTCCCCACTCACGTCCATGAGACACCCAGAGCATGGCTTGGACCCGCCCCCACACCCTCCTCACTGGCTGTGATTGACAGCGGCAAGAGACCCAGGAGAGTTTCTGCTCTTGTGCACATCGCTGGATTGGGATTGAGTTCCGGTAAGTATAAGGGGGAGGGGGGCTAAAGGGGGAGCTGCACTAAAGGGGGAGCTGCAAAGAAAACATGAAGGTAAAGAACCTTCAGCATTCAGAACCAATTTAAAACTGGAAATACACAAGTAGAACAGATTTTTGCAAGGTTTGTGTGATTTTTCTATTGGTGGGGACAAATTGACATTAGTTTCTAAATGAAGTGATTAAAGAATTTGAAAGTAGCAGAAAATAAAAAAAAATCTGGAATGAAATAATTTTTAACTGTGAATTTAGTTTTCATTTGGGAAAATTCTGTACATCTGGGATTTTATTCAAATAACAGGTCTTAACAAAATATTAGGGGCTTTTCAAAATATTAGTTGACCCAAAGGTGGAAAAAAAAAATGCAGATTTGTTTTTCTAAAAACATTCAAATATGCAGGAAATCAGGATACATGTCCCAAATCTCCATAGACAATAATAAAAATAAAAACTGAGATGTTTAACCCTTCCATATTTCATCTAAAATTAATAAATACATTTGTTGTAGTTGCTGGACATTGAAGAAGCAGCAACACACGAGTGAGGTCTCCCTACTTGTCACCCCTCCTGCCCTAAATAAAGCATTTGTATGTTCCTTCTTCATAACTAATTTCTGTGTTTTTGTAATTCATGGCAGCTATTCATTTTATATTTATATTAACTTAAAGGGGTTGTAAAGGCATTTTTCCCCCTAAATAGCTTCCTTTTTACCTTAGTGCAGTCCTCCTTCACTTACCTCATACTTCAATTTTGCTTTTAAATGTCCTTATTTCTTCTGAGAAATCCTCACTTGCTGTTCTTCTGTCTGTAACTACACACAGTAATGCAAGGCTTTCTTCCTGGTGTGGAGAAAGCCTCTTGAGGGGGGGGGGCAAGCAGGAGTGTCAGGATGCCCACTAACACAGAACTCCTTTCTCTATCTGGAAAGTAGAGAGCGTCCTGACACTCAAGAGGCTTTTTCCACACCAGGAAGAAAGCCTTGCATTACGGTGTTGAGTTACAGACAGAAGAACAGGAAGTGACCATTTTTTTTAGAAGAAATAAGGACATTTAAAAGCAAAATCGAAGCATGAGGTAAGTAAAGGAGTACTGCACTAAGGTAAAGAAAGTTATTTAAAAAAAAATCCTTTACAACCCCTTTAAGTTTATGATTTATATGTTTGTGTGTCCTGACTCCTGAGATTAACCTCAGATGAAAAAAAATAAAAAAATTGCTGGCTAAACAACTGAGCTTATCAGAGCTGCCTGACCCACCTGGCTGTGTGTCTGTCTAATATGTTGACAGACCGGGCTGACTGGTAACTGCTGAGATACATGGGTGCAGCTACAGTACTGTGTACAAGGCATACGAGTTCATCTGCCCTAGCTCTTTGTTTCTATGTCACAGCAGGGATTGGTTGAGCTGTCTGTCATTGTAGGTCTGTGCAGAAGGTGGCGATACTGAGTACTGGTACATACCAACTGAAAGAAAGCCCCAAGCAGGAATTTATAATATGATTACTCACCAGCCGACAGCATCTCCCTTTCATTGTGTCCTTGTCATCTGTCCTCAATGTCTTTAGCAACTGCAAAATTTGCTCCTTTTGGTGCTAATAAATGTGTAAAATAATAATTAATAAAACGTCTTTTTGTGTGAACATGGTGTGCTGGTGGTATCTTGGATTGGGATTTATGTTTTACCGCAACAACATTTTATAATGGGGTCAGATTGCCGCATGGACTGCACTGGATTGTTTTGTAATTATTGTCCCTTTTATCCTTGGCTGCAGAAAATAAAACTTTCTCATATGAATTCAATGGGGAGAGGGCAAGGTGGGAGAGGGGTGGCTAAGAGACATAACTTTGCATTTTCATTAGCAGCTCTTTTTAATCTGTGACTTATTGAATACAGAAAAGGCACTGTACCTAATTTAGTTACCAACAATCTATATAACATTAATATTCCAGACAAACAGAATGGGTTGGTAACCTAATCATGGATACATTTCCCCCTCCATTCCCTTGCTTTGCTTGATGGTGTATGATTGTGGTAAACACATTGATGGAAAGTTCCTTGGAAACGGGGCTGATGTGACATGTTTTTTTTTTTACTCTATGAAGTACCATATCATTGAAAAGCAGTTTTACTTTCTATGTGATACCACCATAACCTTTTTGTGTATTGAAGCTAGTTATGGCTGTGAAGTACACTAAATTCATTTTATAATTGTTAAATACAGTATATTGATATACAGTAGATAATGTGAATGCACCCAAGAAGGCTAATTTACTAAAGGAGTTCAGAATCTTCACTCAATTAATTGTGTCAATGTTTACTTCAATTATCCAATTATATGCAAAGTAATTTCCCCTTCATTTTGAATACCTAATCATGCAGATTAATTATTAAAAAGGAATTTGCATGACTGGATAACTGATATGCAGGGCCGCTGATAAGGCAGTACAGTCAGCTCTCCTGTGCCAGGCCCAAGCCCCATTACTTCAAAAGGGGGGTCCGGCACCTGCCGAGCAGGAGAGCCATCTGTACTGCCTTGTGACACCTGTTGATCCCCCTGCAGCGCTGCTGGCTTTTTCCCTCGAGCAGCTCTGCATGGGGAATTGATTCTACATACTTGCAAAGTGTCCTGATTAGAAGCAGCAGGGACACCTGCAGAGTCTCTGTCTGTGCCTCTCCCAGGTCCTGAATTCCCCCTCTGTCTTCTCCCGGCTAGCAATAGTCAGTGTTATCTCTTGTTAGAGTGATGAAGGAGCAGGAAGCTTGCCCCACCTCATCCTTGAGTCCTGATCCCTGCTCCCCCTCCCTCCAGATCATGCTCTGTGTTTACTGCAAACTCCAGTTCAAGCTATGGGGGTTTAAATGGAGGAGTGATTTTGCTAGAAGGGGTAAGTGGGTGTGTTTGGAGGGGGGGGGGGGTTCAGGGGGTTGCTGCTGGAGTGAAGCAACAGAAACTTCAGAAATTTGGAGAGGGGTGAATATGCCAGATGCCAGCAAAGAGCTGCAGGTAGATAGACACTAGCTGCAACTGCAGTGCTAAAGCCAGTGAATACATCTCTCCCTTAAGCTGACAGACATCTATGCCCAGTCATTTCTATATACCACCCCTAAGGCCCCATTCATACTAGTTTTTTTCCCTTGTTTTTTTCACATATGGTAGCCCATTCACTTGAATGTGTTGCCTGTACGTGTGACAAACATATCATATACGCTCTAGAACCTTTTAAGGCATGCAGCTTTGTAAATCTGCCACATCACAAAATGTGGGTCTGCTAATTGCATTTGGGCTGCCATTAACAATTAATGGCACCACAAGCGCCATGCTCATTTACAGTGCATTATTAAAGTGCACTGCAAAATGTACAATATCTGTGCACTTTGTCAAACATTCAGGAAACGTCAAATGTGAATGCGGAGTAAGGGCTCTTACACATGGGCAGTGGAGCCATGCATTTACTGCTTATGCTCGCTGCCCACCTAGAACTATATACATGCCATTGCTGCAAGGCTTTACTTCACAGCTGCAGCATTTTTAATGCAGGCTGCAGAATTTGATAGGCAGCACCAACTGTCAAACTCCCTATTGAGTTCAATGGGGCCGCTCTGCAACTTAAAGGCCAAACACTTGGGTCACAGTTGTATGTAATATTTCTGGGGGGGGGGGGTCTGTCAGGTATGGGGCTCCATGATTTCTAAAAGCAGCTCTGCTTATATGACTATTCACTCAGTTGAGTAAAGATTCTCAACTACTCTGTACAGACTTAATGTTACTTTCAGACATTTTGAAGCAAAGGAAAGTTTAAATTCACCGACTTGTCTTTTTGGCTGAGAATGTACTTGGTGGGGCATTCGGTGTGGTGTATGATGGTAGTCAGTATGTTCAGGAAAGGAGTGGGGGCAGGACAGTAGGCAGTATGTACAGAGAGTATGACGATGATCGGTATGTACAGGAGAGGTGTGAGGAGAGTATAATGGTGGGCAGTATGTACAGGAGAACCTTGTGGAGAGTATAATGGTGAGAAGTATGGGTAGGAGAGGAGTGTAGAGGATATGATTGTAGGCAGTATGTGTAGCAGAGGAGTGTGACGGGTTTGAAAGTGAGAAGTGTGTGTAGGGAAGAAGTGTGGAGTATATGATGTTGGGCAGTAAGTGCAGGAGCAACAAGGAGGGGTAGAGAAGTGGTTAAATAGTGATGGGTATCATCAAAAAAACTACTGTGCTTCTCTACTAATGCAAAAAAATAAAATATTCAACAGCACATATAAAAAAACATATAAGAAATATATAAGAGAAACCCAAGTGCTTTGTGTATGTCCAGATAATGTGAAGCTTAATTTATGACCATTCCATTTAACCCTGTGTTAATCCAAACTCTGTACAAACAAAAGTGTAAACTCACCACTTAGGCTTCATGCACACTAGAAAGCTAAAAACTACTTTGGAAATGCTGGAAAAAAAACGCTAATGTTTTAGCATTTGTGTAAGCTATGTGTATTAGCTTTAGTGTTAAGGAGTGGGCCTGCTGGCATCTTTAACAATCAGTAAATAGCTGGTTGTTAAGGAGCAGGCCAGGAGACCAACCACGGTGTCCTTAACAACGGATGAGTCATCAGGGGAACTCAGTTAACAAGGGGGCCCCCAGATCCCACCCCCCATGTGAATGAGTAGGGGTACATAGTAAATAAGAACACAACGCAAGTTTTTGACAAGTTCTTTATTAAAAAAAAAAATTAAATATAAAAAATGGCCCCTGGTGTAGATCCATCGTCAATCACAAAGCCGCCGCTGACCCGAAAACAGAAAGAAAATAAGTCCAGTCCCGACAAAGGCTCCCTCAGTCTGACAGCTCCTCAGTCTGACAGCTCTAAAATAACTAAGGGAGGGCCACCTGGTGACAACACAGTATGTCACCGCCCCCTTACGACATCATCAACCAAGCATGCCATCATTCAATGATGTCACAAGAGAGTGGGGTCACCCGGTGATGTCTTTGGGTAACCCTGTCCCTTAGTTAATTAAGAGCTGTCAGACACCAGAGCTGTCAGAAAGTGGGAGCCTTCGTTGGGACCAGAGTTTTTATTTATTTATTCTTTATACCTGAGAAGTCTTTGTACAACTAAGCTATTTTTGTGCAGCGATCTCCCCCACTGAGCTATTGTGTTCTGTCAGGGGGACTGCCCCCCACCAGAACACACTGATCAGTGCTCACAGCTATTGGTTGCAAACGTTGATTGGATGCTGATTTCTCAGCATGCCTGTTTGTTAAAAGCCGGTCATTAGACTGACTTCTTTCAGATAGGCTGCTGTACTGCTGGTTTCTGTTTAACCAGCCGATACCGGCTGATATTCAGGCTGTGTGTACCAGGCAGTTTACACTTTCGTTTGTAGAGGGTTTGGATCAACAAAGAGTTAAATGGAATGGTTAAAAAAATAAGCTTCACATTATCTGGGCATACAGAGTAGCGCCAGACAGCATCAGTGACTGGAGATTCAGACACTCAGTCCCTCTTCTGAGTATGATGCCGCGTACACACGGCCGTTTTTCGGGTTCTAAAAAATTATGTTTTTAAGGCTCTAGAAAAAAATCTTTTTTTTCAACCCGATCATTAAAACGACCTTGCCTACACACGATCGTGAAAAAAAAAATAGCAAAGCACGGTGACATTCAACACATATATGACGTCACTATAAAGGGGAAGTTCCATTCGGATGACGCCACCCTTTGGGCTGCTTTAGCTGATTCCGTGTTAGTAAAAGACGATTCACGCTTTTCTGTCTGTTACAGCGTGATAATTGTGCTTACTCCATTACGAACAGTAGTTTTACCAGAACGAGTGCTCCCGTCGAATTACTTGCTTCTGAGCATGCGTGGATTTTTCACGCCGTTAAAGCCCACACATGACCATTTTTTACAACCTTAAAAATGACAACGTTAAACATGTCATGAAAAAATAGAGCATGTTCGAAAAAAAATGTGCCCATTTTTTAGAACCTGAAAAATGCTCTGAAGCCCACACACAATCGTTTTTAATGACATTAAATTTTTTTTTTAATTTTTTAGAACTTGTGTGTAGGCGAAATTACCCTCCTTTTCACCTTAACCCCTTTACCTGTGCCTGCAAACAAAGCCCTCCTAACATGAACCATCGCCAGTTTACCTCCTTACGTCAACTCAGCTCACTTTCCTCTCTGCAGGATCTCTGTAGCTGGGCAACATGCTCCCATCCCACCTGCAGGTAGTGTCAGCAGCAGCCGGCAGTAGCTATGCTCTTCCCCTAAATTCTTTCACAGACAGAGGGTTTTCCTGCAGGTACTCGATGAAGAGAAGGGGCATGGAGCACCGGCGAGGGACCCCAGAAAGAAAGGATCAGGGCTGCTTTGTGCCAAACTATTGCACAGAGCAGGTAAGTGTAGGCATGTTTGTTATTTTTTATATATATATAAAAAAAACCTGCAGGGCTTACAACTGCTTTAAGGTAAAAAACCTTCTTCCTTTACCACCATATTAAGATGGCACACAACGAGGGTGCTAGAGACTACTATGGGAGTTATAAAGGAGAATTCAGACACTGGAAGCAATGACATACTGCTGTCCCCACAGTCCAGATCCTGGGACAGAACCTGGGATAAAGCTGTAGTGGGACAGTTTACCAAAAAGCGTGAATCTCCTGGCAAATCCAGTACAATTGGCAAGCATGCATACATATGTTCTGCATTAAAAGGTTTATACATGGGGTAATGGTGGAATATGTATTGCATGACTATATGTTTATTTATCAAACATAAAATGTCTGCTTTTTCCTTAGAAAGTTCCCCTGGAGAATCAATCAACATGAATGGAATTGACAATGGAATCAACAGCGTATGTTCAATTTGTGGAGACAGAGCTACAGGGAAGCATTATGGAGCCTCCAGTTGTGATGGATGTAAGGGGTTCTTCAGACGTAGCATCAGGAAGAGTCATGTATACTCTTGCAGGTATTATACTTCTTTACTTACAATAGTATCTAGAATAGTAAATCTGCCATACATAAGCCGTTATCTAAACATTGTACACTTAGGCCCCATTCAGGCCTCGTACACACGAGCAGACAGATTTGTTCAAATCTGTCTGTCCGACAGATTTGAACAAATCTGTCTGCTGGGATTTTGGTTTGCTCGCGTGTACACACGCATACTAACCAGCAGACATGTCGGGCGGACGGGTTCCCAGCCGACAGATTTCAAAGCATGCTTTGAAATCTGTCGGGTGGCAAAATCCGTCTGTTAGCCTGTACACACGATCGAATCTGTCTGCTGAAATGGTCTAGCAGACCGTTTCCAGCAGACAGATTTGATCGTGTGTACGAGGCCTCACACTGAATGAATGAATGAATGAAAACGTATATAGCGCGGCACATGCGAACCAAATCGCCTCTGGGCGCTCGTTGTTCCTGTCTCTTTTGGTATCAAAAGAGATGCGTTTTAATCTTTCTCCTGAATGCTAAGTGATTCTCCTCCAACCGAATGCTGGTTGGTAAAGCGTTCCATAGTCTGGGACCTTGGACCGCGAATCTTCTGTCTCCTTTGGACGTGTAGTTTGTTTTCGGTGTCTGGAGTAGATTTTGATTGGTGGATCGCAAAACGCGATTGGGGTTATGAACTTTTATTTTTTCGCATAGATAATGGGGAGCATTTGCGTTAGACAGAGTGCTTTAAAAGTGATTCTGTCTTTTACTGGTAACCAGTAAAGGGATCTCAGTGAAGGTGAGATTGATTCCCAGGGTTTTTTCCCAGTCACAAGTCGAGCAGCCGTGTTTTGAACGACCTGCAGATGAGCGATTTGGTACTTGGGGAGCCTGAGGTAAAGGGCATTTGCATAGTCCAGTCTGGAGTTAACAATTGCTTCCACCACGACCGCTAATGCCGTGTACACACGATCATTTTTTGTGATGAAAAAAACAACGTTTTCTGTGAAGTAAAAAACTACGTTTTTGAAACGTCACTTTTCAAAGACGATGTTGCATACACACCATCGTTTTTTTCACAAAAGGCGAGGTTACGTTCACCACTCTTTTCCATTGAAGCTCGCTTCATAACTAGCTTCTGGGCATGCGCGAGTTGAAAAACGTCGTTTTAAACGACGTTTTTGCTACACACGGTGACTTTTTGTGAAACAAAAAACAACGTTTTGAAAAACGACACAAAAAATTCAAGCACACAAGCACACACGATCAATTTAAATGACGTTTTAAAAAACAACGTTTTTTTTCATCGCAAAAAACGACCGTGTGTACGCGGCATTAGTCTTCTTTGGGGATGAAAGGAGTAAGTCTGCGTAGTAGGCTTAGCAGATGGTGAGATCCGCTGACTACTGACCCTATTTGTGCGTCCATTGTCATATAGGAGTCAAAAATGACCCTGAGACTT
Source organism: Rana kukunoris (assembly GCA_029574335.1). Taxonomy (NCBI): domain Eukaryota; kingdom Metazoa; phylum Chordata; class Amphibia; order Anura; family Ranidae; genus Rana; species Rana kukunoris. The sequence continues at coordinate 391,929,590 of CM056053.1, forward strand.
TTGACTTTGGCGCTAGGGGTGATGATTTTGCCCAGAATGGGCGGGGGTGTCCAAGTTGTTGCAGGATGATTCATGCGCTTGGCGTTAAACAGGAGAAGTTCCGTTTTCGCTCCGTTGAGTTTAAGATAACTCTTTGTCATCCAGTCCTCTATCAAAGAGAGGCATGTCTCTAGATTGAGGTGGTGATCCTTTTTGTTGCAAATGCGGAAATACAGTTGCGTGTCGTCTGCATATGAGTGGTAAAGCAGTTTTTGGCTGCTGATGATTTCAAAAAGCGGACGAAGATAGATGTTGAATAACACCGGTGACAGGGGGGATCCTTGAGGGACACCGCACGATAATGTGCGTTTCTCAGAAGTGAAAGGTCCCAACTTCACAATTTGCGATCAGTTCTCCAAAAAAGAGGAGAAGCAAGATAAATCGCCTTCTGCGACTCTGGCTACTTCAGCTAGCCGAGTCAATAAAAGCTTGTGGTCTACAGTGTCGAAGGCTGCGCTTAGGTCCAACAGAACCAGAAGACAAGATTCTCCTTTGTCTGAGGCCTCGAGAGCGTCGTCCCATATCTTGAGCAATACAGTTTCTGTCCCGTGTCCGGGCTGGAATCCCGATTGAAATGGATCAAGTAGCTTGTGGGTATCTAGATGCTGTTGCAGCTGTTGTACCACTACTTTTTCCATTACTTTAGAGAGTGTATTTAGGCCTGTTATGAGACGGCGTGGAGTGGGTCCTTAGGGTCCAGGGTGGGTTTCTTCAAGATGGGTCGAATTATACCCTCCTTCCACAGGGAGGGTACTATGCCTTCCCTGAAAAATTGGTTAATAAGCTGCGTGATAGGAGGTGCCAGGATGTCAGCGCATTCCTTCAGCAGTTTGGTGGGGATAATATCATTTGTAGTCAGAGTCTACACCGAGGAATACGACACCCTACCTACCCAGGCCTGAGGTGTGCCATTAGCCTCGCTGGACAGTACGCCTATAAGTGGGCATACCCTGAAGTAATTATGAAGAAATGAATGAAGAAAATGATAACATGAAAAAAGGGGGAACGGGTGGGTGGGTACCCAGAAACCCCACCGACGCCGGAGATGAGAGGGGAGGAGGGATAAATAGCCCTCCGACTCCTCCTACAAACTCAGGCTCGCCTTCGGCCAGCCTTCTCACTTGTAGTCAGAGTCTACACCGAGGAATACGACACCCTACCTACCCAGGCCTGAGGTGTGCCATTAGCCTCGCTGGACAGTACGCCTATAAGTGGGCAAAAAGACCCAGAAGTAGGTGTGGTAAAAGAGTGGAAGGGCACGAATTATCCGTCTGGTAGAGAAAGCACGCCCTGACAGTCTCAGAGAATGGCTCCGATAAGCATCCGTTATGACAGCAGAAAACCAGCGTCCCTAGAACCGATGATTGGAAGGAACCCCGAAACCAAACGACTGTCCCATGACTGACAGACTAAGCCTTCCTCCAGAAAGCACAGACATGGGAACAACTGCTGGTGGCGAGAGGATACGTGGGGGAATGGAACAAGGGCCGCCCTGAAGAGCCCTGTGAAATGCAAACACCATTCAATAGGACGCAAGACCAGTAGCCCTACCAACACCCACAACCCCTGGTCTAACCATCCATACCTGGTAAGGGGATGTGAGAGAGAGAGAGATGCCAAAAATGGACAAACTGATAGGAGGGAAGGGGTTTGAGAGCCGGCTACCCGAAAGATGAGTTGCTGATGTTAATGGACGAGGCCAATACGCAGTAGCGATGTGCAACGATACAGAGACAGAACCAGACATGGCATGACACAACCTACCCGAGTAACTGTGACCCCCCCCCCTATGAACAGGCTGGGAATTGGACAAAAAAGCCTGGACTGACGGACCCGCCCCGACGATCCGGTAACCTACGAACAAGAGAACAGCCCCAAAGATAACGGCCCCGACCCCTGCCATGAGCAGAGAAAAAGCGACGACTCCATGGACGAGAACCCTGATAAAACTGTCCTAGCAGGAAAGGCCAGAAGACGCTTAATGCTGGTATGCGACGTAGCTGGGATGGAATTGGACACGAACTGAAACGTACCGCCTACCCTGCTGCGGCCGGAAAAAGGAAACCCCTTGTTGACTTACCGCTCTGCTGAGACTAATACGGACCAACCCCTGAGTGACGGCGTACTACCATGCTCTGAACCCCCACGTGGAGCAGCCGGGATGTACCAGAATGTGACGGCCCCGAAACGTGCAGCACGCCCAACCCTAGGAACTCAGAAAGAAAAGACAACAGACAACAAAATATGAGACACCCCCCCCCACCCCCACTGTAGCTGCCTGGGCCAAAGATGTGAGCAGAAATGACCAGACCTCAGCGCGTGAATGAACCTGACAACAGATCCCACCCAAGTGTAAGCAGTAAGTGAGCCCGAGTAACCTGCCGCGCAGAGACAGGTAATTAAAAACGAAACACTCAGGGCCGATGTACCCACAGACCGTGGTGGGTAGATGTATAGGCGTAAGAATGAACGTGCACGTATGACGTATGGTATACAGGCGAGAAGATTGTGGTCAACAATCATTTAAAAACGAAACCTCAGCCCGTATGGATCTGTAGACGTGACAGATCCTGAGATGCGCACCCTGGCTAACTATACCCGAAAGAACGGTATGACGAGACAAAGAAAACAAATAAAGCTACAAGGCTGTTTGTGTGCTGTAAAAACAAAAGACAATCCGCGCTAACACCCCTAAAACTAGTTAATATATAGATGTAAAAACCGTGAAACCGTGAACAATAATAAATGAAAAAATGCTGCACCTTAATACAAAGAAGCCCAATATAAGGCTCCACAAAACATATATAGACAAAAGACAAAAGTGCGCAACAATGTAACATATATATAAAAAAATGTGTTGGTACTTCCACAGCAAACTAATAATGATGGAAGAAAAATTCAATAAAAATATATAGGTGCAAATACAAACAATACAAAAAAAATGCAATGTCCCAAAAAAAATTCCAATTGATGGGTGTAGAAAAACTTATTTCATAAAAAGCCTTTGAAAACACAGTTCATAGGGAATTTCCAATGTAGTATTTGCAGAGAATTCCAATAATGTTGCTTAGCTGTTCCTAAATAGATTAGTAATAGGTGGCCGCTTACCGCAATGTTGGACCCTTCCAGGGGTCAGTAAGGCATTCAGAAACACTTATCCCAAGCTGAGTCCTGAAGATCCCTCCGCTGCTGACAGCTCAAAAAATACTTCGGACAGCTAAAAGGATTTTCCACTTCAAAGGGTTAACTCACTCCAAATTGTGGCTCAAGCTTTCAGCTTGTTTAGGATATCGTGGAAGATAAAGAAAAAAAGGAACTCCATAGTGTAACAAGTTTAAAAGAAACTGACAGTTTTATTCAGTTGACACTGACATGATTAAAAAACAGACAGTCCTTCATCCTGCATATATCCAAAATTCCTTGGCATAGATACAAAAAGCAATGTGCAGATGCTTCCAGCTAGGCGTGCAAACGATCAGATCAGCCAGCTGGCAAGCTCATGAACGTGGTGACGTCTGCGATACTTAGCTCCACCCTAGGGTACATTGTTACATTGTTGCGCACTTTTGTCTTTTGTCTATATATGTTTGTGTGCTGTGACTGCATAGCACCGACAAGCTATGTGACCAAATCACACTGGAGTAGTACCCCCAACAGAAACACAACCCCCTCTGTGCTTACCCAAGTACGAAGACATGGCAGTGACGGAGGGACCCCAGCATGTCAATGAACCCGACGACCCCCCCCGGTAAATAACGTGAGTGAGCGCAAGTGACCTGCTGCACAGCCGAACCCTGAGGACCCGTGTACCCACAGACCGTGGTGGGTAGTCCTGCCTGTGAAACGAAACGCAACATAATGCATAGTAAGACATGACAAGCAAAGTTTGAGGTGAACAATCTGGAAAACGAAAACCTCAGCACAAATGGATCTGTAGACGTGACAGACCCCGAGATGTGAGCCCTAGCCAACTGGACCAGGAAAGCAACCTATGAAAAATAATTAGACATGGAGACGAACAAAGCTAGAACGGCTACCGGTGTAAGCTGAACCTGCGTAACGACAGAAACACGCCATGTCAGAAACACGCCATGACAGAAACACGCCATGACAGAAACACGCCATGACAGAAACACGCCATGACAGAAACACGCCATGACAGAAGCATGACGCTGACAGCACCGCTATGACATGATAGGAAACATACAGTGACTGCAACCGCTACGACAGAACATGCTAAGACAGAAAACATGACACTGGCATGACAGCCCCGACAAACATGCTGCTGACAGAAATGCTACGACAGAAACGTACTACTGATAGAACCGCTGAGACAAAACATACTGACAGAACCGCTGAGACAAAACATACTGACAGAACCGCTGAGACAAAACATACTGACTGTACATACTGACAGAACCGCTGAGACAAAACATACTGACAGAACCGCTGAGACAAAACATACTGACAGAACATACTGACAGAACCGCTGAGACAAAACATACTGACAGAACCGCTGAGACAAAACATACTGAAAGAACACACTGACAAAACCGCTGAGATAACACATACTGACAGAACCGCTGAGACAAAACATACTGACAGAACCGCTGAGACAAAACATACTGACAGAACCGCTGAGACAAAACATACTGACAGAACCGCTGAGACAAAACATACTGACTGTACATACTGACAGAACCGCTGAGACAAAACATACTGACAGAACCGCTGAGACAAAACATACTGACAGAACATACTGACAGAACCGCTGAGACAAAACATACTGACAGAACCGCTGAGACAAAACATACTGAAAGAACATACTGACAAAACCGCTGAGATAACACATACTGACAGAACCGCTGAGACAAAACATACTGACAGAACCGCTGAGACAAAACATACTGACAGAACCGCTGAGACAAAACATACTGACAGAACCGCTGAGACAAAACATACTGACAGAACCGCTGAGACAAAACATACTGACAGAACCGCTAAGACAAAACATACTGACAGAACCGCTGAGACAAAACATACTGACAGAACCGCTGAGACAAAACATACTGACAGAACCGCTGAGACAAAACATACTGACAGAACCGCTGAGACAAAACATACTGACAGAACCGCTGAGACAACACATACTGACAGAACCGCTAAGACAAAACATACTGACAGAACCGCTGAGACAAAACATACTGACAGAACATACTGACAAAACCGCTGAGACAAAACATACTGACAGAACCGCTGAGATAAAACATACTGACAGAACCTCTGAGATAAAACATACTGACAGAACCGCTGTGACAAACACATACTGACAGAACCGCTGTGACAAACACATACTGACAGAACCGCTGTGACAAACACATACTGACAGAACCACTGAGATAAAACATACTGACAGAACCGCTGAGATAAAACATACTGACAGAACCGCTGTGACAAACACATACTGACAGAACCGCTGTGACAAACACATACTGACAGAACCGCTGTGACAAAACATACTGACAGAACCGCTGTGACAAACACATACTGACAGAACCGCTGTGACAAACACATACTGACAGAACCGCTGTGACAAACACATACTGACAGTGCCGGGGTGGAACGCTACGATAGAAAAACACAGACAGAATCTGACAAATTGCATATGCAAGGAACCCTGCCAGCGTGACCCGTGAGTGGTACGCCCCCCCCCTCATGCTGCTAGTGTGACCCTGAGTGGTTGCGTGACCCCTGGAGATGTGGGTGGACAGCCTTCCCCCACACTGCCAGTATGACCCCTGGAGATGCGGGGGACAGCCTGCCCCCCCCCATGCTGCTAGTGTGACCCCATGAGGAGTAAATGATGCCCCCCCCATGCCGCCAGCTTGAGCCCGGGATGAGAGGGTAGCTCCCCCCCCTCCCCCATGTTAAGGCATCCAGCTCGCCCCCCCCCCCCCAGCCAGCATCATGTGAACCAGAGGCTAACCAGGAGAGAGCCCCAGCAGTCACAAAGAAGATGGTGTGGGTGTGTGGCTGCAGAATCTCAAACCCCCCCCCCGAAGGAGAAGCGAGCATCGGGCGGGGCCACCTAAAAGGCAGACGGAGCCCTGGCAGCATGGGTGGATGTGCGCCCCCCCCTCCCGAGCACTGAGAGTAGCGGGAGGCCACAAGCTAGATGAGCCTGGCAGCGTGTGTGAGAGCGGGTGGGTGTTAGGTCCCCCCGAGCCCTGGGAGAAGCGGGCGGCCTCCTCAATGCCCGATGGAGCTCAGGCAGCGTGGGTGAGCAGATGGAGGGATGGCCCACCCTCTCCCTCTGCAATGTGGAGGATGCCTAGCGAGAGCTCCGGGAGTGTGAGCAGGCGACCCTCCAGCTCGGCGTGTGCGCCGGAAAAAAGGGGGGGTGCTGTGCACGCATATGCCAGGTGACGATTGCATGGCAGACTCCAAGCGATGCGGACCTATCGGGGGGGGGCTGTCAGCATGCGCAAGATGAGGGTAGGTAAGTGGCGGGCGCCCCCTGATGATACAAAGCATGCACCCCCCTGATACGGCCAGCACGAGGAAGAAAGTGCCCCCCCTCGATGAAACATCACACGACCCCTGCAGCCGACCTGTAAGAAACCGGAAGTGACGCGGCTACCCAGAAACCCCACCGACGCCGGAGATGAGAGGGGAGGAGGGATAAATAGCCCTCCGACTCCTCCTACAAACTCAGGCTCGCCTTCGGCCAGCCTTCTCACTCGGCGCAGTGCCGGGAAGTGGTGGTATAGCGGCGCTAAAAAGTAGCGGCGCTATACCGTCGGAATTGCCACGGGATTCACACCGCTACTCTCACCGCTCCAAAGATGCTGCTTGCAGGAGATTTTTTTTCCTCTGGCTTTCACTTTGAGAATGCTGGGCAGGAGTTTTTCAGGGGTATGAAAAACTCCTCAGTGTCAAAGGGGCCTAAGTGAAACCACTTAATAAATACAATTTTACTCAAAGCAACAAATGAAATGAACCAGTAAACTGCTACTGTCATCCAGGGAACATATCCTTAAAAGGGTTGTAAAGACAAAAATATTTTCCTCTTAAATTAAAGTCTGACAGTAGCTGATAAAGTAAAAAGTAATGTTTTGCATTATAACTAGTTTGATACCTGTTGAAATCGGGCTGTTTTATTCACCTCCGTCACTCCTGAATCGTTATTCTCACTGACTTCCTGGTTTGCGGTGCACATTCATTCTTGCTACATCACGGCCTAATGGGAACTACAGTTCCCATTAGGCTTAGCCTCCATGCCTGTGAGGGATAAGAGGGCATCTTCACGCAGGGCTGTAGTCATAGGGAGGGGGTGAGCACATTCTGCTTTCCACCATGCAGGTGCTGGTGGAAAGCAAGAAGAGGAGAGACAGGAAATGGCATTTTCAAACCTGGATTACTGTATTTTGGAAGTCAAAAGGAAAAACGAGGTAAGTGATATTTAAATGCTCTAGCTTACAGCAATCAATTGATCTAATAAAAAACAAACCTTTAGTGTTCTTTTAATCTAATTTAGAGTAAATGTCCAGTTAAAAGGATATAGAAAATGGTTGGAGTTCTCCCTTCCATGGGTTTCCTCCAACATTCCAAAGACATGCCTCTATGGTAATTGTCTTCTGTCTAAATCGGCCCTAATGTTTTTATGTATGAATGAGCATTAGGGACCTTGAAAATTCCTTGAGGGTAGGGACTGATATGAATGTACAATATGGTGTATATGCAAAGTGCTGCATAATGTGTTGGTTCTATGTAACTACCTGTAACAAATAATATCAGAACCATCCAATTGTGGGAATTTATAAAAAATCTGAATCACTGTCCTTGAAATTTTATAGCAATTATTTACCAGTATTATTTCCAAGGGACTGCAGTTTGTCCTATAAGCTCTTCTATATTTAGTTGAGGTGTCTTCTCAATGTCAGGCTATCAGGTCTAACTCCTGCCTTATTTCAATTCTGGTAAGGGCACATAAAACTGGCAAAAATCAAATATGCTATTAGTATTGTTTAGAAATGCTAAGGGTTTGACAGCCTGTTTACATCAACATGAACAAATAGAGTAGATGTGACTGCAATGGAATCCATTCATAATGAATGAGCTATGATATTGCAGCACGCAGTAACACATGATAAAGCTTTTTGTGGCTCATGCATCACCACAGCTTAAGGAGCTCTCACAGTTATGTTTTGCGAACTGATTAGCTGTGCCCTCTTTGTAATAGAGATGATAAGACGGGGGGTGTTTGTAGCACCAATTAGGAAGAAGTTCCTTCATAGATACAAAAGAGTGAATACGCATTGTCACCCCAAGACAGGAATTGTTTTATTGGCAGGATTACCTGGTAAAAATAAAGTAAAAGAAATCTGATTAAGTGAAACTAATTGATAAGTTAGTCTTTTCTCGTAAGACATCAACGACACGACAGACAAGTTGCATTCGTCTTAGATGTATGTTTACTTCAGAATACACTGTAGTACAGAGGATCACTTCTTTCATAAGGATAGTGATAATGATTACAAAGTGTTACAGGCTTTTATAGAAAAGGCTAACATGGAAGTCTATGGAGGGCACAAGCCCAAATTTCAGATTACACAATCTTGCACAATACACATATACATGTCATTATTTATTATTTTGATAACTTCACATCTGGTCATCTGGTCATCGTGACCTAACTAGGGCGTTAAGTGAAAGGTTGTTTTGACAACCAGAGACAAGAGAAAAAGATAAATTACATGCTGGGACTAATTAATTGATAATTATAAGGGAAGGGGCTTTCCAACAAACAATCTTTTCCGAGAATTCTTATAAAAATATTGGCTGTACATTTCATGTAAAAATAGGGAAAAACAAGGCTTCAACAACAAGTTGTAACACCAAAAGAATTCAGAAACATTGAATCATTTTAGTAGGAAAACATCTTCATACTAGGGGAACTCTACATCAGAAGACATAGCCATAGGGATATACAGATACAGATATAGGTACATATATTCCTATCTTCTCAGTCCCTCCTGTGTTTAGAATTCTTTGGTGCATGCTTCTTATGCTCCAGCAGGGTTTTCAGGGTCAGATGGTAGAGCCTCGGGGTCCACAGGAGAAACCACCGGGATCCGGGTTACCATCTCATGAACTGTTTTAACACGGGACCTTGAGGGCTCAAAAGAACCAGCATTAATACAGACTTCACAGCATGCGCCACAAGCATGGGTGGTCATTTTCATGCAACATTTACATAACATAGGTGCACATTTGATTATAAGGATTATAAGTACAATAATTCCGACAACATAAAGAATACCATGCAGAATACCAGAAAACCATCCTCCAATACCGGAAAACCAGTTGAGTGGATTGATCCAGGAAAGCCAGCTCTCCCAGCTACCATCGATCCAAGCGGTTTCCGTATGCTCTTTGTGAAAGTTAACCTTTAATTGCTGTACTTTCTCTATATGTGAAATGATGGCATCCTCAGCCCTAGTATCATTCCTGATATAGTTGCAGCAAGCAGTTCCAACTATGGTGCATATTCCTCCTTGACTAGCAGTGAGGTAATCCAACACCAGCCGGTGTTGTAAGACCTCTTTCTTTATCATTTTTAGTTCTGCGGCCATAGCTATAAAGTTTCGATCATACAAAGCAGTAACATTGTCCATCAGGTCTGCTAAATCAATGATGAAACTGAAAGCTTTCTTTATGCAGCATCTATTCACCCACGGTATTGAAAACAATGGCTTAATCTCTCTATCCTGTGATTCAATATCAGTATCTTCCGTGTTTGGGCCAGGATACAATGGGGTAGGAAAGGGAGCTAGCTCTACGTTAGAGTCGTCTTCCTCACCTATCTCGTAATTTTCATTCTGGTTAGGGTCACTATCTCCTTCCCCCCCCTTCCTGGGTAGTCTGAGCAACTAGATCCCTTTTTATGAAGTGTATTGGGATCTTATTCAACTGTGTGGTCTTAAATTCATTATCACTCATATACCAGGTGGCGGGAGTGCTGACGGTGTGTGTGTTCATGTAATTCTTTGTATCGGTCAGTGCTCCAGACAACATCCTTACCATCAAACCAATACCTAATGTCAGCTTTGTCCATACAATTGGAGTTTCCAAGTGATTTAGTGGTGCTCTGGGATCCTTGTTCCTGGTTTGGAGGTGAGTAGGCTCGGGTAAAGTTAATACAAACCGCAGGTGTCCTCATTGGGGCATTTGTATAAAGCAAAAATGAAACAGTTCTGTCAATCATGTTTTTGCTTACATTACCAAAATGTGCACTGTCTTCTATTTCAGCCAAAGTGCTGGGTATGCCCAACAAGGGTATAGTCTTATGTGAAATAGGGGCATGTGTGCATATCCAACAGTTAGTAATGTTCAGTCTTTTGGCAGCTTGTAAGTGCATTGAAACAAAAGAGTTATGGAATGGCTCAGCCATTTTATCATGGTAGCCATTGTAGGTATCTCTTCTTGCTCTTTGGTCAGGGGCAGAAATGGTTCCAAGCTGCAACAACTTCTCCATTATAGTGGCATTCAATAGAACAGTATCATGTATCTTACCCGCCTCCTTCTGATGTGTCCATTCGTATGTCATGACAGTGATCCACACCAGTGCTCCTCCACAGAGGATGACACACCAGAGCTTCACATCCGGTTTAGGTCCTAGAAGATTCATCCTGTTCTCTTCTTGCGCGAGCCTGAGTAAGTGGTGGAGACCTAAAAGGCAAAGGTACAGAATAATTCTTGCCAGCGTCACACTGGCTATCTTTTGTAGCTACTGTTCTCTTACAATGGGAACCGTGCACCCAGTATTTATAATCTTTCAACTTTACAGCGGTTGGGGATACCAGAATGATCTGGAAGGGTCCTTTCCACTTAGGGGACAAAGTGGTCCTAGGAGTGTGATTCTTGATATACACCCAATCTCCTGAGTTTAGTCCATGAGTTGCTTCACTTGTGTCCACCGGTTGTCCTGCTTTGGCTCTGGAAAAGGTATCAGAAAACACGTTTGCCAATTTGTGCACATATTCAATCATGGCATCTGGACCATTACCTAGAGTCACTGTTTCAGGATGTACCAATGTGGCAGGAAGTCTTTTAGGTGGACGTCCAAACAAAATGTCAAAAGGTGACAACCCATGTTTCTCTTTGGGGGTGGTCCTAATAGTTGCCAGGGCTATTGACAAGGCCTCCACCCATGAGCTTTCCCCATTAGCTGTTATCTTAGCTAAGTATCTTTTGATTGTTTGATTTGTGCGTTCCACCATTCCACTAGCTTGTGGCCTATAGGGGGTATGTAGCTGTTGTTTTATCCCTAAAATATCTACCACCTTGGCCACAAGTTTATTGTCAAAGTGGTTACCTCTATCTGATGAGAATACAGCTCCTATCCCGAATCTGGGGATCAACTCTCTCGTAAGGCACTTTACAACTGTTATAGCATCATTCCTCACCGTTGGGTATGCTTCTACCCAACCCGAGAACTGATCCACACACACTAGCAAATACTTGAAACGACCACAAGGAGGCATATCTGAGAAGTCTATTTGCACAATTTGAAACGGCTCCTCAGTATGCGGAATATGCTTCATTGGAGTGGGAACTGGTCTCCCGACATTATGCATTTGGCATATTGCACATTCATTAATTTGTTTAGCAGCATATGCATGAAATCCAGGTGCCCACCATTGTTTGGTCACTGCCCGACACATCCCTCCTGTTGAGACATGGCAAGGCCCATGGCTCAAAGTAAATAGAGAAGGAAAAAGAGTCGGAGGAGCGACCAACTTATCTTTCACCCTCCACAGGCCATCGTCACCACGAAGTGCTCCCTTTTTAGACCAGGAGCCCCTGTGGGGAGAATTTTCCTGTAGGGTTGAAAGGACACCTGGGTCTACCTGGAGATCCATTACTTGGAAAGTAGGTAAAAGTTGAGTAGTCGGCTGATAAGAATAGATAGTTTCTTTTGCATATTTATCAGCCAAGGCGTTTCCTGTGGAAACGCAATCATCAGACCCTGTATGGGCTTTACACTTAATTACTGCAACCTGCAGGGGTAGTTAAACAGCGGCTAACAAGCCAATGATAAGACTTGTGTGCTGTATTGCTGTCCCCGCTGCTGTCAAGTACCCTCGCTCCTGCCATAGCTGAGCAAAGCTGTGCAGAACGCCTATAGCATATGCTGAATCACTGTATATATTCACTGTATCACCTTCAGCTAATTCCAAAGCCACACACAGAGCAGTGAGCTCCGCTGCCTGTGCAGACCTGGAATCCCCAAGTACGTCAGCATACAGTAGTTTGCACTCACCGTTCACCACTGCACAAGCAGCTAGTGTGAGACCATCCGGCCTCCTGATAGAGGACCCATCTACAAAGAGGTCTGCACATGGAGGCAGGCCTGAGATGGGCTCATCTCGCAAGTCAGGTCTGGGTTTAGTTACCTCTTCAATCGAGTTAACACAATCATGGGAAGAATACTCATATTCCTCAACATCCTCGCTGTCTTCCTCTGGCAAAAATGTGGCCGGATTTAAAGTTTGACAGCGTTGGATCTTGAGGTTTGAGGCGGATAACAGGACCAAGTGGTAATGAGTTATCCTTTGTACAGAAAAATGTTTTGTGTAGGCACTATTCAACATAGCCTCCAAGTCATGAGGGCACATCAAATACAAAGTGTTACCTAACACAATGTCAGTAGTTTTTTCTACCAGCAGGGCAGCCGCTGCTACTGACTTCAAGCAGCCTGGCAAGCCTCTTGCCACACTGTCCAGTGGGTAGCTATTGTACCCTACCGGGCGATGGCGGGCACAAAAATGCTGTGTCAAAACACCATTTGCATGTCCGTTGACCTCGGTGCAAAACAAGTAGTAATCCTTGCTATAGTCAGGCAAACCCAAGCTAGGTACAGTAAGCAAAGAACTTTTTATTAGCTTGAAAGCTTCCTGAACTGCCGGGGTCAATTCTTCCGTTGTGAATTTGTAATTGCTTTTTGTGTGTCCTTTTAGTAATTCCTGTAATGGGCCCACAACTGTAGAGTACTGGGGCAAAAACTGCCTATAATATCCTACCAACCCCAGGAAGGCTCGTAATTGTTTTAAGGTTTTGGGCATTTGTTGCTTGGCAATTACCTTCTTATGCTTATCTATAAGGTGTTTTATTCCCTGAGAAATTCAATGGCCCAAATACTGGACCCTTGTTTTTACCCATTGTACTTTTGTAGGATCCAACTTTTGACCAATCCTGACCAGGAAGTTCATCAGGGAAACTGAATCCTCAGTGCAGGCGTGTGCGTTCGGAGAAGCAAGCAAGAGATCATCTACATACTGGACCAAAATTGATTCTCCGGACGGCTGCCATTCATCCAGCTTATCTTTCAGCGCTTGAGAAAAGCAGCTAGGGGAATCATGATACCCCATTGGCAACCGAGTCCAAGTAAGCTGTCTTTTCTCAAACGTGAAGGCCAATAACCACTGATCTTCTGGATGGATGGGTACACTAAAAAAATGCAGAGGCAAGACCAATTACAGTAAAGTGTGTAGCAGTAGGGAGGTATAGTGGCCAAAATTGTTGAAGGATTTGGTACTACTGGCACTGATGGTATAATTACCTTATTTATCGCTCGAAGATCATGTACTAATCTCCAGCGGCAGCTATCTTCTCCCTGCTTTATTGGCTTTGGTACTGGGTAAATGGGAGTATTAGCTTGGCTTCTACAAGGGGTTAAGACTCCCTCCTGTAGCAACTCCTCTATAACCGGTCTAATCCCTTCAACTGAATCTGGGGATAAGGGATATTGAGGTAATCTAGGTACTGGCAGTGTTGGATCCCTTTGCAACCGCACCGGTGTAACTTGCATGAGCCCAGGATTGTTGGCTCCCGTTACCCACAACGAGGGATCAATCCTTTGCTTGTCCAACTCCGGAATCCCACTCTCCATGTCTGTAGTAAATAGAGGCATGAAGAGGAGATCCACAGCTTCTTCACTCATTTGGTTTGGTATATCAATAATAGTTTTAGTAGGGGACAAGGCTATGGTAACTCCCATTTTTGAAAGTAAATCCCGGCCTAATAGATTACAGGGGGAATGTGGAGACAATACAAAAGAATGCTCTGTCGAATGTTCACCAATCGTTACTGGTAAATTCTTAGTAACCCCTGCGGTAGTAACATTATTACTCACACCCACCAAGGAAACTCTTTCCTCGGAGAGTGGCAGGTTAGAGTCATGAACATTCAAAAGGCTCCTCGCCGCCCCCGTATCTTACAAGACACGGGAGGGCGATACCATTTACATTTACCTCGATCATTGGTTCACAAGTAGAATCAACTTCAATGACAGACAGAGCAGCATAAACATTTAACAAATCTTCAGTATTATCCCCACATTCCACCTCATCCCAGCGTCTCCTACAATCCCCTGCCAGATGGCCCCCCACGCCGCACTTGAAGCAAGTGGGGGGTGGACGGGCCTGCATCGGCTGAGGGGCAGGAAACCTAGGCTGATCTGGAATAACCTGTTGATATCTTGGCTGGACCCGAGGGGCCCTACGCTGATCCCCATTCTGTCTCCAAGCATTGCGCTTATTCTGGGGTGTCCCATAATTGGAAATGTACACTATTCCCGAGGGAGGATAGGGAGGTGCCGCCACTGGCACTCCCTGTGGTGTCACTTGTACTGTGGACACTGGTACTCCTTTGGCCTCAGAAATCTTTTCTTTGACCTCCGGGGTTTGCATGTTCATGATTTTAGTTTTCTCTTTTTTTTCTAGCTTATCTTAACTTTTCTGCAAAACATCATATGCTACTTGCGCTATCTCAATCAATTCTGGAGCAGCCTTTTTCCTCCAACCTATAGTACGCAACTCTATTTCTTCTCTTATCTCTGGCAACAATCCTCCCACCAACACATTCACTACCTCTGGGCGTTTCATGTCAACATCATCATCCGCTATCCAATCAGTATGCTTCTGTATAGCATATTTAAACCTGTTCCAATAATCTAACACATCTTCACCTTTCTTCTGTATCACATCCATCAACACTCGCATATCCTGTCCCTTATCAAAAGTAGCTGTAACCCACAATCTTAAAAACTCATTTAGGCGAACAGTATCCTTCTCATACTCTGGCTGAGCGACACGTTCATCCTTCACTATCCCCTGTTCGGTTATGCCTTTAGTTTTAGCAAACGCATTCCACACATCCACATACTTCTCTGGTACTGCGCAATCAATCAGGATATACATATCAATAAAATTAGCTTGTTGCGTTTTTTCCCCATTCCATTTTCTATGGCGGATCTATCTAATAGATCAGTGATTTGTCCATGCGCAACTGTGCTGGGCAGATTGATCATTTCATCCCCTCCCCATCGAGCTCCAGCCCGCTCCCCACCTATAGTAGGAGCTGGCTCAAAGCACGGGGCTGATGCTAGAGCTAGATCCCTTCTGATTAGACCATAAGGGGAAGCCCAGGTATTGGGCAGCTCCTCATCATCATCAAAAGGAAGGGCAGCTTTTTCTGAACACATTTTATAAGGTGGGGGTTGAATGTTCTTTCTAGATGCCTCTTCCCAAGCTACTAAACACTCGATCCCCCCACAATCAGACATTTTAAAAAGCAAATTGAATAATGCATCAATATTAGGAGTACTAAGAGATCCTTCAGGTGGCCACCATTTCTTGGGATCATCTCTGTACTCCTTTTTAGTAATCTTACACCACTTAACATGATGTTTAAGGGCCTCCGGGTCCCCACTCACCATCATTTCGATGATTGGGGCACTCGGAGTTAATTAAGCAACACTTAATCCTGTAGCTTTTGCTATCTTCAATAACCTTTTGGCTCTATCTTTAGTCAGCCCAAGGCTCTTCATGACAGGCAAAACGTTTTTGTCAAATACATTCCCCATGATTTTCTTTTTACCCCTCGAGAAATGACAATATCTTTTGGAACTCCGGGATGTTGCGCTCCTAATTCTATCACCACGGCTGTGTACCAGCAGCCTATTTCAGTACTTCATACTGTCTATCTTGTTCTATGCTCAGAAGGACGTCTCCTTGCTGAGTGGAAATAGGCTAGTCCCTGACTAGGCTCCCTAATCCAAAGAACATACAGCAGGTCAATCACCCGTTTGTGGCTATCCGCTAAAGGCAAACCTATCCGCCTTAGGACCACAAACGTTCAAAAACCATTCATACAAAAAATTCAACATCCATCAACTTCTATACTCTCATAGAAAATTGTGGTACCTGCATTTATTCATCCCTTGTAACACAAAAATTGTCTATATACATTGTCATTCCCGGGGGCAAGAAGAAAGATTACATACGTATGTTAATTCTATTAGCATGCACATTTTTAAATGGTACCATATTTCATTCTAAGTAACCATACATAGACTGAATGCATTTAAAAGTTTTCAAAAGAAAAATGCGTTACCTTCTGTGAACGCACTCCCCACCCGGCACCTCAGAACCGCACAGAAAAGACAGTTTTTATATGAGAAAAAAGTTTCTCACCTGAGGCCTCTGTGTAGCTGTCCTTCCTGCGACGGTCCGATAGCCGGAGAAGGAGCCGCGATCAAGAAGACACGATTCGGGGTCACCAATTGATAAGTTAGTCTTTTCTCGTAAGACATCAACGACACGACAGACAAGTTGCATTCGTCTTAGATCTATGTTTACTTCAGAATACACTGTAGTACAGAGGATCACTCCTTTCATAAGGATAGTGATAATGATTACAAAGTGTTACAGGCTTTTTTAGAAAAGGCTAACATGGAAGTCTATGGAGGGCACAAGCCCAAATTTCAGATTACACAATCTTGCACAATACACATATACATGTCATTATTTATTATTTTGATAACTTCACATCTGGTCATCTGGTCATCGTGACCTAACTAGGGCGTTAAGTGAAAGGTTGTTTTGACAACCAGAGACAAGAGAAAAAGATAAATTACATGCTGGGACTTATTAATTGATAATTATAAGGGAAGGGGCTTTCCAACAAACAATATTTTCCGAGAATTCTTATAAAAATATTGGCTGTACATTTCATGTAAAAATAGGGAAAAACAAGGCTTCAACAACAAGTTGTAACACCAAAAGAATTCAGAAACATTGAATCATTTTAGTAGGAAAACATCTTCATACTAGGGGAACTCTACATCAGAAGACATAGCCATATACGATTATACAGGGATATACATATACAGATATAGGTACATATATTCCTATCTTCTCATAATGAGGGCACTACATCCAAAGCCCCGTACACACAATCTGGCTTTTGCCCGGCCAAACTCATATCGGAATCCCAACGGAATTCCATCGGAGTAAAAGAGAACATGTTCTCTATCTAAACTACGATGAAATTCATTGGAATTACTCCAATTTCCAATGGAAAAAGACCGTCTGACTTTTTCCATTGGAAATTCCAATCGTGTGTACGGGGCACAAGGTCTGGTATGGTACAATATATTACAATTGTGTTTTTGGATTTAGATACAGTTTACTGTACTGTAACTGCTTTCTGCATCCCCACTGAGTATCCAATGTAGGATAGACTGGATTCTTTAAAGTGTTACTAAACCCACAACAGTAAAATCAGTATGTATATGCAGTA
Source organism: Rana kukunoris (assembly GCA_029574335.1). Taxonomy (NCBI): domain Eukaryota; kingdom Metazoa; phylum Chordata; class Amphibia; order Anura; family Ranidae; genus Rana; species Rana kukunoris. The sequence goes on from CM056053.1 coordinate 391,947,275, forward strand.
AAGCATGCTTGTTATGCTCACCATAGAACCTAAGGGGTTTATCCCTGCATTGTGTAAAAAGGCTATTTAATCTTGTCTTCTCTGATCCTCCCTTTCCACCATAGTTGCCCAGAGGCAATTCAGTTTGCATGTGTTGCACTATATAAGTTTCTCACTCACTCACTCACTCACTCACTGCAAATCAACACTGTCCACACAGAGGGTCAAGGGTCCTGTAGCCTCATAGGACAATCAGGGGAGAATGAAAACTCCTCCTACAACCTTTAACCAAACACTGATAGAAATCACATAGCTGCTCTAACTGCTGATGAGAAAAAGTATTCAGCAGTTTATATTTACTAAAATAATTGCATCTCCATGTTCTGTGTACTGTGGGAAACCAGATATAATGAATGCAGGTTCCTGGGTTTAGTAACACTTTAAGTCCACCCAGCAATAATGGAGTGGAAGCATGGATTGCATTTTTTCTTTCCTCTTGCTCTGTGATAGACATGCAGGGAGATAAAATGACTCAGACGACACATATTGGCTTCCAAAGAACACCTGCCTCAGGTAAACTCAGCTACAGTACCTCAGCTACCACTAACTTTCAGTCAAGACAATATTCCAAAAAAAAAGGAAAAGGAGGATGCATGAACCCTTAAAGTAGAATTATAGGCAAAACATTTTTTTTTCATTTTGGATAGAGCAAAGGAGGGTTATAACCCCTGTCAGTTTTTTTCCACCAAAACCAAACAAGAAATTAGAGGAAATCCCTCCAAATTAAGGAAATGTCTTGGGGACCACATGTCACCAAAACGAGTGTCCCCATTAAAATATTTGCCCACTACTACATTTCTGGGGACAACCTAAAATGTGGTATTTACTTTTATGTTCACTTTCAATAATAATGGTAAACAGGACAAATAGAGAAGGTGAATTCCCTTAATGGGGGTATAGACAGCAATAAAAACAGACAAGAATTTGAACACCTCTGCACTCTATCCAAAACTAAAAAAAATGTTTTGCCTTTAGTTATACTTTAATTAAAATCTTCTGTAAATTTATGGAGACAATTAGATTTGCTTTCACCCTATTGAGGCTCGCTGTTTATGGACTTCCAAAATGTCGTTCAGACCATCATATGCCATAGAACAAGAAGGGTACAAGTCCATTAAGTTAGGCCTTCTACTTCAATTACTGTTACCAAAGTCACTGTCAAGTTGATAGGTCCTTTTTCCATGGTGCCTGTTCAGGTGGAAATAATCTAAATCTAAAGCTTCAAACTACAATCTAAAGCTTTCCTTGATTCAGATGCCCAAGTGTCTTTGCCAGCTAAAAGTTGGAGCCAGGAGCAGAAGCCAGGAAAGCTTTACATCATCTTCAGAGATTTGTATTGGCATTATCAGTGGGGTATATCTTGAAACCAGAATATAGATTTGCTCATCTCTAGTAGGAGTTGAACTTTCTGGCAAATTCTTTGATGGAGTCACACCAAACATGGGGTTAGATTTAATTATCAATGAGCCAGATCCCCTGATCAGACCCTAGGGTGCACATGACCCGATAATGGCTGCATATTCAATGATTGTACTGCCACTGTTCTTTTAAATGTTGTTGAAGATGTGATCAAAAATATATAAATTGGCTGGACCTGAAGGACAGAAAAAAAAAAAACAGCACACCAGTACAAAAAGCAACAACTGAGTGATTTTGCTGAATGTATTCTTAAGGAAAAATCTCCACAGTATCTGTACCCTTGGATGACAGCCCTATAGAAGTCTATGATGAACCAGCTCCCAGGCATGAATAGGTAGATTGAGAATTTTGGCATAAACATTGCTGATGGCAGCAGCTGTTGGATTTAGGTAAGTATATTGTACATCTGGGGCAAGAGAGAGTAAGCCACTTTTGATCAGAGCTGTTAGTAAGTGCACTTTATATAAAGAATATGTAAACAGATTTTACAAAAAATCTTACCCAGTTTGAACAACTGCACATTACATAATGTGGCTTACATGTAGATTTTAAATATACTGTATATCTTCTTGTAGAACTCCAAAAATAATGCCCAATCATTTATTTTTCTCTATGTTCCAGGTTTAGCAGACAGTGTGTTGTTGACAAAGACAAACGGAACCAATGCAGATATTGTCGTCTAAGAAAGTGTTTTAGAGCTGGAATGAAAAAAGAAGGTAGTTTGTGATGCTTTGTTTTAATCACCATGTTTTAAAGCCACAAACAAACGCTCTACGGTGGGGGTCACATATTGATATAGATTAGAGTAGCTCCAGTATGGTACCTGGGCTATGAATGGTCAGTTGTTAAGCAAAGAAATATGTTAACACCAAATGGTTAAGGCCCCTTTCACATGTGCGGACCGTATGTCCGTATTTCATCCATCCGTTTTCGGATGAAATACGGACATTCATGTATCCCTATGGGATAGCAGGTGTCAGCGGATGAACATCTGCTGACACCCGATCTCATCGGTCCATGCTATGGTCCGATTCTGCAGACGGAGGAAAATCCTCTTTTTCCATCCGTCTGGGGATCGGATTGGGTGAACATGCACAGACGGTCCGTGTTCATCCGATCCCCCCATAGGGGAGAGCGGAGATCTGACAGGATGGTCTATGCCATCTGCCGGCTCACTGGGGATCAACGGAGCGATCCCCGCTGAGCAAGTGGATGAGAAAAGTACGGATCCTCACAGGATCCATATGTGTGAAAGGGGCCTAATTGTTAAAATAAACAGAAAACAAACAGGCAATCATTTTAATACATGGACATTAAACAAGCAATCATTACAATACATGGGCAACAAATGGACAAAAGTTATAATACATGGGTGACAAATGCATCATTTTTACAATAGCGACAGCAACAGTGACAAACTGAATCCCAGTCCGCTTACCCTTTCCAATTTAAAACCATTCCATAGTTAAAATTTACATTTTTTTTTTTAAATGCATAAATATTTTTCTCATATTTTCTAATTTCCTTCACCAATCAGCTGTTCAGAATGAAAGAGACCGAATAAGCACAAGAAAGAGTGGATTTGAAGGAAGCAATATCACATCTATTAATACACTGGCACAAGCAGAAGCTTTGTCTCGTCAGGTACGAAAATAATATTCTAAATGGAATGTATGTATTACAATAAGATCTGATGTGCCCCAACCTGAGTGGGGAGATTGGTGTTTCTCCAGAACACATTGCCTCCATCCCTTCTCCAAAATTCACAAGTCAGCAATAAAATTACCAGATTTAGATCAAGATTTAAATAATCTAGATCCTGCTATTAGCTGGGCTGTGCAGGAGGCAGGTCCTGCTAGCTCAGGCTCTTAGTAGCACACTAAGGCCGTGTACACACGATCAGTCCAAACCGATGAAAACGGATTGAAGTTCAGTTTCATCGGTCCAAACCGACCGTGTGTACGCCTATCAGTCTGTTGTCCTTTGGTCCAAAAATGTAGAACTTGCTTCAAAATCAGACCGATGGACGCCTACCGATCCGTCAAAACCGATGGTTAGTACGCAAAAGCATTGGTTCAAAACCCGCGCATGCTTAGAATCAAGTCGACGCATGCTTGGAAGCATTGAACTTCATTTTTTTCTGCACGTCTTTGTGTTTTACGTCACCACGTTCTGACACAATCGGTTTTTGAACTGATGGTGTGTACGCACATCAGACCATCAGACCATCAGTCTGTGAACTGATAAAACTGAACTTCAGTCCGTTTTCATCAGTTTGGACTGATCGTGTGTACAAGGCCTAAGGGATTGAGCTAGCTGACAGTTAGGCATCTGGATGGATCCCAACATTAAAGTAGGGAACTCTCCAGAGTCTGGACCGGCTGAGTGACATTAACCAAAAACAGACTTTAGCCTGCTGTCGGCTGAAGATGGGTTAAGGAAGTGCAGAACGAAGTGCACTACTGTGACCTACAGGAAAAGTAGGGCCAAAAGAGCATTGAACCTACAGGAGAAGTAGGGCCAAAAGAGCATTGAACCTACCTCTCCTTTAACAGACCCCAGTGATGATCATGAGGGAGAGTCCCAGGAGAGCCTCAGGTACACATCGCTGGATGGAGATCAGGCTTAGGTAAGGATTAGAGGGGCTGAAGGGGGAGCTGCACACTGTCATTTTTTTTTTTTTACCTTTGATGCATAGAATGCATGAAGGTAAAAAACCTCCAGCCTTTACGACTACTTTAAGTCAACCAGCTCATTGAAGAGACTGCACCTTCTGTAGTTGTTGAGCTGATAGGTTGAAAGAAGCTGATTTAAAAACAGAGCTCTGTCCAGTGGTTAATCTCTAAACTTGTATTGTACTGTCCTATTGAATACAATGCTTTTAACTTTTTTTGTGATTTCCTTTACTTATGATTTCTATGATGCCAGTGCCAGATTACAGTGGAAATGGTCTGGTAAGACTGGTAACCGACAACTGAAATTACATCCTTTTACACTTAAGCCCTGTAAACACGACCGGGAATCCTGTCAGGAAAAAAAACGTTGGTATTCCCGACGGGATTCCTGGCAGGCTTGACTTGAAAAGCCGTGTATATACACAGCCACACAAAATCCTGCCGTTCTTTTGAATGGCAAGAACGCAGTGATAGCGGACATTTACCACGTGATCGCTCCGTCCAATGATGGAGCGATCACTTGTAAACAAACCGGCTTCATGTGATGACGCCGGTTCCTCCCTCCCCTCTCTGTACCGATCGGTACAGTATGAAAGGAGAGGGGAGAGCGGGGGCAGCAGCAGTGCTGTGGGCTGGATCTGTGACAATTGCAGTCACATATGCAGCTATCCATCCCTGCCCAATACTCTGCAATACAGTGTGCAATACTCTGCAATACACAATACCCTGCAATACCCCCTGCCAATACTCTGCCAATACTCTGCCAATACTCTGCCAATATCCCGCAATACTCCGCAAGACCCTGCAATACCCCGCAATACCCTGCAATACTCCGATATACCCTGTAGTACTCCGCAATACTCCACAATACTCCGCAATACCCCATAATACCCTGCAATAACCTGCAATACTCCGCAATACCCTGCCAATACTCCGCAATACTCCACAATATCCCGCAATACACCGCAATACCCCGCAATACCCTGCAATACTCCGCAATGCCCCGCAATACTCCGCAATACCCCGCAATACCCTGCAATACTCCGCAATACTCCACAATACTCCACAATAACCCGCAATACCCTGCAATACTCCGCAATACTCCACAATACCCTGCAATACTCCACAATACTCCGCAATACTCTGCAATACTCTGCAATACCCTGCAATACTCCGCAATGCCCCGCAATACTCCGCAATACCCCGCAATACCCTGCAATACTCCGCAATACTCCACAATACCCTGCAATACTCCACAATACTCCGCAATACTCTGCAATACTCTGCAATACTCCGCAATACCCTGCCAATACTCTGCAGTACCTTGCCAATACAAAGTACTGCTTCCTCCTCTACTCCCCACCTCACATATCTTCTCCTATTATCAAGCCTGGGGGGGGGCGCAACCCCATAGCTCTTCCAACTCAGCTTCTGTCCCAGACTATTCCATCTGCTCCTCCCGATTTGTAGTCCCCTTTCTCTCTCCTACCTATAACCCCCCAAAAATAACCCCAAAAAAAGGGAGAGAACCCCCAGTCCCCCTCCATCCGCCCTGTCCCCTCTTCCGAGGCAATAAATTCATTCCATGGTGACCACATTTTTAAATAGATTTCTCTCTTTTTCCTACTTGTCCATACTAGGTCTTCCATCCTGTTCACAGAATGGAATTCATATATGTATCCCCCGAACTCTCCGATAAATGCAAAAGAAAAAATGCTGGATCCTCCGGTATTTCTGCTTCACTAAATCTTTAAATGGTCTCTCGGACCTCCTTCCAAAATTTCCTAATTCTAGAGCAGGACCAGAAAATATGTAGCATACTACCCTGTTCTGTCTGGCATCTCCAGCATTCCCCTGTCACCTTTGGGAAGAATCTATGGAGTCTTTCCAGGGTTCTGTACCACTGTGAGATCATTTTGTAATTTGTTTCATGTATTTTTGCTGTCTTAAATATTGCGTTTTTCATTTACATTTTTTGAGAATCCCAGAACGTCCTCCCCAGATCTAATTCCCATCTTTGAAAAAAGGGCAACTGAAAATTCTCCAATGGTTTAATCAATAACCCATACATTCTAGATACTGCATGTGTTATTGGTTCTTTTTCCATACAGTGGGCCAGATTCAGAGAGTCGTAACTCCTGTCTAACTGGTGTTAGACTGGAGTAATTTCAAATTACGCGCGTTTTTTAGCTAGTCGGAAACCTCAAACCATGAATAGACGGCTGCGGGCTTCAATTCGACTGGATTACGTGTTCGTACGCCTTCGGATCTACGCTGCAATAAAATTGCGGCCACTGGGTGGACTTCCCGTCGTTTTCCGCGTCGGGGTATGCTAATGAGCTTTTGCCGGCGATCCCCGAAATTACGATCTTCAATCGCAATCTCTTACGGCATCTTTAGTCATCTTTTTTTTGCGTAACACTATACCAGCTTTTTGCTGCTCTAATATTAGACATCCCATGTTAAGTATGGCCGTCGTTCCCGCGTCGAATTTCTACGTTTTCCGACGTCTTTTATTAATTTTAACGTAAGTCGTCCGGGAATAGGAATGTTCGTAAACGACGCTACTCAAAAACAAAATGGAAATTTCTGAACGGAGCATGCGCAGTTCGATCGCCGCGGGGACGCGCTTAATTTAAATGCTTCACGCAACCTAACCGCGTATTTCGATTACGCGGCGAAGAAATAGATTAAGCCGCCGTAGCGTACGGGCAAAAATCTACCAGAATTCGATGTAGAGCCTGGTAAAATACGGCAGTGTAGAGTATTTCGATTACGCAGCGCAAAATTAAGTGTATCTGAATCTGGCCCATTGTTTCTCAAATGGTGTTAGACTTCAGTCCAGCCTACTTTGGCGCCCCTACCATACTTAAGAAATGTCTTATTTGTACTGCTTGCCAAAAATCGAATTGAAAATGGCTATTCTTTTGCATCAACTCCTGCATTGTTGGCCAATTACCTGAGACCATAAAATGCGAGGCCTGAAATAGTCCTCATTCCATTAATAAAGCAAAAGGTCCTTTTTGTATACCCGGTAAAAATTGGGGATTAACTAATATAGGCATCAATTGTGAATTACATGTCGATATTTTACCCCCAGAAAAAAAGATTTTGACATACTCTTAATGTGGGCCCTATTATTGGATGCATCTTAGGCCTCGTACACACGAGGGGATATGTCCGCTGAAAACGGTCCGATGGACCGTTTCAGCAGACATCTCCGCTCGTGTGTATGGGCTAGCGGACAGATTTCTCCACCCGACAGATTTCAAAGCATGCTTTGAAATCTATCCGGTGGGAATCTGTCCACCCGACATGTCTGCTGGTTAGTACACTTACCAGCAGACATGTCGTCCCCCACCGCCGCCGCGCCACCGCCGAATGGATTTGGCGCATGCGCGGAAGTGCTTAACTTCCTGGTGCGGTGACGTGGCGGTGACGTGGCGGTGACGTGGCGGCGTCAACGTCACCGCCGCGTCACCGCAACGTCACCACGCGTCCGGCGGCGGGGAATTTGATCCGATGGTGTGTACACGCCATCGGATCAAACTCCCGATCGGACATATCCGATGGAAATGGTCTGCGGACCGTTTTCATCGGATATGTCCGATCGTGTGTACGAGGCCTTAGTATTATTTGTAATATTTTTATAACACCAGGGGGCTCTACTTATTAATTCCCTACATTGCGCTTGTTCTAAGTTTGGCCAGATTTTCATATCCTTATGTCGGCACCAGTCCAGTACTCATCCTAAATGCACTGCTTGATAGTACTTATATACATTAGGGACAGCCAACCCTCCATACTGTTTTGGTAAAGATAATGTCCTCTTAATCCTCGGTTGTTTTCCTGCCCAGATACATTTTATGAATAATGTTTGGATATGTCTAAAAATATTCTTGGTATTGCAATTGGGACTGCCTGGAGAAGGTACAGGATCTTTGGTAGGATATTCATCTTAATTATATTGCTTCTTCCAAATTATGAAAACATTCCCCTGTGCCATTTCTCTAGTAGTCCACTCACTTTACTTAATATTGGTAAGAAATTTAATTCATAGATTCTAGACCTATCTGCTGCAATTATAGTCCCTAAATACTTCAGCCGTTGATCTGACCATTTAAATTTATAGCTTTGCCTTATTGATTCCATCATCTTCTTCGGGATTGCTACCATCAAGGCTTGCGACTTTGTGCAATTCATTTTGAAATACGAAAGACGACCATATAGCTCAATTGCCTTAAGCAAATTTGGGAGTAAAAACAATTGGATTTGTCATTGCAAACAGCATATTGTCTGCATATGCTGCAACTTTATGCTGTAATCCCCCTATTTCAATTCCCTTAATTTTTTTTATTTAACCAGCTTCTACACAGAAGGGTCTCCAAGCTTAATGCAAATATCAAAAAGGACAACAGGCATCCTTGTCTTGTCCCATTTGCTATTTCAAAGCGGGGGGAGGCAACTCCATTTACTTTCACTTGCGCTGTGGGTCCTTTATACATACTCGCAATCCAATTAATAATTTTCTCTCCAACTTTTATATATCGTAGAACTCAGAACATAAACCCCCATCCCACCAGATCGAAGTTCCAAGAAAGACGCAGGGGGTCTTTGTTGAGTTGGCTATATTCATCAGATTTAGGGCCTTGATGGTATTATCCCTTGCTTCTCTTGTTGGTATAAATCCAACTTGACCCTGATGAATCAAGAAGGGAAGTTGCTGTTGTAGTCTTAGGGCTATTATCTTACTAAATACTTTCAAATCAGTGTTCAGCAATGATATTGGCCTATAACTACTACATTGTTGTGGACCCTTACCCTCTTTTAGTATCACTGAAATTGTAGCTTTCACTGTCTCTGGATGAAAGGTAGCTGTATCCCCCCAGTTCGTTAAACATTCTGACCATATAAGGTCCCAACTCAGAAATAAATGTCTTATAGTACTGTGCTGTAAATCCATCTGGACCTGGCGCTTTACCTACTTTTGCTAATTTTACTGCATTTTGAACTTCTTACAATGTTATTGGCGACTGCAACTCCCCACCAACCTCTATTGTCAAACTTGGCATACCACTTGAAATTAAATATTCCTCCATCTCTACTTGATCTGGCTCATTCAATTCTAGGTTATAAAGTGAGGAGTAGTAGTCGCCAAATTCCTCTGCAATTTTTCCAGGTAATTGAACCTCAGTTCCATCTTTCTTTTTAACCAAGGGTATATATGTCCTTGTCTGTATTTCCCGTAAGGCTCTTGCTAATTGTCTTCCACACGTGTTACCTGATTCATAGCTATATTTGCGTCCTATTTGTAATGCCATTTTAGCTCTATATTGTAGTAGCTCAGTTACTTGTCTTTGGGTTTCTAATAATTCCTGTTCTACTTCCGTAGTCTGGGAATGCTTATGTCGTGCCTCTAGGGTTTGAATTTTTCCTAATAGACCTATTAATTTAACTTCTCTCTCTTTCTTAATCCTTGCTCCATGTTTAATCAGTACACCTCATATTACAGCGTTATGTGTTTCCCAAATTACTCCCAGTGTACTTTCTGAGTTATCATTCACCTGAAAGAACCTGAATGATTTCTCTCTCCCAAATCATATCTCAGAAAGATCGGTGCATGATCTGACCAGGTGGTCATACCAATAGTGGTTTCCCTGACTGAATGTAATTGTTTGTGAGGAATAAAAACATCTATTCGTGAATATACCTTATGAGATTTAGAATAACAAGAAAAATCTATTTTCTTCGGATGTAGCATTCGCCATATGTCCACCATTTTTGCCTCTATCATTGCCTTTGTAATCCCCTTCCTTACTTTAGGTGGTACTGATGATGTCCCTGATGAAGTATCCTCACTAGGTATTAACGGATCTCCTCCCAGAATTAACTGCCCTTCTGTGAATTTCACTAATCTTTTCAGAATTTTTTGAACATATACTTCTTGTTGTATATTGGGGGCATAGTATGACTCCAACGTCACACCTATCCCTCCAATTGTTCCTTTTAAAAACAGATATCTTCCTTCCCCATCTATCAAGGAGTCTCTGTGGACCCAGGCCACCCTATTAGATATCAACATTTATACACCCTTTGTTTTAGAGACTGGGTTAGTTGCATGGTACACCACTGAATAATCTCTATTCCTCAGCATGGAAAGGTTTTTTTCCTTAAAATTGGTTTCCTGAATGAGAGCAATGTCAATATACTGTCTCTTAAGGTTCTGTAATAACATCCGATGTTTTTCGGGGATATTTAATCCCCTTACATTAAATGACATAATTAACAAAGATTCCATTGCTCCCAATCTCTGAATGGAGCCTGGCATGCAATTACCCCAATGTCCCTCATTCTTATCTCGTCCCCTGGTTGCCCTCCCTCCCCCTCTCATTTTTCCCTCCCTATTCTTTCCTTTTCTCTCTTCCACTCACCAGAGTCTCAATACAAATCCATATCTTATATGTACACCCTTATTTATACATCATACATTTTAATATTACGCATCTTATTACCTATTTTACCTTCTATATTTCTTATCTATTCTCCCCTCTTTACAAATCTCCTTCCTTCCTCCTTTTTTAAGATGGGAACCCAATATTGTTATTGATCCTTTACCCTATTGGGATTAAATGAAAAGGAGTAGAGGGAGGAAAAAAAACATCCCTTTTATATATGTACCCTACCCGTGCCCTCCCACCCCTATGTGCTCACTCCCTCTCTGTGTCATCTATGTAATCATCTTGTGTTATTACCCCCCCACCTTCTCCTCCCTCCCCCCTTCCAATTCCTCCCCAATGTTAGTGTTATAGGGAAAAGCCTTCTCACACCGCTTTCCATCCATAATCCAAACATAAAAAAAAAAAAAATGATTTATATAACTGTTATTATATTATAATATCACATATTTCTTCTCCCCCTTCCCTCCCACCCCTATGTACTCCCCTCCCTCTCTGTGTTCCCTGTGTTATCGTCTTTGTGTTATTACCCCCCTCCCCCACCTTATAAGGGAAATCCTTCTCACACCGCTTCTCATCCAAAAACACCACAAAAACAAAACAAAAGAAAAATCATCCCCTCCCCTCCCTTCTATACCACTTCTATTCCCTAAATGTGATTTGTATGTTAAACCTATCCACCTTTTAACTTCCCTTACTCCTTCCTCCACCCCCACTACCTAATTAACTTTTAAATATTTCAATTACCATAACTAGGGATTGATCATTATAACCAAAAATAACAAATATGATCATTTATCCCTATTTTCTTTAGTCCCCTTAATAATAAATACATTAAATAAAGTTCATACAAATAACCCAGACATTATTTTTATATATTTCCATCCATTATCCTATTCAGTCAACTGACCAATTTGGGTTGAATTCCATCATTCGAGAGGAGAAAAAAAACAAAAACAAAAAACAAAACACCATCCAAAAGGGATTGTCAGTCACAATATGAGTGTTATACAGTATATACTTCCTCTTCTCCTTAGTTCATCATGATGTTATTATTTAAATGACTCTCTAATGTGCACTTCTTCAGAGAGAAATAATTTTTCCCCCAATGGGGGGGGGGGGCAGGGGACCAGCACCCCAACCCAACCCAGCGGGGGTTTGGGACACCCCTTTACCCTTATTTGTAGTTATTTCTCCTCTCCTCTCCCTCTGACAGGAGCCACTTTAATATTTAACATGAGTCAGCTGATTATTGCATCTCATTTATACTTTTTGTTTTACTTTACTGTTTTGTGTTTTTTTTAAGCACAAAACTTTTTTTTTTTAAATGCGTTTGAAAAAGTGCGTGATAAAAAGTTGTAATGACCGCCATTGTACTCTCTAGGGTCTTTGCTAAAAAGCATATATAATGTTTTGGGGTTCTATGTAATTCTCTAGCAAATTAATGATGATTTTTACATGTAGGAGAGAAATGTCAGAATTGGCCTGGGTGCTCCAGAATGCCTGATGGTGCTCACTGCATGTTGGGCCTCCGTATGTGGCCACGCTGTGTAAAAGTCTCACAGATGTGGTATTGCCATACTCGGGAGGAATAGCAGAATGTGTTTTGCGGTGTAATTTGTGGTATGCATATGCTGTGTGTGAGAAATAACCTGCTAATATGACAGAAACGAGAAACATTTATTTATTTTTACAGAATTTTCAGTCTTTTTTCTTTTATAGCGCAAAAAAAACAACCCAGAGGTGATCAAATACCACCAAAAGAAAGCTCTATTTGTGTGAAAAAAAAGGAAAAATGCATATGGGTACAGTGTTGTATGACTGAGTAATTGCCATTCAAATTGTGAGAGCACCGAAAGCTGAAAATTGATCTGGCTAGGAAGGGGGTTTAAGTGCCCAGTGGTCAAGTGGTTAAAGTGGTATTAAAGTCTTGTTTTTTTGTTTAAAAATAACAAACATGTCTTACTTACCTGCTCTGTGCAATGGTTTTGCACAGAGCAGTCCAGATATGCCTCTTCTCAAGTACATCGCTGCCTCTCCTGGCCCCTCCCTCCTGCCAAGTTCCCACACAGCAGGCAGCTTGCTATGGGGGCAACCGAGCCGAGCCATTCCCCTCTCTCGCCTCATTGGCTCACTGACTTTGATTGACAGCAGCAGGAGCCAATGGCACCTCTGCTGTGACTCAACCAATGAGGAGGGAGAGTCCTGGACAACTGAGGCTCTCATGCAACATCCCTGGATCAAGAGGGGGCTCAGGTAAGTATTAAGGGGGCTGCTGCACACAGAAGGTTTTTTATTTGAAAGTACAGATTGCTTTATAAAAAAAAAAAAACTTCTGCCTTTAGAACCACTTTAACTTTACATGCAGTCCAGCAAAGCCTTTACTCCTTAAAAATGTATAACATTTATTTATTCTGTTGCATTGAAATGTGATACTATATTAATCTTGGCCGATGTTGCTTGAAGAGAATCTTGCTGCTTTTTTTTATTCTTTAGTAAAAAACACAAATTAGGTAAAGGAATTTCTTTCACCACAGAAATGAAAGAAACAATTCATTCCTTGATTTTAAATATTTTGTTTTTGCCTACATAAGTCTAGCTTGTTAAAGTTTAATAAGCTTTTCTTTGCCGACCTTCAAGGTCATTGAAAATAAAAACACCTTGGAACTATCATAAAAGCTTCATGTGACTTTCTTGAAGTTAATCTGCATTTTTTTTTTTTTACTGCTATTGCACTAAAGGTAGTAGTTTATGGTACTAATTTATTCCTTAATGATAAATGTATATCATATACTACTTTTTATCATTATATATGCTATTATTTGAAGACAGTTGGGAGAGGAGCATTTTTTCTATGTACAGTAATTATATTCTTGTTGGCTGTGTTGTTATATATATGTGTGTGTGTGTATATATGGCTTTTTTTTCCTCAGAGAATAGGTACAGGAACGCCCCCTTTCTGAGTCAATTGTTATCTCCGACCCCTACCCATCGCCGAGCATCATTTCTTGATTCCACCTCTACACACCTCTCAGTGCTGCTGCTTTTTAAAACATACAATGTCAAGTATAATTTTGTGGCGCTAAGTAATTTGTATGGAATTTGGTAATGATAACGAGAAAAGCAATAACATAGATCCCCTACAGCCAGCAGCAATATACCCTCTCTAGCAACCACAGATCTCCCAGCAGCCAATATAAATAGACCCCTCCCTCAACAGCAGATCCTATCCAGTGACAATTGACCCTCCAGTAACATTAGCCCCCCTCCAGCAAACCAAAAACATACATCTCTCCAACATCAATAAACAACCGTTCAAAAATAGTAATAGATCCTCCAGCAGCTAGCATCAATATACACTCCAGCACACCCCAGCACCCCTTGCTATTACATACAGTACCATTCAGTACTGAAGGTGCCAGAACTTCGTTCCCCTGTGTTCCCGCTGAAAAAATTAATGTGCATGTATGTGTGTGTGTATGTATTGTGACAGGAAGTCAGGTAAATCTGTGGGTGTTGTCACAGACGGGAGATACATTTCTGCCTTGTTTAGACAATTCACCAATTGCTATCAAGTGTCGGCTGCAGAGGTGGCCAGAAAGGTTTAAGGACATTGGATAGCTTCAGCTGTTCAGAATGAGGCAATTAAGGCCTCTATAAGTTATCCAGAGGATTACTGCTGATTGCTGCATCCTGAGGCTTTTTGAGTTAAGGAGAGCAGTGAGCTGAGAAAGACTTCTGAAGGTGAGGTGGTTTTGAGCTCGATTGGCATTTTCCATTGAACACCATAATTGGCAGGTTTGCCACTGGTGCCCCATGCTTTTCACAGATGAGAGCAGGTTCACCCTGAGCATGTGTGACAGACGTAAAGGGTCTGGAGAAGCCGTGGAGAACTTTATGCTGCTTGTAACATTGTTCAGCATGACCGGTTTGGTGATGGGTCATTGATGGTCTGGGGAGGAAAATCCATGAAGGGATGCACAGACCTCTATAGGCTACACAATGGCACCCTGATGATCTGATGGAGGAACCGATCGTGTGTGGGCCCCATCGGATTTTTATCCATTGGTGAAAAAACTAGGAACTTGTTTTAAAATTATCTGATGGTTAAAAAACCGATAGAAAAAAAACGATCGTCTGTGGGCATGTCCATCGGTTAAAAATCCATGCATGCTCAGCTTAATTTTTCTCAGCACGTCGTTGTGTTTTACGTAACCGCGTTCTGACACGATCGTTTTTTTAACTGATGGTGTGTAGGCAAGACTGATGAAAGTCAGCTTCATCGGATATCTAAAGAAAAAATCCATCAGACCGTTTTCATCGGATGAACCGATCGTGTGTACAGGTCATTACTGTGTAAAAGAATTTCTCTGATACCAATCTCAATAATATTTTCAATCGTAAGCATGTGTAGATATTAAATACTTTTGCATATCTTTGTACATACAGTTGGGACAATTTATGCTCCATGCACAGGGTCTCTATTATGAATACATCTCTTTGGCCTGGATTCACAAAGCACTTACGCCGACGTATCTCTAGATACGCCGCGTAAGTACAAATATGCGCCGTCGTATCTGTGCGCCGGACCCACAAACCAAGATACGCCTAAAAACAGACTTCATCCCACCGACGTAACTTGCCTACGCCGGCGTAGAGTGGACGCATATTTACGCTGGATGCATGTGGCTTTCCCATTGATTTTCTATGAGGAAGATACGCTGATTCACGAAAGTACTTGCACCCGGCGCATGATTTAAGCGGTTTGCGTAAGTTTTACGTTTGGCGTAAAGTTATTCCCTATAGATGAGGCACAACCCATGCAAAGGTATGGACCAGGGAATACAAACCTACGTATTTTACGCTGGACGTCTGTGAATATGGGCCGACGTGGGTCTGGCTGGGCGTAGGTTACATTTGCGGCATACACAGTGATCCGGCGTATCTTAGGAAGTTGTTCCGACGTGATTGTACGCATGCGCACGGGGATACATCCATGTCCCGACACATGCACAGTACTTGTCTGGCACCTGCGCCATCATTTGCATGGGGTCACGCTTCATAAACATGGATCACGCCCACTTCCAGCCCACTTCCACCTACTTCCACTTATGCTGGCTTACACCTACGAAATATATGCTATGCCGGCGCAGAGTTGGGAGCATTTGCTTTGTGATTTCCATGCTTGCCTCCCCGAGCTGCGCCGGCGTAGCGTAAAAGAGATTCGCTACGGCGGCATAAATATGCGCCGATGTATGTGAATCCGGGCCTTTGTATCTATCTAACTATTTATCTACTTACCTAATTATTGTTATTGTTTTTTGTAGTGTTCGTTTCTGGAAACATATACAATAAAAGTTACCATTAGTTTTCACACGCTCTGTAGTAATACTATGGAGTGGGAGCAGGCTCCGTCTATTTGCATGCATGTTGAAAGAGAATCCATAAAGCCAGCAGCGTTTTCAATTATTTGCATGATTGCTTCTGTGGTTTTTGTTTAAAAAACAGGGTAAGGCACAAGTAATTCTTTATGAGAACTGTGTTTTAATATAGTCTATTCATTTTCTTTCTCTTTTTAACATTGTTAGATCACTGCCCCAAGTACTGGTACAAGTACTGACATAAATACAAAGAAAATTGCCGGTGTTACTGATATTTGTGAATCCATGAAGCAGCAACTGCTTGTCTTGGTGGAGTGGGCAAAATACATTCCAGCTTTCTGTGAGCTTCCTCTGGATGACCAGGTAAAAAATTTGTAAATAAATGAGATTAAGCTTCACTGAATCAACAAGTCATTCGAAGTTAACGATGCAATTCCAATAAGAGAAATCCTTATACAGTAATGCATTTATGATTTCTTATAGACATTTTAGGAAGGTAAAATGAAAGAACATTGAGCAGGTGTCCACACCATTTGAGTAAAATGTTTTAAAATCTCTAAACATTTTGCTATCCTTTTAGTATTAAAGTAAGTGCATGTAAATCTGCTAGTACATCTAACATCCTTTCCCCCAGACTGACAATGCTCAGTCCAATGTTGCTTCTGTTGCTCTTTTATCCAGTAATACAATAAGGTATTATTGGCAAGATAACCAGGTGAAAATAGAGGGAACAAGTCTAAAAAAAGAAAACGAATGCAGCTACCACACCTAAGGATTAGTAAGCTGAAATATATATATATTGGTTTTGGGTTTAATACTGCTATAAAAAAAATCATATCTGTTAGGTATTGGGATACATTTTGGTTAATGTGCTTCAGCTAGAGAGACTGTTTGCCTAAATAAAAATAATGGGCCAGATTCACAGAGCCATTACTCTGGTCTATCTCCTGTTAGACCAGAGTAATTTCAAATTACCCGCATCGTATCATTAGTTTGAATCCTCAAACCATGATACAACGGCTTCGGGCTTCCATCCGACAGGCTTACGTCATCGTACGCCGTCGGATCTACGCTGCAATCTTTTTCTGCCCGCTGGGTGGAGTTTGCGTCGTTTTCAGCGCCAGGGTATGCAAATTAGCTTTTTCCGGCGATCCACGAAGTTACGATCGTCTGTCGCAATCTCTTACGGCATTTGTAGTCATCTTTTTGCTGCGTAAAGTTAGGGAAGCAAAAATCTGGTCTATAGTTAGACAGCCCATGTTAAGTATGGCCGTCGTTCCCGCGTCGAATTTCAATTTTTTTTTTTTTTGCGTAAGTCGTTCGGGAATAGGAATGTACGTAAACGACGCTACTCAAAAATAATCTGACGTAACGACGTTATTTCGCACAATGCACGGTGGGAAATTTCTGAACGGAGCATGCGCAGTTCGATCGCCGCGGGGACTCGCCTAATTTAAATGCTTTACGCCCCCTAATCGCGTATTTCGATTCTGCCGTGAGAAATACACTACGACGCCGTAACTTACGGGCCAAAATCTACCAGAATTCGTCTTAGAGCCAGGTAAAATACGGCGGTGTAGTGTATCTCTGATACTCTGCGCCAGGGCAATTGTACCTGAATCTGGCCCAATGGTTATTTAGCTCAGTGAATGAAGAAAGCTTGGGTTCAAGGCAAAATCCCACATTTTAAATTTCCCTGCACATACAGTACATGGCAAAACCAACTTTATATATTTACTGACCTTACTAAAATTTTACTTAGTTGAAGCAGAGTTCCACCCAGAAATGGAACTTCTGCTTTTTTGGTTCAATACAGGTATTTACTCCCACTTCCTGCGATAGATCGCCATTAATTCCGCAGCAATTTACGTCATGTCCGGCCTCTCCTGATCCCCTCTGCTATCTTCTGGGAGACAAACAGGTCCCAGAAGACAGCAGAGACCAGTGAGAATGCGCAGCGCGACCTGTGCATGTGCAGTAGGTAGTCGCAAGGCTTCACTTCCTGTTTCCTTTACTGAAGATGCCGGAGCCTCCTCCCAGGAGCCAAGGGACAGATCAGCTTTGGGTGCCCTGGACAGGTAAGTGTCCTAATTAAAAGTCAGCAGCTGCAGTATTTGTAGTTGCTGACTTTTAATTATTATTTTTTTCCGGCGGAACTCCGCTTTAATAGGGGGACCTGAAGTGAAAAAAGTGAAGATTTGCTAAGTTATAAGGAACATTTAGAAATATTACTTGTGCATAAGCAGTATTATGAAAATGTTCCTTTTGTCTTAAATTCCTTCTAAAAAAGCAGTGCATTTCCTGGCATGCTGTATAATTGTACCTAGGCATTGCTTTGTCTACAGCCTTCCTGTATTCACTGTGCTGCTCACTGTACTCATTGTTAGAGGCTCTGACATGAGGTAACAAAGACCCGTCATTATCACAATGTCCACCTCCAATAAAAGGCACAATAGATAACAAAGTATCTGTTATGACACTTTCAGAATCCCTGCCAGTTTTTCCAATGGTACTCACAGAATCCCTACCAGGACTTCCAAAATATCTACCATTACTTCCAATGGTACTTGTAGAATCCCTACCATTACTTCCAATGCTACCAACATAATCCCTGCCAGGACTTTTAGAGTTCCTTGAAAATATGCTGGACATGTTCTGTGATTACAGGGTATATAAAGTGATTGTAAAGTCTTATTTTTTTTATGTGGATTTGCACAGGGCAGCCTGGATTCTCCTCTTCTCGTGTCCCTTTTTGCTTCTCCTGGTCCCTCCCTCCTATCAAGTGCCCCCACAGCAAGCAGATTGCTATGGGGACACACAGGCTGAGCTGCAGGTTCCTGTGTCTATTCAGACATGGAGCTGCGGTTTTGCCCTGCCCCTTCTCTCCTGATTGGCTAACTGACTTTGATAGCAGCAGGAGCCAATGGCGCTGCTGCTGTGTCTCAGCCAATCAGGAGGGGGAGTCTCGGATGCTTGAGGGACCCGTGCACATCGCTGGATAGAGATGGACCTCAGGTAAGTATTGGGGGGCTGACTTTACAACCACTTTAAGCTCCAGTCTTTGAATGAGGCTAGTGCAGTGTCTTTTTGCCAGATACCCTGCCTTGGGCAAAAGAGGTATAATATACTTCTGTATTCTTGTTTCATTGCTGATCTGCCTGTTCTCTGCCTGCTGTTTGCCTATGACCACGGTTTAAACCTGACTGCTCTATCACCTGTCGCTTGCCCATGACCTATGCCTAGACCTGACAAGTCTCTGCCCACAACCTCTTCCTGGATCTGACTACCCTTATGCTCAAAACTGTAGCCTTCCTTGATTATCACTTGGTTGCCATAAACCATGGTGTGTCAGTAATGGGGGAAAGATCAGTTACATGAAGACCACAGTTAATATTAGTTTGCCCTCTATCTGCCTTTTTTGAGCTAAGAGTTCAGTTGCTCTTAGATTTAACATTCTCTCATGGTGAATGTTTAGGTATTTTCCTATTAAAAGGGTCTTAAAAAAAGTTAAACATACATTTTCAGTCAAGTGAATTTAAAACATGACATATAGACATTTTATATTTCCCTATCCAGTCAGATATATTGTAGCTCTAGGCGCCTTTCCTGGGCTAGTCTTATTTGCTTTGCCAATGAAAAGCCACTTTACAGAGCTCAATAGCACATGATCAAATAAGAAAAACTGAATAGTGAAAAAAAAAACATTACCCATTATGCCGCGAACACACTCATTTTTTGGGTTGTAAAAAACAACGTTTTTTAAAAATGTCATAGGTTTTAACCTAATGTGATCCCTTTACTTAACTGCATTGCTTATTGTAAAGGTGAAAAAAAATAAAACCTTTAAAATAAATATTATATTGTGTTTAAAATGTACTTTTTTATATAAACATTGCAGATTACTAAATAGCTTTGTGGGATAGGCAGCATTTTTTTTAATCACATGGCCATAGTTGCCCTTTAAATTTTTTTATTTATGTTGTATACTTTATGACACTGTCTGATTTCATAGGTGTTAGGAGTTAGGTCCTTGACTCTGGTGAGCAAAACATTTCCACATGAAATTATGATACTTCAAGGGAAAAGGGGGGCAAAAGGGTAGAAGCCCAGAGTACAACTGAGGAAGTGCATCCATTTTTATTATTAGCTTAAGAAATATAATCCAATTAACTAAAGATACGCCAGTTATTTGACTTGATACATGTTTATTGATCCTTTTTTCAAAGGTTGCTTTATTGAGGGCTCATGCCGGAGAACATCTTCTTCTAGGAATAACGAAACGTTCCATAATGTTTAAAGACATTTTGCTTTTAGGTAAATGACATTTTTTTGTTGTCTTCTTAATATTTGAACAATAAGTCTGTAAAGATCTCAAACATCTCAACAAAATGTCTTCATTCCCTTATAGGAAACAGTTATGTAATTCACAGGAACTGTAGTGAGATTGAGATAAGTCGCGTTGCCAACAGAATTTTGGATGAACTTGTCCAGCCTTTTCAGGAGATCCAAATAGATGATAACGAATATGCCTGCTTAAAGGCAATTGTATTTTTTGATCCAGGTACATCTTTAATGTAAAAAAAAATATAAAAAAAATATTGATTATAGAAAGGGTATTTGAAGCTTATTGTATGGCATTGAAATGTATGAATTTGCAGAATTAGCAGAATTAGCAGACTATGGTGCTTAAATGAAATCAGTTCAATTTTTTTTATATGGGAGATTATATTATTGGCTTGTTTTAGCAGGATCTCTACCTGCTCCCGGGCTGTTAGCTATATTTTTGCTACACCACTTAGTGAGACTGAGCTGGGACAAGTAGTGTGTGCATATGGCATTTCCTGAAAATGTATACACATGCTTGTTGCAGGTTAGTGGCTCAGCATGTAGTGAAGACAGGATATAAATTATAGCCCTTGCACTTGTAAAAGCAAGTCCCTAATGGCAGGATCTATATTCAAATACTGACAAGTTCATTTTGACCTAGCAGATTCTTTAAAGTGGAGTTCCACCCATGAGTTCCACCCATTTTTTTATGTTTGTCTGTGCTGCATGCCCTAATCTCATAGTGTTCAGAATGGACAATTTTTTTTTATTTTGTTGCTTGTAAATACCTTTATTTTGTAGTCCTTCATTACTTCCTCCTCCTTATTAGCCTAGGCTATCACGTCATTTTGACGTCGGTTTCAACTACGCTTTCCGACTTGAGCTGGAGCATGCGCACTGGGCTTTTTCCCCGGCCGGCGCATGCGCAGTTCGTTCGACGCGGGGGGCGTGCTTAATTTAAATACAAGCCGCCCCATTTGAATTACGCGGGCTTACGCTGGGCCATTTTCGCTACGCCAACGCAAACTACGGAGCAAATGGTTAGAGAATACGGCACTTGCTCTAGTACGATGCGGCGGCGTAGTGTAAATGGCTTACGCTACGCCGGCGATTTTCTTAGAGAAACTGGCCCTCACTTTACTAGAATACATTAAGCTTGTGTATTACAAGGGTATTTATATTTAAAAAGTGAAATTGTGGGTGGAACTCCCCTTTAAGAAATAGCCCTAATTTGAGAATGTTAGTATTACTTATTTAACAACAGAGCAAAAGCAGACACCTCTATCACATGTAAGGGACATTTAACATATTGGAAAACCTCAGTGATATCTCAGCAACTATTCTGTTTGCTTAAAAAAAAAAAAGAATGATCACTGCAGTTAAAGTAGAATTCTTTTGTGTGTTGACCATATGGTTTAAAAAGATGGTAGGATTTATTGCTACAATTCATTTAAGTCAGCATAAGAAGATGTCTCCTTGGCTGTCAGTGAGAGATCTGTCTAGTCATGGGCAACATTAAAGTGACCCTGTCACTTTAGCAAAAATGCAAACTGTTGACAAGAATAAAGATAAGGGCCCAGATTCATAAAGCGATTACGCCTGTCTAACTGGTGTTAGACAGGAGTAATTTCAAATTTCGCGCGCCGTATCACTAGTTTGAATCCTCAAACCATGATACGGCGGCTTCGGGCTTCGATCCGAGAGGCTTACGTCCTCGTAAGCCTTCGGATCTACGTTGCAATATTTTTGCGGCCGCTGGGTGGAGTCCGCGTCGTTTTCACCGTCGGGGTATGCAAATTAGTTTTTACGGCGATCCACGAAGGTACGAGTGTCCCTCGCAATCGCCTACGTCATTTTTTGGCTACGTAATGTTAGAGGAGCTTTTTGCTGGTCTAACAGTGCGTAACCCATGTAAAGTATGGCCGTCGTTCCCGCATCGAATTGAAATTATTATTTTTTTTTTAACGTAACTCGTTCGGGAATAGGAATGTACGTAAACGACGCTACTACGATGTAACAACGTGATTTCACGCAATGCATGGCGGGAAATTTGGGAACGGAGCATGCGCAGTTCGATCGCCGCGGTAACGCGCCTATTTTAAATGCTTCACGCCCCCTACTCGCGCAGATGGATTGCGACGGGAGAAATACACTACGCCGCCGTCGTTTACTGGACAAAATCTACCTGGATTCCACGTAGAGCCAGGTAAAAAACGGCGGCGTAGTGTATTTCTGATACTCTACGATAATCTAATTCTCTCTGAATCTGGGCCAAGGTCTATAGAGGCAGCTTTTAGTGCCTACGTTTTTTTTTTCTTCTAACGACTGGGTACCTTAGGAGCTTGTCTGCTCCCACTGGCATCCATACATCTCTTGTAATCATCATTATGATGGGATGCCTCACTGATTGATAAAAGGTCTGAGAAGAATAGCTCAGCATTGGAGTAGAATAGGTGGACTTAAAGCTGTAAAGGTATTTTTTTTATTTTATTTACATGATGGAGACACTCAAAGCTTTCACATATAATACAATACACTAAACAATTGGATTGTCACATGTATGTCCAGCTTTAGCCATGTAACGTAAAACTTCTGGATAATGAAGTGGAAAATAGTCCTGTTTACATAATGACCTAATACTGTACATTGACTTGGTGACTACATGACTAGATTTAAACCAGGATCTCTTTAGTTTGTTTAAGACTTTACCTAAATTTGCTATTGTAGTATATGTTAATTCAACATTTATTTATAGTTTTACCTACTTTTAAAAGAATGTAATGGTAAATGAAATGTATACATTGTGTTCTACTTTCTATAGATGCCAAAGGTCTCAGTAATCCAATGAAGATAAAAAATATGAGATATCAAGTACAGATTAGTTTGGAAGATTACATTAATGACAGACAATATGATTCCAGAGGAAGATTTGGAGAACTTCTTTTATTATTGCCTACTCTTCAGAGTATCACTTGGCAAATGATTGAACAAATTCAATTTGTGAAATTGTTTGGAATGGTTAAAATTGATAATCTTCTCCAGGAGATGTTATTAGGAGGTAAGGCATTTACCTAGCATGCTCATGAGAATATTTAAAATTCTGTTAAATGTCCACTTTTAAATCATACCCTAATTTTATATAATGCCACAAGCAGGGATCAAGTTATAATTTCTAAAATGTTTACATTTAAGAAGGTTAATTTAGAATTGTTACTTATTAATTATTATAATTGTGTAAATTAAAATGTAGTTAAACACACACATACAAAAAAAGAACCTTAAAACAATAAGGCATTGCAAAAAGCAGTAGTGATGTGTAAACCTGGATTCTAATAGGGGTGGTCAGTTTAAGTATTGCTGAATTTTACTTCAGCTTTCAGCACTGTTCTAAATCTGGAGATGATCTACTGATATAGGCACATTTCTGTCTGATATTTGCTGCATATTTATAACACTTTGGGGCAGAAAATGGTGGAACGACAGTAGGGGAAAAACTGGATGTGTGCAGTGTTTTCTCACCATGACCAGTTGCAGATGCAAGCCCTTTTGTATCCATTTCCTAAAGCTCCCTGGGTTCCTGGACTTGCCCAGGTAGTATAAATTCTTCAGCTTTCTCAGAACGTTTCAGGTTTCGACAAATCTCAGATTTTCTTCACTCCATCTGGTCAACAAAACCTAATCCCCTTCACATAACACCTTATGAATTCTGATGCGGACAGGTCGTGGAGCAGAGTAGCGGCATATTAATGATTTACTCGTCACTTGCTTAAACCCAGTCAAAGTCCTCCTACATGCTAGCGTGGGACGCTGACCTCCAGGAACAATGTGACCTGGAAACTTGGCATAGGGCCTTCTTAAGATCCTATAAAGTGATCCTCAACACTTCCCTAATGAAAGCTAGCCTAAAAGTTCTTACCAGATAGTATATGACTCTGTTGAAACTCTCCAATATCTACCCCTCAGTGTCCCCTCTTTGTTTCTGAGGATGTCAAATGATAGGTTCCATGTTACACATATGGTGGGATTGTACCAAAATTAGAAGTTCTTGGAACAAAATATTCCAAATAATATTCAAGGTCATGGGGCTCGTGGTTCCCAAATCTCCCACAACGGCCCTCCTGAACATCCATATCCATAAAATCGCAATCACAATCTTTATGATTCTCCTAGGCTCCAAACTTTCCATAGCCAAAGCCTGGAAACTTCCCAAGGTCTCAGTTCAGGCAGCCAAGCGCAAAATCTTCTGGATCATGTCACAGGAGAAACTGGAAAGTTCCTTACTGGATACCTCTGAACAGTTTAGAGAGACCTGGGATCCCTCGGCCACCTACGTAGGACTTCACCTACCCACTAGTCTCTCCCACTCCTAAGTTCTTACAATGCTGCTCTGGTGGTTGAGCCTCTTGTTCTCTTCTTTATCTCTTCCTCCTTTTTTCTGGACTCTGTCCTCTATCTTTTCTATTCCCACCCCATTGGGGTTTCTTTTCCAAGTTGCAGTTTAGTTTTTTGACATACAATGATAATAATTTCTCAATGAGACACCTCCACACCCTTGCTCTTCAAATTCCATAGTGGATTATGGTCATGGGACATAACATTGTTCCTCCTGCTTTCTCTTTCCGGTTTCTTTGTTACACAAGGTGGTTGGTCTACAGAGGACACGGCTGAAGGGAGGATCCCTCCGGCTCCCCTCTTGCACAGGTAGATCCCCTTGGGGGTGCAGTGGGTGGGTGGAACTTGGGTTTACCATCGAGTCATCCTATCTCTAAACCCTTACTACATTTTACGTACCAGCCCCTAAATACTCTCACTACAGACCTGTTACCCCAGCCATGTCATCATATCAATGTGCATTGTTACTATTTTGACAATCAGTAAAAATCTTAAAAAGTCAATTCTTCAGCTTCCCTCTCTCAGCAGCTCAGAGAGGCTACACCTAACAAGGCAGAGATAATCAGGCAAGAGATATGCAGCCAGGTGAAAGGTCCTCCAATGTCAGAACTGGGCTGGAGCCTAATAGCAGGTAGCTACTCCAGAAGACTCAGCAACTGTGGGGAGTGCTCCTTGATTGCTACCAGAGTACTCCAGTTCTAGTGGGATCACCTTTCTGTCCTTGGGCATGGATCCCTCCATATGTTTGGCTGTATTAGAAAACCTGCCCTGGACCCTTTGCCATAATCAAACTGCTTTTCATTAGTCTGCAGTGTGTGTATGTTTTTTGCATTATTGTCATTCTCATATATGTCATTGCAACACCATTGCACTTGTTTAGTAAACTGAAAGTTATAGTTACTCCCCATCTTATCATTTAGCAAAGGAGCACCTAAAAGGTCTGTATGGGTGATAAAGAGGGCAGCAAAAATAGGCAGTAAGGAAAGAAAAGTAGTTACAGTAGGGAATTACATTAAATTCAACCTTATCACAGTGTATGCAGGCTGCAGTATCCCATAGCAAATAATTGAAGTATTTCCACTAGATTGCTAATGGATACTTCACTTTTCAAACTTATTCATGCTCCCTGCAGTACCCTAAAAAAGTAATCCTGCTTGGATATTGTACTGGGCAGGGTATTAGAGTATTTCACGTTTATTATATACAGTATTAAAGGGGTTGTAAAGGTTTGTTTTTTATTTTCTAAATAGGTTCCTTTAAGTGCATTGTTGGTTCACTTACCTTTTCCTTTAATTTCTCTTCTAAATGTTTTATTTTCTTTGTTTTCTTTGTCTGAATTTCTCACTTCCTGTTCCTCCTCAGTAAGCTGTTCAGTAAGCTGTTCTGACTGACTTTCCACCGCTCGGATGATGGTGGAAAGCTTACTGAGGAGAAACAGAACGTGAGAAATTCAGACAAAGAAAAAAAACATTTAGAAGGGAACTCGAAGAAAAAGGTAAGTGAACCAACAATGCACTAGCTTAAAGGAACCTATTAAGAAAATAAAAAAATAAACCTTTACAACCCCTTTAATTTGCACCTAGTCTCCTAACTCACACTTGGTTTAATGTAGATTCTTTGCTTTAATAAATATCACTGTGTTATGAGAGTGTATTAAATAATTTCCAATCACTTTCTCATTTGTATTACAGTTTCTACTATTCTTTTTCAGAGTGTTTCTGAAATCATGTTCAACTTTGCACAGTTGTTAAAAGATACCTTGTCATAATAATATCTTTGGCCAAAATTAACAGAGTAATAGAATGATGCAATTAATTTACCTCCACCATTATGCATTCAGTAATTGAAAACCAAATGCAGATTGGTTTTTGTAATGTCAGTTACGTTTTGGGTTGGGTTTGACCAGGCCAGATCATATATAGAACATGCTTTTGGCAAACCTGTAAAGTTTTGGCAAATAATTTGCTATCTTTAAATATATATTCATTTTTCAACAGGTTCAGCAACAGAGTCTAGTCACATCCACCATCCTGCACATCCTCATATATCACAAGACCCTCTAGTGGGACAAACTCTGCTAAGTTCCATGTCTTCTACACTACACTCAGAACAGATTGGTGTGTATATTAAGCATATTAAAATGCTTCCAGTTTGATACATTTAGCATCTGTTTCAATAAAGTTTGAATATTCAGTAAGAGTATTATAAAAAAAAAATATGATACTTCCATGTTTTATCAGTAGATGAGAGACGGTTCATAATTTATAGCAGGATTTCATTCCAGAAACACATGTATTTCAAGTTATAAATAATTATTTATTTACATGTGGGTAAGAAGAAGAAAACTTTTATCTACATATTTTAAGTTTACATTTTTGACATGTGTATGACTAAACTGGAACTTCACACAGTAATAAAAACATTACTTAGCACTACATAACATGTACTGTATTATCTACTAATAAAAGTACTTTCATCTGTCTTGATATTAATCCCCTGCAATCCGCTGTGCTCTATTACTTTGCACAATGCTGTAGGTGTAACATAGTGAACATGCATACAGGAGAGTTTATTTTATGGCTGACAGTGTGCTCCTGCTGCTTCATTGTTCATTCACAAACAGGGGAGAGTCCTGGATCAGGCCGCATCGTTTCATAAGACCATGTCACATTAGAAAGCCTTATAACTCAAGTACATACCTGTACAGAAGAGTGCACTTACTTACCTTTCCTGCTGACTGTACCACTAAACACTGGCCCATTGCAGAGAACGGATACACTGAATTTCTCTGGAAAATTTACATCTCAGTGGTCCCAATAAGCATTCATGTTTCCTCCTATTGATTCTCACAACCTTGTGCCTAGTACACACGATCAGAAAATCTGACGAAAAATACCACGTTCAAATCAATCGTACAATAATCTGATCGTTATTATACAGCTTTCGAGGGCCGATCACGACAGTTTGTGCAAAATTATCTGAAGGGAAAACAGTATTCACCTAAAAAATCGGAAGACAGAGACCACGGATGCTTAGAAACGATAGAATACATTAATACAATACAACACATTACATCACTTCCAAAGTTGGATTCTGCTGTACAAGAATTGTTTTACTTTAGTACCCTCTTCATTTTCGATATAAGACTAGCATGCAAAAAAAATGGATGATCCTTTGTCTGATATTGTCTGTATGTACGAGGCTTTAGAGGATATAGTAGTGATGTAGAAGTCAGCAGGAGGAACCAGTGAGTGTTGTTGGGGACCATAGAGATACACTGGAAGAAGTGTTCAGGAGACCTGTTCTCTGCAACGGAGCAGCATGGTTGGCAGAAAAGTAGTATGTACACTCTTCTTTGCAGATATGTGCTCGAATTAAAAGGTTTTCTAATGTGACAGTCTCTTAAACAGTAACATGGTTTGCTCAGTGGTCCAGGACTTGGTTGTGGCTGTTTGGAAATGTTGCCTGGTACACAAGACTGAGCAGAATTATGAATTCTGTGGAAGGTAAGGCGGTTTCCGGATCAGATGGACATTCAAGAAAAAACATATATATTTATACAGTATGTTTCAGATTATATAAACTAAAACAAGGAATTTTTGTTCTAAATTATAACAGAGTACTTGATGTATGTGTACACATGAATTCTTGCAACTATTTCAAATAGGGAGAAGAGACATTGAGAGCTTTTGCTATGAATTAAAGTACATTAGTCAAAACTTTAGAGTAGAGATGGTTAAAAGCTCTGTTAGGTCTTCTTTGGATATTTTCCTTCCCGCCCTGTAAACACAACAGGTATCTTGGAGAAAAAAATATCTCCAAGGTGAGGTTAGTTCCCTCTTAAAGACCATTCACATTAGCGAACACACATTATGATCTGATATCGGTGTTCATCTAATGCAATGTCTTGGCATTATCTTGGCCACTAATACTTACTTAAAACAACAAAAAAGTGAAAGTGTACAATGCTTTTAGTATTTTGGATTTTTTCCCCACCTCCAGTCATAGAGAAAACATTAAATACCTGATAAAAGTTCTAATCCTTCCCTACTCTATTCAGAACAAAAAGTATTGCCGTTAGATATATTCTTAAGCCGTGTACACATGATCCGTTTGTCCGATGAAAAAAGACCGATGGACTGTTTTCATCGGACAAAACTAACATGTGTGGGCCCCATTGGTCTTTTTTCCATCGGTGTAAAAAAAAAATAGAACATGTTTTAAATTTTTCCTATGGATAAAAAAACAATATTAAATTTCAATCGTCTGTGTGGAACTCCATCGGAGAAAAATCCACGCATGTTCAGAATCAAGTCGACGCATGCTCCGATGCCGTTTTGCCACGGTCAGAATTTAGTCATCGGATATCTGACGAAAAAATCCATCGGATTTGATTTCATCAGAAATCCGTTTGTGTGTACAGAGCATAAGGCTTCTTTTTTTAGCCACTTTTATTAAAGTATTTCTTGTGCAGATTCATCAATTGCACTTGATAAAATTACACTGGCAAGTTTGTTGATGCCAGCTGCTATTTCAAATTGTTCAGGCACTGACATACATATTAAATTACTTGGTAAAATTTGAGGCTAATTTAGAATTTCAGTAATAGCAACATTTTTAATTTTGGTCCACAAACCAGGTTTGCTTATGTTCAATATAAATACATTTTAAAATAGCTAAGTATTATTGTTTGTAATTTTGTATTTTAGCCACTCCTGAAACACCTTTGCCTTCTCCTCCTCAAGGGTCAGGACAAGAACAGTATAAGATATCCACAAACCATGCAACTGTCATTACACATCAATCAATCTTGAAGCAAAAGCCTTGATATCTTGTACATAACAAAGAAAAGAATGGACACTGCCAGTTTTGCTTTCTCTGCAGCCCTGAGCTGTATATAAGATGGCATATAACACAGTCAACTGGAAATGGAGTGTGTTAGAGTCAATACTTGTAACTTGTTAAATTAAATATTTTGTATATTGGACCTTTTATTAATTTCATATCTTTTCCTAATTAAATTGTTATATGTTAAAATTAATAAATGAATACATTTGGCAATATATTATAATATTGCTATTTTACTACTTGTTTATACATACATTCAGGCCGCGTACACACGATCAGTCCAAACCGATGAAAACTGAAGTTCAGTTTCATCGGTCCAAACCGACCATGTGTATGGCCCAACAGTCTTTTGTCCTTCAGTCCAAAGTTTTAAAACTTGCTTTAAAATCGGACTGATGGACGCCTGACCATCGGTCAAAACCGATGGTTAGTACACAAAAGCATCAGTTCAAAACCCGCGCATGCTCAGAATCAAGTCAACGCATGCTTGGAAGCATTGAACTTTGTTTTTTTCAGCACGCCATTGTGTTTTACATCACCGAGTTCTGAGGCTGCGTACACACGATCGGTCAAAACAGATGAAAACGGACTGAAGTCCAGTTTCATCGGTCCAAACCGACCGTGTGTATGGGCCATCGGTCTGTTGTCCTTTGGACCAAAATTAGAGAACTTGATTTAAAAGCAAACCGATGGACCGCTGACCGATAGGACCAAACCGATGGTTAGTACGCACGACCCTCGGTTCAAAAACCCACGCATGCTCAGACTAAATGAGGGGATGGGAGCGCTCGTTCTTGTAAAACTTGCATTAGTTTTTAACATGGCACATTCGACATTTTTAAAATTAGTGTCTCGTTTATTGCAGCGCATTTTTTCCTTCGTTCTATTGCTAGAATAAACACGTTATTTTGCTGATGCCATTTAGAGTTCCCCCATACTGATTTTGCTTGAATGCCAAATACGAACCCACAAGCACACACTGAACCCGAGAATACGACCTGTAAAAGCACGGAGACTGAAAAGCGCGAATAGGCTCTAACCAAACCTTCACTAACGCACGGTTACACGGAATTAGCAAAAGCGGACTCAAAGGCGGCGTCGAAGGCTTTGGCCTTCCTCTTTATAGTGACGTCGTACGTGGTTTACGGGTTCGCATTCTGACCCGATCGGATTTTGAACTGATGGTGTGTACGCACATCAGACCATCAGGCCACTTCAGTGGTGAACCGATGAAAATGATCCATCGGACCATTCTCATCGGGTGGACTGATTGTGTGTACATGGCCTGACATGATCGGTTTTTGAACTGATGGTGTGTACACACATCAGACCATAATACCATCAGTCCATCAGTGAACTGATGAAAATGAACTTCAGTCCGTTTTTATTAGTTTGGACTGATCGTCTGTACAAGGCCTCAGGTACATTGTATGCAAAATATAATTTATGTTCTTTTTTTAAAAATGTGTTACTATGTTTTACTGCAAAACTGTATCCAGTCTCACAGTAGATATGATATACTAGTCAAACGTCAAAGTTATTTAACTTTTTGGAAAAGATCCAATTAAATATACAGGAAAGATTTTGCCAGAGTAAATGTTGACATTAGTGTGATAAATGTGCTTTCTAACTAATATTTTTGTTTAGGTAGATTAAATTACTTTGGATACACCTTCATGCAAATATATAATACTTCGTCCTTATAGAAACAAAAAAAAAGTTTTTTTATATACATATATAAAGTTAAACTTGTGCCAATGTTTACAGTACATCAGTACAAAAGCAACTGTGATACTCTTTAATTTTAATTTACTCTCATATTGACACAGTAAACTTGTTTATTAAGGATACACACCATAATGCAGAAATGCATTAGGGACGCAAATACATAGAATACAGAATGTATTTATAATGTTGAAAACCCAGCACTACTACTACTTACTGTATATGGTTATAACTGTAACATTTTTAAAATAATTATTTTTTATTTAATAAACTAAATTACCAAACAGTCTAATTTTTTATTTAGAAAGCCTTTACTGTTAGTAATACTAGACATGTTGATTATATTAATGTCTGAATAATAAAAATAAGGTGCTTACATTTTGGAAAAAGTTATCAAATTAGAAGGTACTGCTCTTGACACAGAAGTTTGCATTTTCCCCATATACAGGGCCTTATAGTTAAAATGATTAAGGTATGATTTTGCAAAAACAGGAGTAAGCTTCAGAGTTTTTATACTAAACTTAACAAAATATACAATATACATGGAAATGTAACGATATCATAAGTTAAAGTGAAGTTCCACCCTGAAAAAAATCTTTCCACCAAAAATGTAAAAGAAAAATGAAAAAAATTTTTTTTTTTTACTTACCCTAAATAGCTGTTGCTATGCGGAAGTGCCGAATCTGCCTCTTCATCTTCTGCAGTCGATTCTCTTCCTCCTCCTACACTCTGTTTCTTCTTGTGAATGGGTCGCGCTGCATTCTGGGAACTGTGTGTATCCCAGAAAGCCGCCGGCCCATTCACAAAGCGCCGTGCTGCTCGCTCATGCTTCACTGCCTGTTTCCCTTACTGTGGATGGCGGTGCCTGGATCGAGGATCGGCCTCGGCGGGGGCCGACATCGCTGGCGACTAGGACGGGTAAGTGTCCTTATTAAAAGTCAGCAGCTACAGTGTTAGTAGCTGCTGACTTTTATTTATTTTTTGAACAGACCTCCGCTTTAAACATTGGCAAAAGACATGTCCATATTCAGCAATAATTAACCGTGTATTGCATGGGTACATAAAGAGTAAAAGAAAACAGAAAAAAATAAAGCAAAAGAAGAACCCATAGACTGTCTGGGTGCATGACTACAGATATCACTTTTTAGCAAAGTAAGTTTTGCTCATCGATATTACAATTTCAGTCGAGAAATATTATGTCATAAACGGCTTGAATAGGTTTACACCAAAATCTTGGACTGATAATATCGAGTTAGCTTTGAAACAGGATTTTGAGTCAGATGAGATTATTAAAGCCCTTGATGAATTAAAATTGGCTTCAGATTTTATGGCTGAATCTGCCATCGGTACATTGAGATATTCCACACGAGCCATGCTATACTCTTTGGTTAAAACCATGGTCAGCGGAGCCCTCCTCCAAGCAAACATGGTGCTGCATACACTATACGGCCATTAACCGAGTAACAGAGAGGAAAAGTGGCCTAGTACCTCAGAATAGAAACAGGAGTAAAAAGTTTGCAGCTCGCCCCCTTCATTTCAACAGAGGAACAAGGAAAACAGGTCATAGGCCAGGGAGAGAATATAGAAGAGGCTGGAGAGGATCCCAGGGTACCTTTTTAAAGATGGGAAAGAAGAAGACTGCATCTACCACACCAGAAAACCAAAAGGCTTTTTGACTTCCTGCCCACCAAAACGGTTCCAGTGGGGGCTCGTCTCAGGGCTTTCGCTCAAGTTTTGGTGAAAACTTGCACAGATCAGTGGGTCACTTCCACAATACTCCACAGGCACTTCTGGAGGTTCAGGCACCACCCACCCCATTCTTCGTTTCTACCCACCAAGATCCTGTTCTCCAGAGAATAATAGGAAGTTCTTATCCCATATGTACAGATGTAAATACATCAAGAAGCAGTAATATCTTGTCAGGAGTCAGAAAAGTTTTAGTACCCAAAAAAACAGGAGGCTGGAGGCTGGTTCTGGACTTAAAGTGATTAAACAAATTCATCAGTCTAGAACATTTCAAAATGGAATCTCTCAATACAGGAATCCTAGCAGTACAACCGGAGGATTGGATGGTCTCTATAGACCTTAAAGATGCTTACCTACATATTTCAATTCATCAGGATTTCCAGCCCATTTTACGATTTAAAGTAGGAGAACTTCATCTTCAGTTTCATTGTCTGCCTATCATCAGCCCCCAGAACGAAGTGTCTGAGTCCCCTGGGATCCTTTTCCTCATGCATTCCGATAGTGAAGTGGGCTCGGTGGCATACCCTGTGTTTTTTAGTGAGGCTTTCTCTTCCAAGAGAGGCGATCCTTATCTCAGAAGATTCTGATTACGTGTTCAATGAAATCCAGTCTATGGTGACAAGACCCCACAATCTGTTAAATCATTGCCATCTTGGCCCCATCTCTTGGATCACTCTTACATCAGATGCAAGTCATCTGGGTTGGGGCTCCCACTTCGAAAATCAGTTGGGAAAATGGCAGTTTAATACGAAAGGCATAGTGTCCAACATTTTTGAAGAGCAGCCTGGATGGTGATATCTCATCTGGCATCCCCTCTGAGAGGTCCATCTTGCTACAGGAATCTCACCAACCTCAGCGCCTCTTATATTGTAGCTCTTGAAAATCGCCTATCAAGAGAGTTCATAAACAACAACGAATGGTCCTTGAACCAGAGGGTTTTCCAATAAATCTGCCACCAATAGGGCAGCCCTCAAATAGACCTTTTTGTATCTCCTCTCAATGCCAAAACACCCCCACTTCTTCACAAGGTTTTTTAAAATGCTTACTAGGCAACTGTCAAGTTTTGGAGTCACGCTTGGAGGTCAGTAGCTATTGCAGTAGAATGGTCACACTGACTGGAAGGAAAAGCATGTTATGATGGTAAGCATGACAAATGCTCGCTCAAGACATGGGGGTCTAAGAATTAACTAAGCATTAACTTCACCAGAGCTCCTGATAAAAGAGATGCATTTAACCAGGGGCGGTTATTCCATTAGGGATGCCTAGCGCTGCCCCCTATCTTTGCCCCCCCCTATATGCAGTGGATAGATTCATGCATAGCATGAATCTAGCTTTGGCCACCCCCTATTCATGTGTCCAGCCCATTTCAGGTCACCAGGCATATAAATTAGAGTGCCTAGTTTTTTTTGAAGAACCTGATTAGAGTCATAGGCTCTAATGGGCTTCAAAATAGGGTGGACTTAGGACGCAGAGCATTACATCTGGAGCCCACCCAGGTGTGTTGCAACAGTGAATGAAACTTTGCAGTTGCAACACTAATCCTCCTCCTAGCCAATCGGGAAGCAGATATTAAACCTGTTTCCCCATCGGCCAACACGTCAGGTGATCCTATTGAATGCGTAGCGCCGAGAGGAGGAGAGAGGAGACACTGTAGAAGTTACTCTAGGAGAGGACACCGGAGAAGCTTTCCCCGAGTTCGTAACATTTTCACCGTCTGCATCCAGGGTATAAACAGGGGTGGGGGGGGCTAGTGACACTCCTCCGGAGGCCCGGGGAGGGGGGTTGTTTGCCACCCCCCCAAAAAAAACACCAGCCAACACTGCATTTCACTGCATGCTAATACCAGTTAGCAGCCCTCGTTATCACCTCAAACAGGATGTGAGCAATCCAGGATCCTGTTGCAAGTGTAGCAGGTAGGGGTCAAGCAGAAGCATAGTCAGTAAACAAGCTTAAGGTCGGTAACAAGTGGTTGCTGGGTGGGATCAAGTGAAAGCGTAGTTGAGGAACAAGTCAGAGGTCAGTAATGAGTGTTAGTGAAAATACAGACAGCAGCAGCAGTGAAAGGAGCAAGAAACTGGCTAGATAGCACAAGCAGTTCAGCAAACACGAAGTGCAGAGACATGACTTAAATTAGGAAGTTCATACGAGGAGAAAGGAGTTCATGGTTGACCAGAAACAAGACACAATGCAATGTTGTCCAATGAATCAGGCAGGGAGCTGTCCAACATCTCAAGTGGCACAGTGCAAAGAGACACCACAGAGGTTCCAGGTTCAGATCTGGATCTTGACAGAAATGTTAAAAACAGTTACTTGAATAACATGCTTGCTGAGGCCTTAAACCTGTACGTAAAGTGACTCATCATTAGGATGTCTAACATTCTAAACCAAAAGTAACATTTAGGGAAAACAATGCTAAATTACATTTCCCAACAAGCTTTGTTCTGTTTCTAAATAATGCAGCTGTTGTATTCTCTTCATCATCTATACCAGGCTCTTATACAGGATCAGGCCTGGTATGGCTTTTAAGGAGAAACCCATTAAAAAAATGACCTTCCCACAAAACCCATACCTCGCACTTATCTGTGCATGTGACCTTTATAGCCAGGAAAGAGAGTGTATACCTTCTTCAAACCATAGCAGACCAAATAACTTCAGCATGTGGCATCTTCCCCACATGCCTGGCCCAGTGGATAAGTGGCATCTTGTGTGTGTGGGGGGGGGGGGGGTACTTATGAGAATATGGAATCCCCACTTAGATAGACCCTTAGATTCAGTATCAGGTCCCTCTGCTTTAATGAGTAAGGAGTACATAGCACCCTGGTTACACTATAACCACTTTAATATTGGGCATTTTCACCCCCTTTCTGCCTAGGACAATTTTCGGCTTTCAGTGCTGTTGCAATTGTGCGGTCATGCAACACTAAAATGTTTCTAATTTTTTGGTAATACTTAATCACCACTGTTTATTTTTTATTTTTTGCTAAACAAAAACAATACATAAAATGGAGGGAATTTTTTTTCTTTTGATAGGCAGCATTAATGGACACTGATAGATGGCACTGAGAGGCATCACTAATGGACTTTGATAGTAGGCAGCACTGATGGGCATTGATAGGCACTGGTGGGGCTGCACTGATCATTAGGACACTGATGATCAGTGCCATGAATATCTGAGTACATGTCCCCTGTCACACTTGCTGGTAACTGGCACACCTCTCCTCACGCTGTAAAAGTGTGTGAGGAAAGGAATGCCGATAACAAGTTTGTTTACATGTGATCAGCTGTGATTGGACAGATCTAATCACATGGTAAAGGACTGCTGTGATTTGTCCTTTACAGCAATCTGTGATAAGCCGAAAGAGAACACAGAACGCACTAAATCCGCTCCCCAGAGGGCACGAGGGGCTTTGGTTATTGGAGGATTTTAATGGACACCCTCCCAGAGCTTTGAGTTCAGGTTGGGGAAGAGTTTTACCCAAATTCTAGCTTTTTCAGGTTCAAACTAAATAGTCAGATTTGGCCTGCTCTCCTGCACCAAACTACTGACTGTGGCTGCAGCCATTACCAATATCACCCATATATATATATATATATATATATATATATATATATATATATAACTTACTGACCAACCTGATGATTTTTATTATATAGCAGGCTTACTTCTCTGTCTCTTTCATGGCCAGTCAGGCTGAATAATCGGAGAAGTGCCTAGTAAGGACATCCTTACATATTATTAATAGGAGTTGTGTAATTTTAATGTAGCCATGAAAGTCTTTTTTTTTTTTTAAAGCTTCCTGTTGGACTATATATATATTGTTTTTGCATTGGTATATATTCTTAATGTAAGTACCCAACTACCCATGCCTATTTCTTACAAAAAAACTGTAAACTGATCTCAAGATGGTTAAAACACAGGGCCAGATTCACGTACATCGGCGCATTTTTGGACCGGCGTAGTGCAACTCCTTTAAGTTAGACTGACTTAATTTCGAGGTGCAAGTACCGTATCCTCGTAGTATTTTTGGCCAAATTTGCACCGGTGCAATGTAAATTACGAGGCGTAAGGCGGTGTAATTCAAAGTGGGAAGGATGTGGGCGTGTTCCATTGAAATGAGCCGTGACTCCATGCAAATGAAGGGCCGGCCAGACTGGGCATGTGCACATGAAGCAGACTATGGTCAGCACCTCTCTGAGCATGCTCAGAACTCGGCACGGCGCAATCAGTTAGATATGAACTAGGCCCGTCAGACTTGCACAGTGAGCTATGCACAGTGCTTAAATAGATCGAGAGAAATGCCCTTCCATTGCAAAAGTACATCCAATTTTTTTCCCTTCCTGAAGCAAGGTGCTTTTATTCCGTTGTCTGTTGCTGTTTGGAGGTTTGTGTCGTGTCGGTGTGTATATAAATATATATATATATATATATATATATATATATATAAAATATTAAATAAGATAATTATAATAATATTAAAATTAGTAAATTTATATTAGTTAAAAAAAATAAAAAAATATATTTATTATATTAATTATTATAAAATATATACTAAACAGAAAAAAATGGCCCAGATTCACGTAGATCGGCGCATTATCGGTCCGGCGTAGCGCACCACTTTTCCGTTAGACTTGCGCAATCTAGCCGCGTAATCCCGCGATTCACGTAGCTTTTGCGCAAGAGATTGCGCAAGCGTAAGGTTTTTTCCTGAGGCGTAAGGAGGAGTAATACAAATTGGGAGGGACGTGGGCGTGTTACATTGAAATGAGCCGTGACCCCATGCAAATGAAGGGCCGGCCGACTCGCGCATGCGCGCGTGAAGGAAACCATGTCAGCTCCGTTGTGCGCATGCTCACAACTCGGGAGCGGCGCAATCAGTGAAATTGGAAATGGACTAGGGCAACGTTGTGAACTACGCAGACAGCATAAATAGACACACACAAACGCACTTCCATTGCAAAAGTACATCCCTTTGTGTCCCTTCCCATTGAATCAAGTGCTTTTGCTCTGTTGTTCGTTAGAGTGTGTTTTGTAGTTGTCAGATTAGTGTTCTGTGTGATCTAGTGCTTGTTGGTAGTTTTGTGAAAGTGAGTTTTGATAAGTGTTTGAGACTGTTTGTTTGATTGATAGATTTCTGAGCGTTTGTTTTCTTGCTTTATTTTTTCATCTGATTTTTTTGTGTCTGTTTCTTGCTGAGTGCTAGTGTGATTTTTGGGTGTTCTTTTTCTCTTTGTGTGTGTTCTTGTCTGATTGGTTGTGCTTGTATTTGTGACAGATTTTTGGTGACTGCTAGTGAGTTTGTTTGGAAGTATGACTGAGAGAAAAAGAAAGCTTAATTTTACAGTGGGGGAAAAAAGAATTCTTGCCCGGGCCATTAGCGAGTATGGGCGTTTTCTCCACGGCCCGCAGAGTGCCACCACCACCCCGGCCAGGAGGAGGGAGATATTGGATATGATCACGGAGCAGGTCAATTCATCGGGGGAGGGGGAGACACGGACCCGGTCTGGGATTGAAAAGAAAATAAATGACCTCCGGCGTGAGGTGAAAAAAAAATGGCCGCAATAAATGCCCATGCCAGGGGCACAGGAGGGGGCCCACCATGCCGGATTAGATTTACAGCGACGGAGCGTGTGGTGGCCCTGACCTTTCACCGGCATGAAGTGGAGGGCCTGCCAGGCTTTGACACAAGTCCGGGCCCCGCGGTGCCAGGTAAGGTTTTTATTTCTCTCAGGTGTGTAGCATGTGTGGGGGAGGGGGTGAAAGGGAATATGTGGCAAGTGTGTGGATCCTCCAACCTGTGAATGGTTTGTGTCATCCACAGCTGTGCAGGAGGGTGCAGGGCCATCTGGCCTGACCGCTCCAACGCCAGGACAGCAGCCTAATGAGGCCCCCCCAACAAGGCCAGAGTCCGCGGAGGAGGAACAAGAGGAGGAGGATGATCATGCGGAGGACGATCATGAGGAGGAGGAGAATCATGAGGAGGAGGAGTCCATGGCAGGCACTGGACGTTTGGTTTCTGCGGACTCTTCCCCTCTGGCTGCAAGAAGCCTGCCCTCCCTAAGGGGGAGCCCCCCCCTCCTCCCCCAACATGGCTCCCCTCACAAGGGCCTCCCCTTCTCCCCGGCCACAACCATCAGCTGGAGCCAGGAGGTCATCCCAGAGCACCAGGGGGGCACCCAATCTCCTGCCCGCCTGTCTGAGAAGGAACCTGGCCACCCAGACCCGCCTTCTGAGACAGCTCTGCCAGACTATGGGGCGGGTGGATCAGAGCCTGTCCTCCATCAACGATAGGCTGGGTAACCTGGACTCCCACTCCCGGGCCTCCACAACCTGCCTAAATGACCTGCAAACTACAGCAGCAGGCGTTGGGCAGGATGTGAGGGCCCTTACCCAGGCTATCCAGGGCAACACGGCAACACTTGGTGCTGCCCTGGACAGAATAGCCGTGGCCTTGGAGGGCAGGCCGCCAGGTGGGCAGATCTCAGGGGCTGCTCCTCCTTCCCCGGCTTTTCCCCTCCCCCATGCGTCTCCCCTGAGGGTCCGGGGCCGTGGCCGGGGGCACCCCAGGCGTGGCTCAGGCAGAGGGCATTCATTTTTTTTTCCCCCTTTTTTTGGTTTGAAAGCATTTTTATTTTTGTTCTCTGCCTTTTTTTTTTCTATGCATTTTTTTTTTCTATGCATTTTTTTTTTTTTTGGCTGACATTTTTGGCATTTTTTGGGTTGTGAATGATGTTTGAATGTGGGGGTGACATTCCTGCTGGAAAAGGGGTGTCATCCTCAATTTGGGTGGAGAAGGGTTCCCCAGGACCAGGGAGAAGTGATTCCCAGGTCCGTGTGAATGGTGTATGAATGTACAGTGACATAATTGGAGCCTTGACGTGGCGTTACTGCTCACCAGTCTTGCATGGTGGACTGGTGCCAATCCAATTTGATGAGGATGTGGGGTGTGTGTGCTAGGGACCATAGTGGTGTGCATGCATGCATTCTCATTGTGCCATGATTAATGTGTGTGTTTAACGTGCAAAGATGCATAATGTGAGCTGGCATGAGATGGGGTCATGAGATGGGGTTCCAGTTCATATGCAGAGTCACCTTGAAGGGAAAAGACAGGAGGATGTTAGTCATGCATGTGCCACTTGTGAGGTGTGCATCACGGGAGGGGATAGTCATGCCTGACTCCCATGTCACTCACCAACCAGCCAGCTGCCCCCATACATGTTCTGTTCGAAATCTGTGGGGATGGGGCTCTGATTGTATATGTAGCTGTCATTGGTGTCATGGGTGGTGCCATGTGTTGGGCTGCTGATGTCCTCCTGCAGGGTTGTGGTTAATTCCAGGATGGCATGAGGGGTGAATCTGAAGATGCGAGACACCTCAGAATCACTCATGCCAAAGATGTCTATGCGTGTGTGATATATCAAGTGAAGAGTGAGGGGCTTGTATCAGATAAGAATATTGTATTAGATTAATTTAAATTGTAAATTTTATATAAGCAAATAAAAAAAAAAAAAAACATCTCCCGTGCCCTCCTTAGTGCCATCCTCCGTGCCCTCCTCCTTCTTTGTTCATCTAAAGTCAGTAGTATAGCTATGCGCGACGATGCCCCTGGCATGTTGGCATACAGATTGTTGGGCAAGACGTGTGACTGCTGAACTCCTCACTAACAGTGTTGCTTTATCTGACAAGTAGACTTTTTTCAAAATTTAGACCAGCTTTTAGGTGCTCTAACTTTAGACAGGACATTTTGCTGTTGCGCACATCGCGTAGCCTGCGCAGCAACTGCGTTTTTTTGTGAATCCCCGTAACTCCCTCATTAGCATATTTGACTAGCAAATCAATGGTGTGTCTAGCGCAGTTTTGCACGAAGGGAAGCGAAGGTCTAACTCAATTACGCCGGACCAAAAAACGTAGATTTCTGGCGTATATTGTTTTGTGAATCGCGTGCAACTATACGCACGCGCACATTTACACTTACGCACGCGCAACAGCAGTTGCGCACGCGTAATCGCTCTGTGAATCTGGGCCAATGTATATAAGAAGGGTGAAAAGAGCCACTGGCAAGGAAATAGAGTGTTGCCAGTACCTTGCCCAGTAGCTGTCGGCAGATCCTCTCCCGTGTAAGAACAGGGGAGTCCGCGCTATGGTGAATAAAGTAGCTGTTGCCTCCCAGTAGGATCCCTATGTGGGGATCTAATATAAATATGAATAGTAGAAAGGGAAATGGCGCTGCTAAATTAATACCTTTGTCGGGTATATCAGTGGGGTGAGCCCAATGGTAATAGGCCCCCCTTTTGGCTGGAATTAGGGTGCAATTGGAGAGATACCCTGTGTTAATAGGAGGGTAGATGTTGGTTCCTCAGCTTCCACTAATTTCAGTAAAATTGAGTAAAGGTGGATTAATTAGGTCAGGAGCCTGTGCAGGCCAGCAGGCCCAAAGATTGCTAAAGTAAAATGATCCTATGCTGCTATAAGGATGCCAGTTGTGACTGATGCACCCTAAACCATATAAAACAAAGAAAAAAATGTGTCTCTAGAGTCTAAAAGGTAGGAATCCCTACTAGTGTGGTTACTAGTGTAATCAACCACACTAGTAGGGATTCCTATTAACCTTTTAACACAGGGTATCTCTCCAATTGCACCCTAATTCCAGCCAAAAGGGGGGCCTATTACCATTGGGCTCACCCCACGGATATACCTGACAAAGATCCTCTCCCGTGCCCTCCTCCGTGCCCTCCTCCGTGCCCTCCTCTTTCTGCGCTCATCTAAAGTCAGTAGTATAGCTATAAGCAAGGATGCCCCTGGCATGTTGGCATACAGATTAATGTCCTGCAAGTGTGGCTGCTCAGCTCGGCCCTAATGGTGTTGCTTTTGCTGACATGTAGACGGATTGTCTAATTTTAAGCAAGCTTTTATATGGTCTAATTTTAGATTAGCTGATAAGCTGATAAGCACATCGTGTAGACTGCACCGCACAAACTGTGGGCAGATTCTCATAGAAATTCGCTTGCGTATCGTAAGCCATTTACACTACGCCGCCGCATCGTACTAGAGCAAGTGCCGTATTCTCTAATGGTATTACACTTGTCGGATGTTGAAGCGTATCTATGCCAAAGTGATGCCAAGCATCACTCGCATAGATACGAGGCAAAAAAAACGGCGATACGACGGGGTATCTGAGATACTCCGTCGTAGCGCCGCTGAGAATCTGGCCCTTACTTTTGT
The DNA here is from genome assembly GCA_029574335.1 of Rana kukunoris. NCBI lineage: Eukaryota > Metazoa > Chordata > Amphibia > Anura > Ranidae > Rana > Rana kukunoris. The sequence goes on from CM056053.1 coordinate 391,989,501, forward strand.
GGATCGGCGTATCTCCCTCATTTGCATATTTGCATAGCAAATCAATGGTGTGTCTAGTGCAGTTTTGCACGCACGCTGCGCTGGTCTATCTAAATTACTTCGGTCTAAAAAATGTGGATTTCAGGCGTATATCGTTTTGGGGATACGGTGCATAGATAAGCGTGTGCATTTTTAGACTTATGCGTGCCTAACTCGTGATACTCTGGAGTAAGTGCTTTGTGAATCTGGCCCACAGTGTTTGCTAATTATTTTAACTTGATTGGTTTGATCATCACTACTTTCAGGTACCACTTCCTGAGAATTATATACAAATATCTATTCTGTCTACTTGAGATTTGGAATGTTATAAGAAGCCATAATGCAATATAATCCACCAGTATCCACCAACAATTGAAATATACCATTATGGGTGCAGTTTGCCCATCTTCATGGTTTATTAATAACCCAAAGAATATAAAACAAGTTGCTTTTAGATGTAGTAGGAGAGTATATTAGATTTGATAACTATTATATTACTAATAAACATAAGCTTTCTCTTTTTCAATTTTTATCCTTAACTTTTTCTGTGTTATTGCTGTGTTTTTTTTTTTTAAGCCCATGCACAATAGGAAGCACTTTGAAAGCTGCAACTGAAAACCTAGAAAGCTTAAATTACAGAGAGAAAACATTTTTTGTTGTGTCTTCATAGTGGGCAATCTAACCTAATCATCATAATTTGTGCCATTTCCATTATATCGGAATAGAATAACTGTTGCATTTTAACACCGGCACACTAAGGTACCAATAAGCATCTAAATGTAAAGTTCGACATTTACTCAGGAGGAGTTCTTCTGCAATTAATTCCACAGTCTTTTGTAGATGCTGCAGATGGACTACGTTAGGGATCATTATATTGAAAATGGAGATGGCCAGTTGAGAATTACTTTAAAATTTAAGGCACAGCTATAAGAGCTGTAATGATATCTTTAAAGAAGCCTTTATTCATGTTTCCTGTGGAGAGAAAACAAAGGCTATGTGTGTACTATTTTCAGTTCTGTACGTTCTCGTGGCAGGTTTAAAGCCTAATGCCGCGTACACACGGTCGTTTTTTGCGATGAAAAAAAACGACGTTTTTTAAAACGTCATTTAAATTGATCGTGTGTGGGCAAAACGTCGTTTTTTGTCTTAAAAAAAACGACCAAAAAAAAATTCCAACATGCTTGAATTTTTTGTGTCGTTTTTCAAAACGTCGTTTTTTGTTTCACAAAAAGTCACCGTGTGTAGCAAAAACGTCTTTCAAAACGACGTTTTTCAACCCGCGCATGCCCAGAAGCTAGTTATGAAACGAGCTTCAATGGAAAAGAGTGGTGAACGTAACCTCGCTTTTTGTGAAAAAACGATGGTGTGTATGCAAAATTGTCTTTGAAAAGTGACGTTTCAAAAACGTCGTTTTTTACTTCACAGAAAACGTCGTTTTTTTTCATCACAAAAAACGACCGTGTGTACGCGGCATTAAGTTTGAAAGTCTAATTTAACGTGAGTATTTGATTTTACACATAAAACAGCATTCAATAATTGACTGGTCAAGCTACTAAAGTTTTAATGCCTCATAGAAGGAAAAACATACTAACTAGTTTATTTGCTCAAAATGGAAAGATGAGATGGTCTAAAGCCTCAGGGCCAGATTCATATACAATTGGATTCGCGTAGAGTATCAGAAATACTCTACGCCGCCGTATTTTACCTGGCTCTACGTGGAATCCCGGTAGATTTTGTCCAGTAAACTACGGCGGCGTAGTGTATTTCTCCCGGCGCAAGCCATCTACGCGAGTAGGGGGGCGTGAAGCATTTAAAATAGCGATCGAACTGCGCATGCTCCGTTCAGAAATTTCCCGCCGTGCATTGCGCAAAATCACGTCGTTAAGTCATTCGTTGTTTGAGTAGCGTCGTTTACGGACATTCCTATTCCCGAACGAGTTACGTAAAAAAAAAAAAAAAATATTCAATTCGACGCGGGAACGACGGCCATACTTAACATGGGCTACGCACCGTTAGACCAGCAAATAGCTGGTCTAACAGTACGTAGCAAAAAAATGACGTAAGCGATTGCGAAGACCACTCGTATCTTTGTGGATCGCCGTAAAAAGTCATTTGCATATCCCGACGCTGAAAACGACGCGGACTCCTCCCAGCGGCCAAAAAAATATCGCAGCGTAGATCCGAAGGCTTACGAAGACGTAAGCCTCTCGGATCGAAGCCCGAAGCCGCCGTATCATGGTTTGAGGATTCAAACTAGTGATACGGTGCACGAAATTTGAAATTACTCCTGTCCAACACCAGTTAGACAGGCGTAATCGCTCTGTGAATCTGGGCCTCAGTCTTTTCTGTGGTATCTATTATTTTTTTAGTATTTACATACTTCTTTATGTACCAGAAACAGGATAACTGGACAGTATTGCATTATGAAAAGGTTATACAAATTCAAAATGGGTTTAACAAATGGCGGTAGAGGTAGGTTGCTGAAGTGTTAGGTTTATATGCAGAAAAAAAAAACACAAACAAGCTATTAAAACATACTGAAAGCCTAAACCCTCAAGAATAGTGGGAAGACATATGTGATCACAGAGGATTTTTTTTCCAGTTCACTCATTTCACAATTCTCTACCTTGAAATTAAAGGGGTTGTAAAGCTTATTTTTTTAAATAACAAACATGTTATACTTACCTCCACTGTGCTGTTCGTTTTGCACAGAGTGGCCCCGTTCCACATCTTCTGGGGTCCCTTAGCAGCTGTCTTGGCTCCTCCCTGCTTCTGGTAACCCCCCTGGGAAGTGCTTTCCTAAGGGGGTTACCTTGTGGATGCGCTCCCAAGCCAAGAAGACTGGCCGAGAAGAGCCGAGAAGCAAGCGCGTTCTCGACGCTGAACTTTCGAGGGCTCAGGTAAGTAAACTGGAGGGGCTGGAGGGCCGGTAAGTAGCGGATATTTTTTCACCTTAACCCCCTTGGTGGTATTATCAAGTCTGGCTCGGGGTAAGATTTCAATACCAAAAGCGGTATCCCCGAGCCAAACTCGGGGCCGCCTTGCAGAATCCACAGGCACAAGTTACTTACCTTGTCCCTGGATCCTGCGATGCATCCCCGCTGTGTGAGCGAGCGGCTTCCTCACTCAATTCACACAGTGCCTGTGTGCCGCCGATCTCTGTTCCCTGCGACGTTACGACGCACGGCGGCGGAGAACGGCGCCAAATTCAAAAAAGTAAATAAACACATTACATACAGTATACTGTAATCTTACAGATTACAGTACTGTATCTAAAAAAATACACACCCCCTCTGTGCCTAGTGGTCTGCTCAGTGTTCTGCATGTACTTTTATAAAATAAAAACTGTTCTTTCTGCCTGCAAACTCTAGATTGTCCATAGCAACCAAAAGTCTCCCTTTATGTCAAAAGTGATTTTAGAGCAGCTAGAAAACAGCGATAATAAATTATAATCACTTGCAGAATTGAGCGATATCGATTTGTGGGGAAATTCGTCATAAAAAAATAAAAGTAATGACAGTGACAATTCTGCAACTGAGCAAATTTCTGTGTTTTGATTTGATTACAGTATTGAATAATTTTTATTATAATTACATTATTATTTGTTATAATTATTTATAGTTATTTATTATATTATATTTTATGATTTTGTGTTTCAAACTTTATCATACCCGGGATGTTGTTTGGACAGATTTAAGTGAGTTATCCTGAGGCCGCGTACACACGGAGGGACATTTCCGCTGAAACATGTCGGACGAACCGTTTCCAGCGGACATGTCTCCTCCGGATTTTCGTCTGACGGAGTGTACACACCATCGGATGTAAATCTCATCAGCCAGGGAACGCGTTGACGTGGCGGTGACGTTGACGCTGCCACGTCACCAAATGAGGAAGTGAAATCCTTCCGCGCATGCGTCGAATCCATTCGACGCATGCCCGGACAGTTCTGTCCGCTGGTTAGTGTAACCAGCGGACAGATCCGACGGACAAGTTTGTAGCGGACAAATTTCAAAGCATGCTTTGAAATTTGTCCGATGGACAAACCTGTCCGCTAGCCCGTACACACGATCGGAGATGTCTGCTGAAACGGTCCGTCGAACCAGTTTCAGCAGATAAATTAGATTGTGTGTACGCGGCCTAAGAATTGCAGGCCTACAGTATAAAGCCCTAAATTTCCATGCAAAATAATTGTACCGCTTTTGGTACAAAATTCCAGACATAATCATACCGCCAGGAAAGTTAAAGGGTAACTAAAGGAAAACATTTTTTTTTGCTGAAATTACTGTTTACAGGGTATAGAGACATACAAGTTAACTGATTCCTTTTCAAAATGATTAAAAATAGATAAAAATCAATCATATAATGTGCCTGCAGGTTAGTTTCACTTTTGAACTGGCTTCATGTTTCTGTGAAGTAGAAATAGACACACAGAACAAAAACAAACAAATCCAGGGCAGCGTTTTGTTTTTAAAATTAATCTGATTGGTTCTGGGAAGTTTTAGACACACAGTAATGACAGCTTAGACCACTGTGAGAAAGCTTCCAGTACTGTGGTTATAAAGAAACAGACAAGCAGAAAGTGTGGACATCAGAGCAGGATTACAGCAACTTCAAAGCAAAAAACGAACAATAAGGACATGAAACCAGTACTGCAGTAAGGTAAAAGAAGCTATTTAGCTAAAAAAGGATAATAGCTAATAGAATGCATTAAGGTGAAAAAACATGAAGGTTTACAACCCCTTTAAATATTCAAACTGGATAGACTTGTATTTTATAAGGTGTCCCAAGTACCATGAAATCATAATTTTAAATTGTTAAAGGTAAAGAATAAAGCATTTTATTGGTATTGTAATTGGCTATAAAAAAATAAAAATAAACTTGTTTAAAAAAGGGGAACCATAGTGATTTTTCCAATCTGCAGATAATTATCATGGAATATAAAAGAAATAAATATTGCGCATACCCAGTAAACCATAACAAGTGACAGCTGCGACTCAAAAATGTTATACAACATAAGACAATAATATAGAAAGAGTAGGAATCGCGCTAATCATGAATATATATCCAATGAAGGGCACAGTGCGTGCTGTGGTTATTAAAACAAATTAAGTGAATAGCCTGTGAACGCATACAATCAATCAATTATAATGAATACCACACAAATGTGAATACAGATATGAACCCACCAAAAAAATTAATACTGTTAGGTGACTATATAAAGAAAACCGCCCCAATATAGGTGTGGTTAAAGTGAAAAAACCATCAAACTAATAAAGCCACACAAGTAATAAATTAGGTAAACTAAAAAAATAGACTCCACCTGATGGACAGGGAGAAAAAAATAAATACAAAGTCTATGATGTGTTAAAAAATAGTCAGTGTGATGAAAAAATCAGATGAAAATGTAACGTCTCTGTCTTCTTAACCTGTATGTACCCAGAAGAGGAAGGAAGTCTCAAGCTGATGTAGATATGTCAATCTCCTGGATATCAATCACGAATGAACTTGCACCGATCTAAAACCGCAGGATCTCAGCGCCATAGAAACAAAGACAAAAACAAAAAAGACTCGCATAGTGTAAAACCTTATGGAAAACTGAAAGGGCTACACCCGTGTGGGACAGTCTTGCGACCAGGGGAGGGAATAGTGCGGACCCACCACCTCTGCACACACTGACCCTTACCAGATCTGGACCCCACAGGGTAGTAACAGGCACTCAGAGAAGGGATCGTGATTCAGCAACCATAGGACATCAACCGATGACAGAGTTGGTGATACCATGTAATATAAAACCGCACATAGTGTAAAATCAAAATGGTATTTAATATAAAAAATTAAAGATTGCACTTACAAAGATAAAAATCAGTAGGGCATGTAAAAAGCAAAGTGCCGGCCGGCTGGATGGTACGCGTGCGTCCTTCCGTCTGGATGTGGTGACGTGGGAACGTCTCCTCCCAACGTTTCGTCTTCGTAAGACTTGGTCACGGGATAAGGACGACGCCCCACGTCACCACAATAGTACCCGTAGTGGGCGGAGTCAGTCAAAGAGCGGCCCCATCGTCGCCATTTTGGATATGGGCTATAGTAAGGGAAAGGGGTGTAAACCCTCTCATCTCCTATATATCAATGGAGCCAAACGAGGGATCGAGTGAAAACAGACTAAAAAGGTCATAATATAGGTAAACTGGGATACTAAGTGCACCATGGAGGATGAATCGCACCAGGTGCATAACAATACCCACAGTGTTTGAGATAGCAAATAGACTAGTAGTCATAAAGGCTGTCTCTCCAACTTAAACCTAGCCTTTAATGTTATAGTCTATGCGGAACTCTAATCAAGATGGATAGTATTAATTTAGTAGTGAGGAGGCTGTGCCGCCTGAGAGAGCTGACTCACGACCACTAAGGTAAACCATCACATAATACACATGAATAAAATTAGAATACTTAAATGAAATGGTTAAACATGCGTATCGTTGTGCACTCATTATTAAATAAAAGCACAACCGATTTCCTCATTAAATTATGGAGAGGAGCGCACATATAACCAACCATAGAAATTAACCCCATCTAATGGACTTTAGTGAACAACATTTGTATTTACTGACAAAAGGTTATAGATGGCCATATTAACATCACCACAACGCGTACCATCCAGCCGGCCGGCACTTTGCTTTTTACATGCCCTACTGATTTTTATCTTTGTAAGTGCAATCTTTAATTTTTTATATTAAATACCATTTTGATTTTACACTATGTGCGGTTTTATATTACATGGTATCACCAACTCTGTCATCGGTTGATGTCCTATGGTTGCTGAATCACGATCCCTTCTCTGAGTGCCTGTTACTACCCTGTGGGGTCCAGATCTGGTAAGGGTCAGTGTGTGCAGAGGTGGTGGGTCCGCACTATTCCCTCCCCTGGTCGCAAGACTGTCCCACACGGGTGTAGCCCTTTCAGTTTTCCATAAGGTTTTACACTATGCGAGTCTTTTTTGTTTTTGTCTTTGTTTCTATGGCGCTGAGATCCTGCGGTTTTAGATCGGTGCAAGTTCATTCGTGATTGATATCCAGGAGATTGACATATCTACATCAGCTTGAGACTTCCTTCCTCTTCTGGGTACATACAGGTTAAGAAGACAGAGACGTTACATTTTCATCTGATTTTTTCATCACACTGACTATTTTTTAACACATCATAGACTTTGTATTTATTTTTTTCTCCCTGTCCATCAGGTGGAGTCTATTTTTTTAGTTTACCTAATTTATTACTTGTGTGGCTTTATTAGTTTGATGGTTTTTTCACTTTAACCACACCTATATTGGGGCGGTTTTCTTTATATAGTCACCTAACAGTATTAATTTTTTTGGTGGGTTCATATCTGTATTCACATTTGTGTGGTATTCATTATAATTGATTGATTGTATGCGTTCACAGGCTATTCACTTAATTTGTTTTAATAACCACAGCACGCACTGTGCCCTTCATTGGATATATATTCATGATTAGCGCGATTCCTACTCTTTCTAGATAATTATCATTAGGCATGTGCATTTCGTTTAGTTCCGAATCGAAATTCGGACGAATTTTCCATTATTCGGACATTCGGATGCATACGAATTTCCGAATTGCTATAATAGCGAAAAATTTCGACCGTTTTCGGAATTCGTTCATTTTCGACCGAATTTCGAAAAAAAAAAAAAAAATGGTCGAAATCGATTTTTTTTTTCGAATTCCGAATCGAATACCCGCGGACTAAATTCGATCGGAATTCGAAAAAAAAAAAAATATATATTTTCGAATTTAATTCGAAAAAAATTCTATTCGAAAAGAGACTATTTGTTTTCTAATCTGGTTGAAATATTTTCGATTTCGACCGTTTTTTTCGAAATTCGGTCGAAAACGAACGAATTCGAAAAACGGTCGAAATATTTTCGATTTCGACCGTATTTTTCGAAATTCGGTCGAAAACGAACGAATTCCGAAAACGAATTCAACACATGTAACGAACCTAACTTAACGAAATTTATTAAATGACGAATTGAAACGAAACGAAACGAATTTTTCACTTTTGCACATGCCTAATTATCATGACATAATTCATGGGATTCCTAAATTGTATAGTTCTTTAGTGATCAGACATATTCCACATGGAAGTAATCAGTAGACATGTGCATTCGTTTTCGTCCGAAGGCATTTTCGTCCGAATTTCAGGTATTTTCGTTATCGTTTTAACAATAACGAAAGCACAGAAGACGAAAAACGAAAGATTCAACATAAACAAATGCTTTATTTTCATTTTCGTTGTGGTCGAATCTGCCTAACCTTAACTCTATTAGTCCAATATTATTCTACATAAAGAGAAAAGATTCAACATTGAGAGAAAAGATTCGACATTATAGAGACATGAAGAAGAGTCGACATAGAGAGAAAAGATTTGACATAGAGAGACATGAAGATTCAACGAAGTAGCTAAAAACATACGATCGCAGCAAGCGGACATTTATGGTGAAATCCTCTGCCCATAGGCTATAGAAGAATTCTAATGTTGGTTGACTAGCAATAATAATTAATAAATATAATTATTATTAGTCATACAACATTAGAATTCTTCTATAGCTTGTAGGCGGAACATTCGACCGGAAATGTACGATTGCGGCGTCGTACAGTTTCGTTGCTCCGTCTAATGTTTTTTTTTTTTTTAAAGATTCCGTCAAATCTTCTTTTTATTTATTTTTTTAAGATTCCGTTGAATTTGCTTAGAACATTTGACAGACACAATAAGCCTTCAATGACAGATTCAACCTTAATTAATTTGGATATTTGGATGAACACATTTTTTTTAACGAAAAACTAAATAAATAAAAACGAATTTCGGGAATAACTAAATAAATGTATTTTTTGGACGAAAACAAAATTCCGAAACAAAATATTTCAGTGTGCACATGTCTAGAATCAGCAGCAAATTAAACTGATGAATCAATCACACATGCTTCTGATGCAGTCATCACTAATTAAAATGTTAATTTAAAAATTATTTGTTTGGCTGTCTTATATTTACTTTCTTTCTGTATCATGTTCCCATGTGTGTATTACATGTGTTCAATCTCAGCTACTTGTATACAATTTAGAAATGTAAAATTTATGGAAAGTACAATCTGAGGTCAGTTAGTAGCTTATTGATTGCCTTGTGACCTGGTAAGCTAGTACCACCTGTAAATAAGTTCTTTCCCTACTACCTTGCAAGATTAGGAAATGTTAACAAAATGAAAATGATGTAGGTAGGAGTCCCTTTGATGTATGGAAACCAATCACTCAATCCCCTTGATTAACAATTCTTGAACCATAATCTCAGCCACATAGAAAGTGCACTGTTACCAATCAGTCAGTCTTGACTTATAAGGAGGAACAGCAAAGCATAACCACTGGGCTCTAAACATGAAGCAGATTTATATTCAGGGATGGGGGTTTAGGAGGGAATTGTTTCTCCTACTGGAGGAAATTTGATCATGCGTTGCTGTTTTTTATTTTTTTGCCTTCCTCTGAAACAACTGTGGGTATAGGATTGTGTATATAGGATTGTGAAAAAAAAGTTTGTTTTATTTTCCCCTTTTTATTGGTTGAACTAGATGGTGTTTGTGTCTTTTTTCAACCAGACGTAACCTTATTTCTTACTCTTCAAAAAAAATAATTCTGTAATCAATGCTCTTCTCTACATTACTGCTAGAGCTAGTCCCCCCCAATAGCAGCTATATGGTATGGCCATCCTCAACTTCCTCACTGTGTTATATGTTTATTGCTGCACCCTTGGCATGGCTATATCTTCTTAGGCCACGTACACACGATGAGACATGTCCGCTCAAACATGTCCGGCGGACCGTTTGCAGCGGACATGTCTCATCGGATTTTGGTCCGATGGCGTGTACACACCATCGGACGAAAATCCCCTTGGGCTGAGGACGCAGTGACGTGGCAGTGACATTGATGCCACCACGTCACCACTCCATGAAGTAAAATACTTCCACGCATGCGTCAAATCCATTCGGCGCATGCACAGAGATTTCTGTCCGCTGGTTAGTGTACTAAACCAGCGGACACATCCGACGGACATGTCTCCGGCGGACAAATTTCAAAGCATGCTTTGAAATTTGTCCACTGGGAAAACATGTCCGCTAGCCCGTACACACGATCGGAGATGTCTGCTGAAACGGTCCGTCGGACCAGTTTCAGCAGATAAATTCGATCGTGTGTACGCGGCCTTAGTCCTCTCCATAAAATTATCAGAAATGTGTGCTTAAAGTCATTTTGGATAGAGTAAGGAAGGGTTATAGCCCCTGTCAGTTTATTTTTTACCATCCCTGCCCCAGTGCAGAGATTTCCCTTCACTTCCTGCCCCATAGCCAAACAGGAAGTGAGAGTAAATCTATGCAAATTAATCCAATGCCCCCCTAGGCCCTAAGAACTTGTGTCCCCCACTCAAAAATTGCAGGGCGGGTCTTAAACAGAAAGGGGTGTGGCTGTGACAGGAAGGGGTGTGTCATATTTAAATTAGGGGGTGCATGAGTTTAGTCAGGCCTAGGGCAGCACAAAACCTACTGGTTCCAGGTAGGGCACCTTGCAGACTATCTTAGCTGAAGAGTTCTTTATTCGTCTTAACTCACTGTTTGTGGGCTGGTCTAGCTAAACACAGAGAGTTACTTAAAGTTGGGGCTGCTTGACACGCTGCTGCTGATGCGGCTGCCATCTGCAGCCTGGAATCCTGTTGCCCCCTGCTCCTAGAGTATTTTTGACCTTTGGAGCCTTTTTTATCCCCTTTAAGTGTTACCTTTTCCTTTTCTCTCTCAGCTGAGATTTTTTCTACAGTCATGCAAGACTTTATAGCCAAAATGACCCAGTTATTTACTAAATGTGACCACAGAGGCCACAAGCCCCTGAGTCATCAGCTGCTGACTCATCCCAATCTTTACCTGGTGAGCTTGCCTTTGAGGTACTATTTCTTTCAAAATAACATAAACAGTTTGGCAATTATTTATGTGGTGCACACCACCTGTTTCTGCTTCTGCCAGTGATATTCCCAGTCTAGACCACAAAGACTTTATCGGTGAATCCAATGTCCCAAGTCTTCCTGTATGAAGATTGGAAACACCCTAAAAATATGTTTTCTATCCCCGAGCACTTGTTAGTTTTGTTTAGTTTAGTTATGTAGCGCTACCCCCGAAGGAGCCGCTGGATAGATTTGGGTCGGCCTGTTACCTGTATGAATGTCTAGGGGTATGATGATGATGATGAGAACAATGACGGAATGTCCAAACAGCCGGTGTATTTCTGTGCTTTTATTCTTGCTCAACACGGCAAACAGTGAACTTGAGTTAGATAGAATAAAGATGTGTAAAAAGGAGAATTTGCAAATTCAGGCCTAATGGCCCGTACACACGATCCGAATATCGGACGAAAATGATCGTACGATGATGGATCGGATGATTTTCGGGTCATGTGTACACTACTTTCGACAGCCGATCACGACCGTTCATCTGATATTTTTCGATCGGACAAGTGCGAAAATTTTCCTCGTACGATGTCAGATCGTACAATTTTACAACACGTGACATCACTTCCGATCTTTTTTTTCTGTCTTACGAGAATTTTCGTGAGTTTAATAACCTATTTTATTTTACTTGCGATTATTAAGCGAAAAAAGTCATACGATCCATCGGCCGATATTCGGATCGTGTGTATGGGCCATTAGAACGACGGAAACAATCCTACTTCCAATGTGACTTTAACTTCATCGCAACTCCAGCCAGAGTGCTCCCCGGCCTGGTAGGCCATATAGCCGGGGCCCGTTTTGTGCGCACACCCTAAAGGTGGGTGCCGCACCCGGCTCCAGTCACAAACTCTCCCGCCAAAATGGCGTCTGCTCAAGAAGTACCCTCCCCCAGCATGCCCCGCGAGGGAAAACCTCCTCTGATTGGCTGCTGGCAAGAAGGCGCTCGGACCTGAACTCCACTGCTGCCACCTGCCACTCTGGGGTGGAAAGGCACCTCAACTGACAGCACAGCAAAGCTGAATTTGTACAAATCACCCGGATCAGAGCTACATAACTCTCTCATCCCCCTCTAAATTTGAAATAGCACCTGGACTGAAAGTACACAGGCACTACAGTTAGTTGAAGATAGTAACCTGAAGGTCCAACATATCCCAATCTGTCAGGAAATGTAGGGTGACTGGATTTGTGAGCGTCTTGTGTTCCTGTGTGGTAAGCCACAATAGATTATCGGTCGTGAGGGGGTTACAGTCCGATGCCTCCAGACTAACACAGTATTTAAAGAGGAACTGCAGTCTGCTCAGATAATTTGAAATAAAAACATCTTCGCCATTCTGAAGCTTCCCTCCAACCACTTTGTATATTATTTTATATATACTGTGACTTTGTACTTGGCAAATATGCTGCAGAAATCTTCATCCACTGAGTCTAGCTGCAACTATTTTAACTGGTTTGCTGAAACTGCTGCCTGTTCACTTCCTGGATTTACACAGACACCCAACTCTGCAGCCCTGCAGCTCTCATTGACCCTCTTATGACTCTTCCTCCTCCCTTCCTGGCAAACTCTCAAGAGAGTGAGAGAGAGCTGTGCATGATGTCCTAAGCCTAGGCTGCAGATACAGGCATCATTCAGATATCCATGTTTTTAGGCGGCGAGTCTGCGCACCATAAAAATGATCATAGCAGGGGTTCCGCTGCTTGATCGTTCTCATAGGCGGCGGGAGGGGACATGCCCCCTCACCCGCCGCCATCTGATGCTTCTCCGGGCTCTCCAGTGCCACCGGATGAGGAGGACAGAGATGACCGGTGACCAGATGGTGCGACGTTATGACCCCACGCCTGGGTACCCAGAAGTAAACAAAGCCGGAATCACACCTGGAAGCATGAGTTTGGTGATTTTATTTTCATGATCTCATGCTTTCCAGCCTGGAGGAGAGATGTGGGGTCTTATTGTCCCTGCATCTCTCCATAAAGAGGACCTGTCACACACTATCCCTATTACAAATTAAAAAAGTAAAAAAAAGTGTAAAAAACAAAAAAGTTAAGTAAAAAAAAAATTAAAACATCCCTGTCCCCAGTAGCTCGCGCCCAGAAGCGAATGTGCATGCAAGTCCCGCCCACATATGTAAACTCTGTTCAAACCACACATGTGAGGTATTGCCGCATGCGTTAGAGCGAGAGCAATAATTATAGCACTAGACCTCCTCTGTAACTCTAAACTGGTAACCTGTAAAAAAAATTAAGTGTCGCCTATGGGGATTTTTAAGTACAAAAGTTTGGCACCATTCTATGAGTGTGCGCAATTTTAAAGCGTGACAAGTTATCTATTTACTCAACGTAACATCATCTTTCACATTATACAAAAAAATTGGGCTAACTACTGTTATTTTTGAATTCATAAAACTGTTTTTTTCCCCCAAAAAGGGCGTTTAAAAAATGATTGCGCACATACCGTGCAATGACCGCAACTTTATTCCCTAGGGTGTCTGCTAAAAATATATATACTGTATAATGTTTGGGGATTCTGAGTAATTTTCTAGCAAAACAATTATGATTTTTACATGAAGGAGAGAAGTGCCAGACTAGGCGCGGTATGGAAGTGGTTAATTGGCATACAAACTCAAATGTCATGCCAAGACCATGTAACACTTCAGACTCTTTTCCCACTAAAATCACTGGACAATTATCATGCTAATCTTTCCATAATAGAGAAGTTAATAAACCGTAATAAATGTAAAGTTTAGCACTGACACTTGAGAGGTACTGTACAACAAGAAATCAGACGATTAAATGAAAGTAAATCAGCCAGTCACACGGTTCACTATGTTTTCCGCTGTGGAGGAGGGGGAAGAGCAACTACAGCATTCCAAATATCTTGATGAGATAATCAACTCCCAGGTGATACTGATTAACCAGGACACAATTTTGCTAGTCAAGGCAGAGTAATCTGAACGCAGTATGATTTATAGACTGCACAGACAACACTCCTCATTATAAGTGAACAGAACATCCAATTTCATTGACAGTTTATACCTAACATCAACTATTACTATTATTACTTTTATTTTATTTATTTTTTCTTATTATTTTGATGTACACACACATCCAGTTAGAAGAGAATGTCAGATAATGAGTAAGAATTTTATGGTCTCTTGGGAGAATGAATAGTTAAAATTGACATCTCTTGTCAATGTGCTGATAATTTATTGAAACATCTAATAAAAAATAAAGAGATCTAGTCAGTACAAAACATGATTCAAAACTTGTAAGTTTAGAGGTCATGAAAACTTATTCTAGCCATTTTGTTGTTAAGAAGTGTATTGGATGCAGGGTTCCTGATAGAAATCATGGATCCCCGTACAGACGTACAGACCCCCCTTCTCCGAAAATATCAAATTATATTTTTGCTAAATAGCAACGCCCGCGATGCTATGCTTTGCAGCCATGGCAGAAATTATACCCTCTTCAAACAAGTGTATAGCAGCACAGAGGCAATATCTGCACCTCCACAGTGAGTGATTGGTACTTGTCGTTCATTGCGTTCATTCAGGGGGGTGTGTTTATTCAGGATGGTCAGCCCCCCCGCTCACATCCTGAAATAATTCACCTGTGTGCCCTCAGCAGCTGCTGGCGGAACAGAAGAAGAGAAAAAACTGCAGCACTGAGGGGGAAATTGGCACACAGTGGTCCCAGACAGCAGGGAGTGTGTCACGTACCTTTCTCGGAGGCCGAAGTGCTGGGAGGGCTTCTCTTATGACTAAGTGCCGAGCGCCCCCTGAAGGTGGCACAGGGAGGGCTATACACAAAGAGGCAGAGGTTGCCAGCTGCAACAGGTGATGATGAGATGTCAGCTGGAGGTCAGCTGACAAGCAGAGTAGACTGCTTGGCAGGGGTACCTCGGAAGTACCAGATGAGGCTGTGCAGCGGGGGAAAACCAGAAGCAAAGTCAGGAGCCAAGCTGGAAGTCATACACAGGTTAGCAAACAGAGTCATTGGAACAGGTCAAGGATCAAGCTGGGGTCATACACGGAATCAGTAGACAGAAGCGATAAACTTGAACAAGCGAAGGGTCAAGCCGGGGTCACACACAGATAAGGGCTGGTCAGGCAAGCTGGGTCGATAACGATAATCCAAGGTAGCAGGGACGGGAGCTCAGGAACACACAGGAAGGCTGACGATCATGCACCAGTTACTGGCTGCTGCAAAAGGCTTTAAATAGGCCACTGAACGCCTACAGTCAATCATGTATTGCATGTGTTACGGCGCATGCGCACTGGAGAACGTAACTTCCTGACACACATTGCGTTTGTTGATCCGCGATTCTGCTGGACATTGATAGACCTTCTGCGGATAGTTCCCTGACAGAGTGCAGATACTAGAACCAATCCTCCTGCAGTGCAGCAGGAGGAATAAAAGAAAAGTAGAAGCTAGCAGCACTGCACAAGACACAAGTGTCAGCAATAAGAAAGCTTTCCATTTGTTCTACACACACTTATCTGATTGTCTTTATGGATGTTTCAAAACCCTGCTCAATTACTTCTGTCTTACTTCCTGAAAATACTTTTGCCGCGTACACATGGTCGTTTTTTGCGATGAAAAAAAACGACGTTTTTTAAAACGTCATTTAAATTGATCGTGTGTGGGCAAAACGTCGTTTTTTGTCTTCAAAAAAACGACCAAAAAAAAATTCCAACATGCTTGAATTTTTTGTGTCGTTTTTCAAAACGTCGTTTTTTGTTTCACAAAAAGTCACCGTGTGTAGCAAAAACGTCGTTCAAAACGACGTTTTTCAACCCGCGCATGCCCAGAAGCTAGTTATGAAGCGAGCTTCAATGGAAAAGAGTGGTGAACGTAACCTTGCTTTTTGTGAAAAAACGATGGTGTGTATGCAAAATTGTCTTTGAAAAGTGACGTTTCAAAAACGTCGTTTTTAACTTCACAGAAAACGTCGTTTTTTTTCATCGCAAAAAACGACCGTGTGTACGCGGCATAAAGGTAATGACACACAAAGGAGTTTGAATTTAGAAAAAAAAAGGCTTAGCCTTTAAGCGTTTTGCATGTGTAACATATACTGCTTTAAAGAGGTTGGAAAGGTACACTTTTTTTCCCTAAATAGCTTCCTTTACCTTAGTGCAGTCCTCCTTCACTTACCTCATCCTTTGATTTTGCTTTTAAATGTCCTTATTTCTTTTGAGAAATCCTCACTTTCTGTTCTTCTGTCTGTAACTCCACACAGTAATGCAAGGATTTCTCCCTGGTGTGGAGTGTCGTGCTCGCCCCCTCCCTTGGACTACAGGAGAGTCAGGACCCTCTCTACATTGCAGATAGAGAAAGGAGCTGTGTGTTAGTGGGCATCCTGACTCTCCTCTCATTTAAAAGCAAAATCAAAAAATGAGGTAAGTGAAGGAGGACTGCACTAAGGTAAAGGAAGCTATTTAGGGAAAAAAAATACATTTACAACCGCTTTAAGCTTGATTGTATTCTTCAAAACACATAGTTCATGACCTACTGATCACTTTCTGAGATTGTGGTGCTTAACCACCTGCCATCTGCCCATAGTAGTTTTACTGCAGGCAAGTGACACAGGCAGGCCGGACAATGTCACCACCTGTCTTCTGGGATTGGGGTGCGCATGCGCGTGCCTCTTCCCCACACTTTCCGTGATTGGACACAGCAAGTTTAGCAGTATATTTCAGCCGATGATTTTGGTTGAAATCAGCTGATTGGCTGTGTTCAATCACAGTCAGAGTTCTATGTTTACAAAAACACTAAACTCTGTGTGCATAGAAACAGCTAGGTCAGGAAACAAAAGCAGCACATATTACACCCATTGCACATTGTTAGGCACACAGTTAACCCCTTGATTACCCCTTCCCAGCCAGGTTAGTGTTACAAGGTCTCAGGTGTGAATGGGGAACAGGTGTGTTAAATTTGGTGCAACATTTTGCAGCAACATTAAGTATATTTTTAGGCTTGATTTTTGTTAATATTTTGAGTGGTGATAATACAGGATAATGAGGTGTTGTGCAGAGATTTTTATTTACTTATTGTCATCATCCACAAGTAATAGTAGATGTATACATAAGTTGGCCGTGTCCATATTTAGAAGTGCAGAGGTGATCCATGGATAGGAATTGATGTGGTAATCTGGGATAGCACGTTTTAAGATTGGCAAATGGCAAATATGGGGCCACTTTGGGTTTCCATGGCAGTTCCCAATTTGAAATTATCTCTGAATGAACAAAAATTATTGGAAGAATATAGTATAACTAATTAAGAACCAACTGCTGTTGCATAACTACCAGTAAGCTAATCTTGATATAGAACAGTGGTTCTCAACCTTTCTAGTGCCGTGGCCCCTTGATAGAATTTCCCCAAATTTCCCAAGTTGTGGGGACCCCCAACAATAAAACATTTTTCGAAGTGTGGGCTCTCAGCACAGAGCCGCGCCAAGGCATCCTGTAATCTGTGGTCCTAACACTAAACAATGAGTGTCCCCACAATGGAGGCACATGCATTCTAATGGATAGATGAGGGCAGGTGGACTGAAGGGGAGCCACCCCTCCTTAAAGGTGCAGGAGCACACCAAACACCCAGCATGTAGCACAACGTCGGACCGGTTTCAGCAGATAAATTTGATCGTGTGTACACGGCCTTAAAATAAAACTGCTGCAAAGGTGTTGATGCACTGCTGGACCAATACAAGCACCACAGGTAAAACAAACGTTTCCCACCACCCCATTTATAGCTGGCCATAACAGTAAGTAGCTTGTAGCAGTGACACATATGCTGAAGTCAGGAGCCCCTCCCATCTCACATTCCTCACCAGTCAGCAGACATCTAGTCTCTGTCCCCCAGCGATGCCATGAACTTAATGAGTGGCTGCGAAGAGGCTGAGTGGGTGGCCTTGGGCTCCAGGAACAGCACAGCTGGGTGGCCATAGGCTCCAGGGAGTGTACCAATTTGTTAGCAATTTGTATGTCGTTTTAGGAACACTTGTGTGTCAGAATACATGTGTTTTTCCACTGGTTATCTGTTATGTCCATCTGAAGAGCCTTTGGCCAATTCCTCCTAAATCCATCCTCTGTGATAGGATTACAGTTTTATAAGCAGAAGTAGGTGACTGATGTCACACACAAGTGTGCGCCAGTTACACAGACCGATTTCAGGTCTATCAGAGATCTAGAGAAGTCCCTTTGATTTGTTTTACTGTTGGTGTAGCTGCATATTTGGAAGTATGACCAGAGTGGTAAACTGGAGAGCCCACTGTCACTTTTTAGGACAGTGAAATCTTTAAACCTGCCCATGTGAAAGCAGCGGTCAGATGTTGGAGTAATCAGTTCCCAAACCCAGAGGTAAAATCTGGGTTAGGTGTTAATGGGCTGAGCAGGGAAGTTAATGTAAAGTGTTTCACTATTGTATGGAAATCAGTCAGAGTTGTCTCCAGCAGTGGGTGCTGTTTCAAAAGATGTTTGTGTCACTATGGCATTGCCAGTCAATTATTCTTGACAATTGGGAGGATTGGTAGTAATTATTGAAGTCAGGTAGTCCCATCCCCCAAGCTCTTTTGGGCTAGTCAAGAGTGAGAATTTAATCCTGTGTGTTTTCACAGAAATTTCCAAAGCATGGTATGTAATTTTTTAAAGAAGCTCTGGGGCATTTGACTGGGAGGGAATGTAGCATAGCAAATAAAGCAACTTGGGTAGGATAGCCATTTTGAGTGCGATAGCCATCTTGAGTGTGACAGCTCTTCCAAACCAGGAGAAGTAACCCGAGTGCCATGATTTGAGATCTCTCTACTGTCTGGAGAAATGGTGGGAAATTTTGATCATCGAAGATAGCATTTGGGTCAGCCAGGCTCCCAGGTACTTCAGTGCCATTCCCTCCCATTTAAAAGGACCGTTTTCTTGGATCTTAAAGGGTCACTAAAAGGAAAAAAATATTAAGCTAAACAGCTTCCTTTACCTTACTGCAGTGCTGTTTTCATGTCCTCATTGTTCGTTTTTGCTTTGATGTTGCTGTAATTCTGCTCTGATCTCCACACTTCTTGGTTGTCTGTTTCCTTATAACCACAGTGTTGGGAGCTTTCTCACTGTGGTCACTATTCAAGGAGGTGCGATTACTGTGTGTAAACTGAAACTGTGTTGGTGCTGAGGGGTTTTAGACAAACCATCACTGCCCTCTATTGGCTCTCTGGCTCTGTACATCAGAGAGACAGGAAATAACAGCAAATACAAAACTAGAACTGTAGGTTGATTATATGATTGATTGTTATCTATTTTTAATAATTTTTAAAAGGAATCAGTTAAAAAAAATGTCTTCCTTTAGTGACCCTTTAAGGAGGTCATTGCCTGGCATTTTAATATTCATGGCTTCTGATTTTGAGTAGTTTTATTTTAAGGCCGTGTACACACGATCAAATTTATCTGCTGAAACCGGTCCGACGGACCGTTTCAGCAGACAAATTCAATCGTGTGTACAGGCGAGCAGACAGGTTTTTCCAGCAGACAAATTTTAAAGCATGCTTTAAAATCTGTCTGCTGGAAACCCGTCCGCCCGACATGTCCGCTGGTTAGTACACTGACCAGCGGACATATCTGTCCGCACATGCGTCGAATGGATTCGACGCATGCGTGGAAGTATTTTACTTCCTGGTTCGGTGACGTGGCGGCGTCAACGTCACCGCCACGTCACCGTGCTGTCTGCCGGCTGGGATTTTGGTTTGATCGTGTGTACACGATCAAACCAACATATCCCAGGAGACAAATCCGATCAAAACGGTCTGTCAGACCGATTTGATCGGATTTGTTTAGTCGTGTGTACGCGGCCTTAGATTTGAAACAGATCCATAAAATGTGATTGCTAGGTATTGTGGTATGTTGTTGTATTATGAAGAACAATAGGTCATGTGCATATGCAGCAAAATTGAACTCTCTGTCTAGAAGCCAGAACCCATTCACTGAATCATCAATGACAAGATGATTAATAGTAAAGATAAGGGGCAACCCTGCCTTGTTCCATATGGTATATCTACTTTCTACAACAGGGAACCATTAGTTTTTAGTTTGACTGAAGGGTTTTGATACAGAGCGGTGATCCATGCCATCATGTGTGAGCCCAATCCTATGTGATAGCACATGGCGAACATGAAGTCCCAAGATACCCTATTAAAAAAGCCTTCTCTGTGTCCATGGACAGGAGAAGGCCCTTGATATACTGGGGATGAGAAGCATATGTTAGGAGAAGAGCTTTGATGATATTATCTTTGGCCTTCCTGTCTGGCATGAAACCCACTTGTTCCAGACCTATCAAGGCAGATAGGAGTGGTCTTAACCTGGTCGCTAAAATCTTTGCTAGTAGATTAAGGTTCAGTAATGAAATAGCCCTATACCTGAAGCAGTTGGTAGGGTCTTTGTTGGGTTTGGTTATAACAGTGATATAGGTGGAGAGAAAATCAGGAGGTGTTAATGTGTTCAGAAATGTTTTGTAATAGATGGAGGTGAAGCCATCTGGGTCTGGGCTTTTCACCGACTTTAAATCCTTAATGGCCTGACCGATTTCCATGGGGGTGATCAGTTCCTTTAATGGGGATGTGTGTGCTTTTGTCAATTTGGGAAGATCACTCTTATTTAGGTAGTCTCTTATAGCTAGGGCCCTGTCACCCTTCACCTCGGGTGGCCTAAGTTGTGTGGGGAGGTTATACAATTTAGTGTAGTAGCTGTGGAAATGTGTCGCAATGGCTTCTGTAATAACATCCAGGGAGCCATCTTGTCATCTGATGCCTATTATATTCTTAGTGGTGTTGGGTTCCATCAGGGCTCTAGCGAGAAGTCAACCTGTTTTGTCACTTGCTTCATAATACATTTTCTTTTTAAAGAATAATAAGTGCTTAGTTTTAGCTTCCAGTATATATTGTAATGTTTCCTTGTCTCTAGTAGTTATGTTGCTGACAGTGTGGTTAAAGATTGTTTATGTCTAGCCTCTAGTTGCAAGATTTTTTTTCCTGTCAGTCATTTCATCTTTTTTTTCTGTTGCTTTTTGTGGTATGGCCCCCCCAATGGAGCACTTGTGAACCTCCTAGAACAGCAATGGATCCATATCTAGGGTTTCATTAAGTTTGAAGTATTCAGTGAGTGATGTGGCAACTTTGGGGAGTAATATGGGGCTCATGAAGAGCAATGCATTCAATCGCCAAGTGTTTGAATTGGTTATGGGGGTGATGAGATCTACTGTCATTGAAATAGGGGCATGAGCTCGAGATTGATTGAATCCCGATCTGTGCTCCTGTGGTTTGACAGGTCTCTCTGTGAGATAAAAAGATGTGAGAAAATGATCATGGTCAGTCCTGAGCAACAGACACTGGAGAGTGTGAATGGCTAAAACTGGCTGGAAATGACCTGCAGCATTGATATGCAACCATTGATGCAAAAAAGTGAAACCTGTATGAAATTATATAAAAAAAATATATATGACACTATTTTAGAACAAGTGTTTTAACAAAATTTCACCCAGCTGGGGTTCTATAAGTAAGCATGTACTGTACAAATATACAGATTTGTTATTTAGGCAAAATAGGAGAAAAGCAGAAAAGTAACAATATGTAGCCTGTAAGAATTATTAAACTCCTTTACAATGGTTTTAATATTCTTTTTCGTCCAGTAGGTGGCAACATTACAATACTTTATTTTACTTAAAACCAAAACGTTGTACTGCCTATTTTCTTATAATTCTGGTTTATGTCTGATTACATTTAAAAAAATACAGTCTTATGTTTTATAATTTTGAAATATTTTATTAAAAAAAAAGTAAGCAGTTGATTTGCTGACATACTTTTGTTTGACAATTTTATACGGCATCAATTGTGGTTTACATAGGTTGATTTGGCAAATAACCATGCAAGCAGATAGCAATTGTGTTTACTGGTTACAGGTACACAATGTTAATTCCAACTTTTTCCCTAAAGTCTACAGAATTTTTCTTCTGTATTACATTTTTAATATAGATACAGTTGTACATTTTTTTATTGTAATTATTCATGTTTTTTTTTTATTTGTTATATATTATGGTCCAGATTCACGTACATCGGCTCATTTTTGGACCGGCATAGTGCAACTCCTTTAAGTTAGACCGGCTTAATTTCTAGGCGCAAGTACCGTATCCTCGTAGTATTTTCGGCCATACTGGGCATGTGCACATGAAGCAGACTATGGTCAGCACCTCTCTGAGCATGCTCAGAACTCGGCACGGTGCAATGAGTTAGATAGGAACTAGGCCCGTCAGACTTAGTGAGCTATGCACAGTGCTTAAATAGACCGAGAGAAATGCCCTTCCATTGCAAAAGTACATCCAATTTTTTTCCCTTCCTGAAGCAAGGTGCTTTTATTCCGTTGTCTGTTGCTGTTTGGAGGTTTGTGTCGTGTCGGTGTGTGTATATATATATATTAAATAAATAATATATATATATATTAAATAATAATATATTAAATATATATAATATTAAATAAGATAATTATAATAATATTAAAATTAGTAAATTTATATTAGTTAAAAAAAATAAAAATATATATTTATTATATTAATTATTATAAAATATATACTAAACAGAAAAAAAACTGTATATAAAATATATATTTACCCATTAGGGTGAAAAGAGCCACTGGCAAGGAAATGGAGTGTTGCCAGTACCTTGCCCAGTGGCAGTCGGCAGATCCTCTCCCGTGTAAGAACAGGGGAGTCCACGCTATGGTGAATAAAGTAGCTGTTGCCTCCCAGTAGGATCCCTATGTAGGGAGCTAATATAAATATGAATAGTAGAAAGGGAAATGGCGCTGCTAAATTAATACCTTTGTTGGGTATATCTGTGGGGTGAGCCCAATGGTAATAGGCCCCCCTTTTGGCTGGAATTAGGGTGCAATTGGAGAGATACCCTGTGTTAATAGGAGGGTTAATGTTGGTTCCTCAGCTTCCACTAATTTCAGTGAAATTGAGTAAAGGTGGATTAATTAGGTCAGGAGCCTGTGCAGGCCTGCAGGCCCAAAGATTGCTAAAGTAAAATGATCCTATGCTGCTATAAGGATGCCAGTTGTGACCGATGCACCCTAAACCATATAAAACAAAGAAAAAAAGTGTCTCTAGAGTCTAATAGATAGGAATCCCTACTAGTGTGGTTACTAGTGTAATCAACCACACTAGCATCACAACTGGCATCCTTATAGCAGCATAGGATCATTTTACTTTAGCAATCTTTGGGCCTGCTGGCCTGCACAGGCTCCTGACCTAATTAATCCACCTTTACTCAATTTCACTGAAATTAGTGGAAGCTGAGGAACCAACATCCACCCTCCTATTAACACAGGGTATCTCTCCAATTGCACCCTAATTCCAGCCAAAAGGGGGGCCTATTACCATTGGGCTCACCCCACAGATATACCTGACAAAGATCCTCTCCCGTGCCCTCCTCCGTGCCCTCCTCCTTCTGCGCTCATCTAAAGTCAGTAGTATAGCTATGAGCAAGGATGCCCCTGGCATGTTGGCATACAGATTAATGTCCTGCAAGTGTGGCTGCTCAGCTCGGCCCTAATGGTGTTGCTTTTGCTTCCGCTGTTATGGCTGGCGTGCGGCTCGCAGCGAGTTATATAGGCCTGTCTTGTGATGTCGCAGTCCCATCATGCTCCGGTAGGTACCACGTGGTACCTACCGGAGCATGATGGGACTGCGACGTCACAAGACAGGCCTATATAACTCGCTGCGAGCCGCGCGCCAGCCATAACAGCGGAAGGAAGCATCGCGTCAACATCTGGAGAAGAGAAGAAGAAGAAGACGTCACAGAAGAGGGGACTCGCCGCTGCCAGTAATTGAGCTAACACGAAGATAGCGGCGGCGAGTCCTGAAGAAGAAGAAGACCCCCGGAGAGCCGGAGAAGACCCCCGGAGAGCCGGAGAAGACCCCCGGAGAGCGGGAGAAGACCCCCGGAGAGCGGGAGAAGACCCCCGGAGAGTGGGAGAAGACCCCAGAGAGTGGGAGAAGACCCCAGAGAGTGGGAGAAGACCCCCCCGCCGCCGAAGATGTCGAAGGTGAAGAACAGCGGCACCCACCCCCCCGCAGAAGCCCGCCGGAGGGGGGCGCTTTTATAAAAGCGATCATACACACCCCCCCCGGCGGCCAACTAATAAAATATTTCAATACACTGGGGTAGATTCATGTAGATCAGCGGATCTTTTCATCCGCGTGATCTATCTTTTTTACGATCCGCCTGCGCCAGTTTTTGAGGCAAGTGCTGTATTCAGAAAGCACTTGCCTCGTAATTAGCCCTGGCGGATCGTAAATCCCCCGGCGGAATGCAAATTCCGCGGCTAGGGGGAGTTTACTATTTAAATCACGCGCGTCCCCGCGCCGATCGTACTGCGCATGCGCCGCCGGCAAAATTTCCCAACGTGCATTGCTTTAAATGACGTCGCAAGGACGTCATTGTTTTCGATGTTAACGCAATTAACGTATGGCCGTATTCCCGGACGACTTACGTAAACGACGTAAAAAATTCAAAACTCGACGCGGGAACGACGGCCATACTTAACATAGGATCCGCCGCACTTACCCCGCATATAGCAGGGGTAATGATCCGCCGGAAAAAGACGAACGCAAACGATGTAAAAAAAAAGCGACGGCCGGGCGTTCGGTTCTGAATCGGCGGTTCTCCTCATTTGCATATTCGTCGCGTAGAAAAAAAGAAGCGCCACCTAGCGGACGGCGGGAGAATGCAGCCTAAGAACCGACAGTGTAACTCACTTACACCAGTCGGCTCTAAGGGAGATCTATGCAGAACCTGATTCGAGGAATCAGCCGCATAGATCCGAGCGTCAGATCTCACAGATCCGACGGTGTATCAGTAGATACACCGTCGGATCTGTACATGAATCTACCCCATAGTGTGGTTTATTTGTGTTTACACTTTTCTTGCAGGTGAATGGGTAGGGGTACAATGTACCCCATACTCATTCACTTAGGGTGGGGGGCCGGTATCTGGGGGCCCCCTTATTAAAGGGGGCTTCCAGATTCCGATAAGCCTCTCGCCCGCATACCCCGACAACCAACGGCCAGGGTTGTCGGGAAGGGGCCCTGTCCTCATCAACATGGGGACAGGGTGCTCTGGGGTGGGGGGCCGCAGTGCGCCCCCTGCCCCAAAGCACCTGACCCCCCCCATGTTGAGGGCATGCTGCCCGGTACGGCTCAGGAGGGGGGGGCGCACGCTCGCCCCCCACTCCCCTCCTGACCGGCCGGCCGGCGTGCTTTGGATACGGGTCTGGTATGGATTGTGGGGGGACCCCCACGCCGTTTTTTCGGCGTAGGGGGGTCTCCTTACAACCCATACCAGACCTAAGGGCCCGTTATGCTCCTGAGGGGGGAACCCATGCCGGATTTTTATTTAAAATCCGGCGGGGACTTCCTTCTCAGGATTCATAACAAACTCCGCCCACGTGTAGAATTGGCTGGAATCCGCGTCGGATCCCCGTCGCTTCTATGACGGCTTTGTCTCCATCGCGGCAAGCCAGCTCGGCGCTGGCTCCCGCGATGGGGCTCGCAAGTGCTCAATCTCGCCGAGAAAGGGAGCGAGATTGACACAATATCGCTGTCAACCACTGTACATTGAAATGAGCCGTGACCCCATGCAAATGAAGGGCCGGCCGGCTCGCGCATGCGCGCTTGAAGGAGACCATGGTCAGCTCCGCTGTGCGCATGCTCACAACTCGGGAGCGGTGCAATCAGTGAAATTGGAAATGGACTAGGGCAACGTTGTGAACTAAGCAAACAGCATAAATAGACACACACAAACGCACTTGCATTGCAAAAGTACATCCCTTTGTCCCTTCCCATTTAACGAAGTGCTTTTGTCCTGGTGTGCGTTGCGTTGTGTTTTGTAGTTGTCAGATTAGTGTTCTGTTTGATCAAGTGGTTGTTAGTAGATCTTTGAAAGTGTTTTTTTGATAAGTGTTTGAGAGACTGTTTGTTTGATATTTTTCTGTTCGTTTGTTTTCTTGCTGTTTTTTTGCTGTTTGTTTTTGTGACTGTTTCTTGCTGAGTGCTTGTGTGATTTTTTTGGGTCTTAGTTTTCTCTCTGTGTGTGTTTTTGCTTGATTGGTTGTGCTTGTTTTTGTGAGTGATTTTGGTTGACTGGGAGTGAATTTTTTTGGAAGTATGACAGAGAGAAAGCGAAAGCTCAATTTTACTGTGGGGGAAAAAAGAATTCTTGCCCGGGCCATTAGCGATTATGGGTGTTTCCTCCACGGCCCAGACAGTGCCAACACCACCCCGGCCAGGAGGAGGGAGATTTTGGACATGATCACTGAGCAGGTCAATTCAGCGGGGGAGGGGGAGACACGGACCCAGTCTGGGATTGACAAAAAAATTAATGACCTCCGGCGTCTGGTCAAACAGAAGCTGGCCAGAATGCATGCCCATGCCAGGGGCACAGGAGGGGGCCCACCATGCCGTATTAGGCTGACAGCGGAGGAGCGTGCGGTGGCACCACCTGACCTTTCATCGGCATGAAGTTGAGGGCCTGCCCGGCTTTGACTCAAGTACGGAGCCTGTGGTGCCAGGTAAGTATTTTTTTTAATATCAGGTGTGTAGCATGTGTGGGGGAGGGGGTGAAAGGGAATATGTGGCAAGTGTGTGGATCCTCCAACCTGTGAATGTTATGTGTCATCCACAGATGTGCAGGAGGGTGCAGGGCCATCTGGCCTGACCGCACCATCCCCAGGACAGCATCCTAATGAGGCCCCCCCAACAAGGCCGGAGTCCGCGGAGGAGGAGAATCATGAGAAGGAGGAGTCCATGTCAGGCACTGGACGTTTGGTTTTTGAGGACTCTAAGAGGGAGCCCCCCCCCTCCCCCAACATGACTCCCCTCCCAAGGGCCTCCCCTTCTCCCCGGCCACAAGCATCAGCTGGAGGCAGGATTTCATCCCAGAACACCAGGGGGTTGGCCGATCTCCTGCCCGCCACTCTGAGAAGGGACCAGTTCCTCCAGACCCGCCATCTGGGACAGGTCAGCCAGACATTGGTGCGGATGGAGGAGAGCCTGTCCTTCATCAAGGATACGCTGGGGAACCTGGACTCCCACTCCCGGGCTTTCACAACCTGCCTAAACGAACTGCAGACTACATCAGCAGGAGTTGGGCAGGATGTGAGGGCCCTTACCCAGGCTATCCAGGCCAACACGGCAACACTTGGTGCTGCCCTGGACAGAATAGCCGTGGCCTTGGAGGGCAGGCCGCCAGGTGGGCAGAGATCAGGGGCTTTTCCTCCTTCCCCGGTTTCCCCTCTCCCCCATGAGTCTCCCCTGAGGAGCCGGGGCCGTGGCCGGGGGCGCCCCAGGCGTGGCTCACGTCAAGGGCAATCATTTTTTTTTCCCCTCTTTTTTTTTTTTTTTGCTGGATGTGAATGCTGTTTGAATGTGGGGGTGACATTCCTGCCGGAAAAGGGGTGTCACCCTCAATTTTGGTGGAGAAGGGTTCCCCAGGACCAGGGAGAAGTGATCCCCAGGTCCGTGTGAATGGTGTATGAATGTACAGTGACATAATTGGAGCCTTAGCGTGGCGTTGCTGCTCACAAGTCCAGCATGGTGGACTGGTGCCAATCCAATTTGATGAGGATGTGATGTGTCTGTGCTAGGGACCACAGTGGTGTGCATGCATGCATTCTCATTGTGCCATGATTAATGTGTGTGTTTAACGTGCAAAGATGCCCAATGTGAGCTGTCTCCTGGCTGCTCTTCCCTCAAAAGACGGGGGACCCTCGGTTAGGGGGGGATTGTCTGGTTCAGGGGTCAGGTCATCACGTAGGTCAATCTGCAGGCCCTTTCTTTCTGCGAAGTTGTGCAGCATGCAACATGTACCGATGATCTGGCACACAAAGTTTGGGGAATACAAGAGGGTACCCCCAGACTTATCCAGGCATCAGAAACGTGACTTTAGGAGGCCAAAGGTGCGCTCCACCACTGCTCGTGTTTGGGCATGTGCTTGATTGTATCTTTCCTCTCCTGGGGTTTGGGGGTTCCGGATAGGAGTCATGAGATGGGGTCCCAGTGGATATGCAGAGTCACCTGTAAGGGAAAAGACAGGAGGATGTTAGTCATGCATGAGCCCCTTGTGATGTGTGCATCATGGGAGGGGATAGTCATGCCTGACTCCCATGTCACTCACCAACCAGCCAGGTGTCCCCATACACGTTCTGATCGAATTCCATTCGGATGTGGCATTGATTGTATATGTAGCTGTCATGGCTGGACCCTGGGTGTTTGGCACGGACGTGCCATATGAGGCCTTGGGCATCGACTATCACCTGTACGTTGATGGAATGTCAATGCTTCCGATTGCGGTACATGTGCTCTGTCTCCTGGGGGGGCTGGAGTGCCACATGTGTGCAATCAATGGCCCCCACAGTGCGCGGGAATCTGGCAATTCTGTAGAAATCTGTCATTGCCTTCAGCCGCAGCTCCTCAGTGGTGGGTTTGATGATTTGGTTGGCCATGCGTCTAAGGATTGCAGGGACAACCTGGTGCACACATCTGCTCATGGAGGATTGTGACATCCCAGCCACAACTCCACTTGTACGCTGAAAAGAGCCACTGGCAAGGAAATGTTGCCAGGACCTTGACCAGTGGCTGCACTGCATGTGAGCGTTGTGTTGGGCTGGTGATGTCCTCCTGCAGGGTTGTGGTTAATTCCAGGATGACATGAGGGGTGAATCTGAAGATGCGATACACCTCAGAATCACTCATGCCAAACAGGTCTATGCGGGTGCGGTATATCCTCTCCCGTGCCATCCTCCGTGCCATCCTCCGTGCCCTCATCCTTCTTTGTTCATCTAAAGTCAGTAGTATAGCTATGTGCGACGATGCCCCTGGCATGTTGGCATACAGAATGTTGTGCAACACGTGACTGCTGAGCTCCTCACTAACAGTGTTGCTTTAGCTAACAAGTAGACTTTTTTTCTCTTTTTAGACCAGCTTTTATATGCTCTAATTTTAGACAGGACATTTTGCTGTTGCGCACACTGCGTCGCCTGCACTGCCCCAACGTTCTTTTGTGGATCCCCGTAAGTCCCTCATTAGCATATTTGACTAGCAAATCAATGGTGTGTCTAGCGCACTTTTGCGCGGACGGATGCGCCAGTCTAACGAAATTACGCGGGACAAAAAAAAGTAGATTTTTTGCGTATCTCGTTTTGGGGATGCCGTGCATCGAAACGCACGCGAACATTTCGACTTACGCACGCGCATCTCCTGTTGCGCTGGCGTAATCGCTCTGTGAATCTGGGCCTATAACTTTTGCTCAAACCAATCAATATATGATTATTGCAGTGGTAGTGGGGGCATTGCATAGTCCAAAGGGCATTACAAGATATTCGAAATGTCCGAAACATGTGCAGAAAGCTGTCTTCCATTCTTCGCCTTCTCGTATACAGACCAAGTTATAGGCACCTCGAAGGTCCAGTTTCTTAAATATGGTGGCAGTGCCAAGCCTTGGGCACTAGTGGAAGGGGATAGCGATTTTTAACTGTACACATTCAGGAAGACATGGTAAACTGCTGGTACAGATTGACAGGCCTCAGAGTCTGTGTCAAGGCATAGTAGAGAAGGTTGGTCACAAGGGGTTCACAAGCAGTGCTGGATGCAGTAGGGGGAGAGAAACTTAATTTCCTCTGTGGCCCAGTTGATATAGGGATTGTGGGCCTTTAGCGAAGGCATGCCAAGAATGACCAGAAACAGGGGAGAAGCAATGGCATCCAGGCGTAGCAGTTCTTGGTGGTCCTTGGTAATAGTGGCAGATAGTGGAACTGTCTTGTGGGTAACAACTCCGGACTAAATGGTGGTCTGCCAGGTGTATGAAAAGTCTCTGAGCTTTAGGTTACATTGGGATATGATGTTTTGCAGTGAAGGATAAGTCCACAAAACAGCTACAGGCCCCGAAATTAATAATAGTGGGAGTCTGGATAGTCCTTCCTGGCAGCTGCAACAAAATGGAAAAAGCAAAGTGAGCAGAATTGCTGGGCAAGTTCGGAGTTGAAGAAGAAGAAGAAGAAGAAGAAGAAGAAGTAACTGAGAGGCACTTACGGAGTTTAACTGGGCAAACCTCACGTAATGTCCAGATCCACCACAATACAAGCAGAGTTTCTAATGGCATCAACGTTGGCGCTCTTCAGTGGTGAGTGAAAAGCGAAGTAGGCCAAGCTGCATCGGTTCTGAGGCATCAGGGACGGGCGTGGCAGGGGCTGGCAGAGCAGGGTTGAAGGAGCTGGGCACTCGTGGTAGCATCCATACTGGACGTGACTGGTCCGTGGCTCTTTCTGACTTTCGTTCTCTCAGGCTGCAATTATCGGATAGATAAGTTAATAAGGGCTAGTTCATCCTTGAGGGGTCCAGAAAGGCCCATATGTAACTGTAGCATAGAGCAACATTGTTCCAGCTAGTGTCGGAACCCCACCATCTGAATTCTGAAACATAATCTTCAACCGCTCTGCGACCTTGTTGAAGTGTATGAAGAGCTTCTTCTGCTGTAGCAGTTTGCTGGGTATTCATACAACTGAGATCTCCTTTCCCTGAAGAATCCTTATGTGGGAAAATGCATTTGGTGGAGTCACTATCCTAGACACTATTATACTTGAGCCAGTCAGGCTATGTGCTGTGGTTGTGCTTTTTTAATTTTTGTTTGGAACTTTGTTTTTTGCTTGATGTTATGTTATGATTTCTAAACCATCTTGATCATTATTAATTTGCAACACATTTGTTCACTTGTTCATTTATTTATTTAGTTTTATAAGGTTTAGCGCAGATTATTTCCTTTTACACCTTCATACAACTGAGCCATGGCTTCAAAGAATGAGGCTGATTCCATTAAAGATGCATCCTTTTGCTCAAGGAGATGGTGAGCCCAGGACTGCGGATTCTCCCTGCAGTAAGGAAATGACAAAGCCAACCTTAGTTACTTCCAGAGAGAAAGTGCATGGCTGTAGTGCAAAGTAAAGTTTACATGCATTCCCAAAGGCTCTGAATTTGCTGCTTTTTTCTAATAAATGTTTCCTGGGTTGGGACTCTGGGCTCAGGAGGAAGCATAACGACTGCAGGAGCAGAAGAGGTCCCTGGTGAGGAGGTGGATGCTTGTGCAGGCCCCTGGGTGACTGTTGAGAAAAACAGGGTCCGTATACGTCCTTCCAACTGGGTATAGCCTTCTTGTAAGTCTTTAACAGCCTGTGTCAGGCCTGCTAGATGCTGGCAAAATTCCTCTAAAGGAGAGAGGGTCCTTGCACAGGCTCAGACATGGCTGTCTGCTACTGTCATGTACCTGGTGGTAGAGCCTGATACGCTGAGGATGACCTCTCCTACATCTCTGACTCAAGGCCCCTGGTAGAGCAGACAGGAGGTGCAGGAGTGCAGTCACAGGAGTGCCTGGCAAAATCGCTGTCAGTGGAGCTGAAATGGAACCCCTGAATGGGCTGTGGAGGTACACCAGTACAGCCGAAGACCAAGAGCAGTGGCTAGCAGGAATCTGGAACTGGCTTGGAACTGGAACACCACAGGCAGAGGAGCAGATGCAGCTGCAAGTGGGATGGATGCTCAGAAGGGCTCCAAAGGGCTGGAGAGAAGGCAGGTGCAGGCAGGCTGGGCCATACACAGGCTGACAAGTCAGGAAAGGATGCAGTGGCTATAGTGGAGTTAAGGTACAGGCCGGATTGGTAACTGGCTGGCAGCGAGGTAGCAGAAGGAGCAGACAAGTGCAGAGTCACAGACAAGCCGTGTCGGGTGCAGGCAGAAAGCAGGAATGTCAGGGACAAGCCGGGTCAAACAACAGGAGCAGAAATCGGATACAGGAACACACAGGATACAGGAACACATGGGAACATTGTAGAGAAGACAGCATTGAGTCTAGGTACTGGACCAGTTTAAATAGCCTATTTTGGCACCATGAACTGTCACAAGGTGCATGCGCACGTGCACGTGAATGCGCGCACAGGTGCACCAGCGGTATTATTCTGCCAGGATCTGCCAGGATCTAAAGGCTCAGGCCGTCCTCTGCAGTTACCATTTTGATTGCTGGCATGCCCATCTTGACACATCTAAACTGTCTCCGGGTTGATGTGGTGCTCCTCCAAGAGACCCCTCTATCCGCAGATCTACATCTTCGTAAATTATGGGTTGGGAGTGTCTACAGCTATCCGGCAATAGGCCGCAAAGCTGGGATGGCTATCTTGCTACATAAAAATCTGAGACACTATTTGCGATATCAGCGCTGCAAAATGACACTAGATTTATCATTAGCTGGGGGGGGCGTGCCTACCGGCCTCTAAGATGGCCGCTTAACCTGGGAGCTCCGTGACACACCGGAGATTTTCAGCCCACAACAGCGCACAACGAGGGCATTTCGATCGTTAACACGTCCCGTTTGGTCGTGAATCTCCACTGAACGATGCGTTGATGGGGAGAAACCGCAAAAAAACGCTACAGCCTCAAAAGATGGAAAATGTCGTTCCCCTCACGGCGCGCGGGACTCCTCAAAATGGCGCAGCTTCTGTGAGAGGAAATATGCAGGCCGCACCACACTGCTCTAATCAAGGTATGCGACGTGATGACTCGCTCCAGAGTGGCACACTGAGTGATACTCCCTCAGGAACCCCAAGTCCCACTACTAGAAGCCCGGCTAAGTCTAAGCTGAGGAGAGACTCCCCACATAGGCCAGAATGCGCCATGGAAATGACCACCCACTCTCAGGCCTCTCTTAACCCTGGGGAAAGAGAAGGGGATCCCATAGCAAATTTCCCTACAGCTGATAAACCAATTTCTGACACAATGCTCAAAGAAATGCTGCTCTCTCTTCGCTCTTCTCTACAAGCAGATCTTTACAGAGGTTTAAATGAATGTCAGAGAGAGGTACACATTCTGGGTACCAGGGTGGACACAATTGAACACAGAATGGAGAATTTTGCCTCATCGCACAATGTTATGGTGGATGCACATTCCAGTCACGAAGATGAAATTGCATGGATCAAAGACAAAATGGCGGACCTCGAGGACAGATCTAGGAGAAATAACATCAAACTAAGGGGTGTGCCTGAGACAGTGCCTCCTAATCAGCTCCTCCAATATGCACAACCTTTATTCTCCTCAATACTACCAGAAGCAACAGCCCAAGATCTCCTAATCGACCGCATACATAGGATCCCTAAACCATCATTTCTCCCTGACGAAATCCCTAGAGATGTTTTACTCCGGATCCATTTTTTCCATGTGAAGGATGTAATTTTACAAACATCACGCAGACCAGGGAGCCTCCCCCAACAATACGGAAATATCAGGGTCCTGCCTGACCTTTCCAGGCACACTTTGCAGTGCCGTAGAAATCTATTATCAATCACCAAAGCATTGAGAAACCACGCAGTGCCACACAAATGGAAATATCCTGCTACCTTGGTGATTACCCATGACGGTTCTGATATTTCAGTATCCAACCTGGAAGATGGTTTGACACTACTTCGCCGTTGGGGAATAGTTCCAGACCAAACCACAGATCCACGCACCATGAATGTCCCCCAAGGAATTCAACACGATTGGCAAGTAGTCTCCCGCAAGAAGAATAAGAAATCTACAAACGGCAACAAAACCCATGTTTGACTCAAGCCCTACCTAAAATATCTCCGGTATGGAGTTGCTACACGGCAGCTCCTTTTTCCCCTGTTAACTTAATAGCAGCTACGTCTGCGATAGGATCAGTTAATGGATCCATTTCTTAAGATTGTTTGGTTAACTGTTTGTGTTTTTTTTGTTCCTACCCTGTTTGTTTGTTTTCATGATATGCACAGGTTTTCCCAGGACATCTCCTCCTTTGCAAGGTCCGGTACCAAACCGCTTCTTGACACGGCTGTCTTTGTGAGTGCCAACGACAATAATCCCTACCTGATATGTGAGTACCAAAACACAATTGTTGACCACATTCCTGTACCAACCTCACTATGGTGATAAAAATTTTGTCTATTAATGCTAGGGGACTAAACCACCCAGCAAAAAGATTTTCACTATGGAAAGAGGTTCACAAATCCAACGCAGATATCCTATGTGTGCAAGAAACACATTTCCAAGCGAATAAAACTCCACAATTTACTTATAGGGACTTTCCTACTATCTATACTGCTTCCAACCCGACGGCCAAAAGAGGAGGTGTCCTGATAGCGTTCAAAAATTCTATAGCTTTCAAACCTAAAGATGTTATCACTGATGTTAAAGGCAGATACGTGATAATTGCTGGTGACATGAATGCTAAACCATATACCATAGTCTCACTTTACGCTCCAAACACCCACCAGTTGAGATTCATACGCAGAGTGCTTAAGAGAGCTAATTCTTTACAATATGGCAGACTATTGGTGTGCGGTGATTTTAACATTATTTCAGATCCGATGATTGACTCCTCACCTAGAAGGACAAGAGGAGTCCCAACACTCCTACCGCTTCTACACTCAGAAGAATTGTTTTATGCATGGAGATGCCTTCATTCGAATGAACGCGACTATACTTTTTTTTCAGGGAGACATGGTTCCTACTCAAGACATGTTCTTGACAGACAAATGGCTACTACAGGACATAGATAAGATATCAATTCATGACATTACGTGGTCTGACCACGCTGCCATCTCCTTGTCGATTGTTGAAAGAGGGGTCTCTCCCTCCTCATCCATCTGGCGCTGTAACAATAGAACTATACTGAATCCACACCACCAAAAATCCATTACCGAACATCTCAATAACTATTTCCAACTCAATTCAAACTCTGTAAATGATCCTAATACCTTGTGGAATGCTCACAAGGCAGTTATACGGGGTATCATCATACAAATAGGGGCAATAGAAAAAAGAAAAAGATCCAAAGAAATCCAAGATGTCCTCAGTGACCTAAAAGATACTGAGGACAGTAATAAACAATCACCATCCCCCCCCTTGACCGCCAAATTGAAAGACCTTAGAGAAAAACTTCGGGAACTATTATCGCAACAATATGACAAACACTTGAGAAGGCTTAAACTCAATCATTATAACAATGCTAATAAGGCAGGTAAATACTTAGCAAATAGATTGAAAGTCATGCGCAATAAATCTAGAATAGCTTTTCTCACTGACCCACTCTCCCTACACAAAGTCACAAACCCCCAAAAAATTGCTGATTTATTTGCAAAATACTACGGCTCTCTATATAACCTCAAAAAATATGCTAATGCTCCCCAACCTAGCATACATGAGATTCAATCCTTCCTTCATACACTGAAACTTCCCTCTCTAACGTCCCAACAATT
Organism: Rana kukunoris; assembly: GCA_029574335.1. Classification (NCBI taxonomy): domain Eukaryota; kingdom Metazoa; phylum Chordata; class Amphibia; order Anura; family Ranidae; genus Rana; species Rana kukunoris. The sequence continues at coordinate 392,024,901 of CM056053.1, forward strand.
GGAGGATCTTAACTTACCTATCACTCCACAGGAGATACTGAAAGTCATACACTCCCTTCCCATGGGGAAATCACCAGGTCCCGATGGTTTTTCCAACGAATATTTCAAAACATTCCATGCAGTTTTGACACCATATATGTCAACTGTCTTCAACGATTTTATATCCACCACTTCACTTCCCCAAGAAATGTTAAGAGCCCACATAGTGACAATTCCAAAACCTGGCAAAACCCCAGACATTCCCGAAAATTTTAGGCCTATTTCCCTCCTTAACACTGATACCAAGATTTATGCAAAACTCTTAGCCACAAGATTAAAACATATCATCCCTACACTTGTTCGAAGTGACCAGATGGGCTTTGTGAGGGGGAGACAGGCCTCTGACGCCACCAGGCGTATTATTGATATTGTGCACCACGCTGGAAAAACTCGAACGCCTTCTCTGTTGTTGTCCATTGATGCAGAAAAGGCGTTCGATCGAGTACACTGGACGTACATGGAAATGGTTCTACAGAAATTTGGTTTCCAGGGCTCTATCTTATCTGCGATATTGGCCTTATACTCATGTCCCTCTGCTCGAGTGTACTCTTCTGGGTTTCTTTCAGAGTCTTTCCCTATAACAAATGGTACACGGCAGGGTTGCCCTCTATCCCCGTCAATTTTCAATCTAATAATAGAACCTCTAGCCGAAGCCATCAGGTCTAATCCAAGGATTTCAGGTTTTCAATTTGGCCATGAAAATCACACCATCAGTCTTTTTGCTGATGATGTGATATTACTATTGACCAACCCTGTTGAATCTTTACTTGAAGTTCACAATGTTCTGATGTCGTTTGGAAAGGTTTCATATTACAAAGTCAATTTTACAAAATCTCTTGTCCTTGACTTAGGGGTACCACCTCATGTCAAGAGTTGCCTACTATCCCGATTACCCTACACATGGAGCTCGGGCTCTATCAAATACCTTGGTATCACCCTTACGAGTAGTGTCTCTACGCTTATCAAAGCTAATTTCCCCTCACTGATTGAAAAAATTGAAACCCAACTCAAAAGGATCTCTGAGAAGGAAGTGTCCTGGATGGGTAGAATATCTGCTTTTAAAATGCTGATTATGCCTCAAATCCTATACTTTTTTCGTGTAATTCCATTGTGTATACCGTGCCATTACCTTAATTGCCTCACAACATTAGGATGGAAGTATATTTGGCAGGGTAAAAGGGCACGGTGTTCACGTAACAATCTTGTGTCTCACAAAAAAGTAGGAGGAGCAGGTCTACCCGACATACATGACTATATGTGGGCAGCTCGACTTGACCAACTTAAACACTGGTTCCACGACCTAGACGTTCCACCCTGGGTGAACATAGAAAATACACTGTCACCGACGGCTAACGTGAAAATAATGTTGCTCAGTGACAAATGGTCTCCTTGGAAACTAACCTCTTTACCCCCTACCATACAGACTTCGTTAAAAGCGTGGAGACATATACTGAACCAAGACCATCAAGACTTTCAAGGTATTGACCTCCAACTACCATTACAACTATTTGAAGCCAAGATTCCCAGATTGACTGTCTCTGAAATCAATTCACATGGGGTGACTGTTATTTCGGAACTGTACGTGAATGATACGCCCCTACTTCCTGCCACGGTTGTATCCCAATTCCATTTACCTGACAGATCTTTCCACACCTGTGAGGCCTCGTACACACGAGGGGATATGTCCGCTGAAAACGGTCCGATGGACCGTTTCAGCAGACATCTCCGCTCGTGTGTATGGGCTAGCGGACAGATTTCTCCACCCGACAGATTTCAAAGCATGCTTTGAAATCCATCCAGTGGAATCTGTCCGCCCGACATGTCTGCTGGTTAGTACACTTACCAGCAGACATGTCGTGCCCCACTGCCGCCGCGCCGCCGCCGAATGGATTCGGCGCATGCGCGGAAGTGTTTAACTTCCTGGTGCGGTGACGTGGCGGTGACGTGGCGGTGACGTGGCGGCGTCAACGTCACCGCCGCGTCACCGCGCCGTCCGGCGGCGGGGAATTTGATCCGATGGTGTGTACACGCCATCGGATCAAACTCCCGATCGGACATATCCGATGGAAATGGTCCGCGGACCGTTTTCATCGGATATGTCCGATCGTGTGTACGAGGCCTGACAGAATTGTGCGCTTCCTCCAATCGTTACCTTCCCCGACCATATCCCTTCCTAAGAGGGTGTGGAAATTTTATTCTACCGCTCACCCTACCTCAAAGGGCATATCACTGTTCTACAATTTATTTCAAGATAAGATGAAATTTTCTAAGACGACTGCAATGAAAAACTGGGAGGTAGACCTACGTACTAGATTTACGAAAGAGGATTGGTTGTGTGCTTTTCTGACGATTCATAAAGCATCTCACTGTGTAAAACACTGGGAATTGTCCATTAAATTAACCAACAGGTGGTACTACACCCCACTGAGATTGGCCACATTCTATCCTGGCACCCCAGCCAATTGTTGGAGAGAATGTGGTCAAGTAGGCAATCTCATGCATGTATTCTGGTATTGTCCACATATAAGAAGCCTGTGGAATCAGGTTTTTAAACTCATTTCTTCCACCACAGGGATATTGACTCAACCTGATCCAGCGCTAGCTCTTCTCAACATACACATTGATAGATTCCCTTTCCACATGAGGACAGTAGTTACACACATTTTATTGGAAACACGTACGTCCATTCTACGAAATTGGAAATCTAAAAACACTGTGAATATTTCTGATGTAATAACAGAGGTCCACAGGAATTTCACTTTTGAAAAACTTATAGCACTTAACTCCTTGACGACGAGACATTTTGATCAGTGTTGGTCCATATGGCCCCAAAACTGATAAGGTTCTCGAATATTTGTTCCATTGAATTTTCTCTGTCTTAAATGCATCTATTCCTATTTTATCCTGTACTAGACTATGTTTCACGTACAATTTTTATACTGTGCATTCCCCCATTACCCTGTGCTTTTACATTTCCCCTTTTTCTTTTCTGTTCCCCTTGAAAAATTCTACAAAAAAAAACTATTGATTGAAAAAAGATTTATCATTAGCTGTTAGGGACATTGCTATCACCAACATATATGCTCCCAACTCCCCTGATAAACTCTTCTTTAAAGACATGGTGTCTTGGATCTTGAACGCTCCTGAGGCTCTCCACCTGGCTCTCCACCACGCCACAGACTCCTAACTCTCCGACTGCAGACCTTTCCCTGTTAGCCCAGGCAATCTCATCCATACATTGTGTAGACCTGTGGCGCCTAACCCATCCGACTGACCAAGATTTAACTTTTTTTTACCCCCCACAATTCCTTTTCGGGTATAGATATTTTTTTTTGCTTCCCAAGCTTTACTGTCAATGCTGCATAATGCAGAGATTGGCGATACAGTGATTTCAGATCACAGTCCAATTATTGTACACTTGGCCAGGGTCGCCCTCACCCAATTGGCGTTTCCCCTTATATTTAGCGGAAAATTAGGATTAGCTTTATGGTGCTTGGGCGGTTTACGCCTCCACTAATGGAGCACACCTTACCGATCCAAACTTCTTTTGGGAGGCGGATAAGAGGAAAGATTCATATACTGCCCAATTCTAAAGACACTGCTGACAGCAATATATGCATGCTAGTGAAACGTTATGAGCAGCACATGCACTTTAACACATACTCGCACCTTGGATAACATCAAAGCCTGGTAGCTCGCTAAAAGTAACTTTGATTTGAAGACATTTTACTCTACACTTTGGCCCAGATTCACAGAGCAATTACGCCTGTCTAACTGGTGTTAGACAGGAGTAATTTCAAATTTTGCGCGCCGTATCACTAGTTTGAATCCTCAAACCATGATACGGCGGCTTCGGGCTTCGATCCGAGAGGCTTACGTCTTCGTAAGCCGTCGGATCTACGCTGCGATATTTTTGCGGCCGCTGGGAGGAGTTTGCGTTGTTTTGATGCGTCGGGATATGCAAATGTGTTTTTACGGCGATCCACGAAGACACGAGCGGTCTTCGCAATCGCCTACGTCATTTTTTGGCTACATAATGTTAGAGGAGCTTTTTGCTGGTCTAACAGTGCGTAACCCATGTAAAGTATGGCCGTCGTTCCCGCGTCGATTTGAATTTTTTTTTTTTTTAACGAAACTCGTTCGGGAATAGGAATGTACGTAAACGACGCTACTACGACGTAACGACGTGATTTCGCGCAATGCACAGCGGAAAATTTGCGAACGGAGCATGCGCAGTTCGATCGCCGCGGGAACGCGCCTATTTTAAATGCTTCACGCCCCCTACTCGCGCAGATGGATTGCGACGGGAGAAATACACTACGCCGCCGTCGTTTACTGGACAAAATCTACCTGGATTCCACGTAGAGCCAGGTAAAAAACGGCGGCGTAGTGTATTTCTGATACGCTACGAGAATCTAATTCTCTATGAATCTGGGCCATTGTTTCTACAGATTTAGTAACAAGACAGGAAAACTTTTATCCAGACTGTGTACAGGTCCTAAACAGCCTACCTATATCTCAGCTCCTAAGAATACTGAAGGGTGCCTCATTACCTCCCCTGCAGAATTTTGTAAAGTACCATATTTATCGGGGTATTGCGCCCTCCCGCGTATAGCGCGCACCCCTAATGTGGACCTGTAAAAAAAATGTTTTTTGTATTTTTAGTACTTACAGTTTTGGTGTCTTGGGCGGCGTCCATCGGCGCCCTTGTCCGGTCCGGTGTCCTTCTTCGGCATCAGTGGCGAGCTCCCGACTTCTCCAGCGAGCGCCTTGAGTCGAATCCCCGCTTCCCGCGCTGTGTTCGAACCACTCCGCATATACATATACTGAGCGCAGTACACTCGGGTATAGTCGGGTAGGCTTGGCTCCTCTCACGTAAAGGACGTACAGGACACACAGAACGTGACCACGAGTGGAGCCGAGCCTGCCCAACTATACCTGAGTGTACTGCGCTCGGTATATGTCGGCGCAGTGGTTCAAACACAGCGCAGGAAGCAGGGATCGGCGTATATCGCGCACCCACGATTTTGCCCTGATTTTCAGGGCAAAAAAGTGAGCGATATATGCAGATAAATACGGTACTTACTGTTTATTATACACTCCTCTACTCTGAGGATCCGACTGATCAGATTTTGGCAGAGAATTTGTTATCCAAAGCGCGACTGCCCCAACTCACCTCCGCTCACTTAGAAGCCCTTAATGCTCCTATCTCAGTGGAAGACTTCTTGGCCTTAGGCCCTGATGGATACACTGCTGAATCTTACAAATTGACTTTCACTCCAGACATTTTGAAACATGTGTTTACCGCCATGTGGCAAGGAGGCTCATACCTCCCCACAGGAACTCAGACACACATTAAACTAATATCCAAAAAAGGGAAAGACTTATTGCACCCAGGTTCGTATAGGTCAATCTCGTTGATCAATGTAGATGTAAAGATTATTTCTAAAATAGTTGCCTCACGCCTAGCTAATCTTACTCCCTTTCTTGCCTCACCCAGCTCAATCAGGTTTTGTTTTGTGACGTTCTGAAACTTTAAACATTTGTAAAGTCTTGCTAGTGCTAGAATATGCAAAATCACATCCGGATCAAGATACTGCTATCAGCTCTCTAGACGCCGAAAATTATTTTGATAATATTAGTTTTTCATGGATATTTAAAGTACTGTATGCATTCGGTTTTTCGAGTTTGATTGCATGTTTTTTACACCAAATGTATGCATCCCCAATGGCTCACCTTGTTACTCCGAAATGTTATATCAGACACCATACCTCTGACTAAGGGAACAAGACAGGAATGTCCCCTCTCCCCTTTTCTCTTTAATATAGCAATTGAACCTCTATCTAGAATCCTTAACTCACTTCTGCCCTCCTGCAATTGCATCTGAGACACTGCACCTGCCAGCTTTCATGCACGGTCTTCAGATTCACATCTACTACAAGGTCTCCCAACTTGGATCTCCTACAGGCACTGTGCTACTCTGTGCCTTATTATACTCTGTCATAAACCTCAAGGGAAACGGGACAAGAGGTGTAAAGGAAGCACCTTCATCCATTGTTGGAATTGTTAGAAGGTTGGTCAGAGCAGTGGACGATCCAGTTCAATGTTTCCAAACAATGTCCATAGAGAAAAAGTATTCACTGATCGAGTACAATATTGAGAATATAGTGTTGGCCAAAACAAAAGCGGAAAGTGGGATAAGGGGGTTGCTTATTTCAGATGACTGTGAAATACAATGTGGAATTGGTAGTAGTGGAAAGAATATAATTATTCCCCTATATAGATCTTTAACTAGATTTTAGAATATTTTGTGCAGTTCTGGACACCCCACCGAAAAAGCTTTTAACCACTTGACCACTGGGCACTTAAACACCCTTAATAACCAGACCAATTTTCAGCTTTCGGTGCTCTCACAGTTTGAATGACAATAACTCAGTCATACAACACTGTAACCAAATTTGTCCTTTTTTTTCCCCACAAATAGAGCTTTCTTTTGGTGGTATTTGATCACCTCTGCGGTTTTTATTTTTTTTGCTATAAATGAAAAAAGAACAACATTTTGCAAAAAATAATAATTTTTCTTCATTTCTATTATAACATTTTGCAAACAAGTAATTTTTCTTCATAAATTTGGCCTAAAATGTATACTGCTACATATCTTTGGTAAAAAAAAAAAAAAAAAATTGGATATTATTTAGTCTGGGTGAAAGTTATGGGGTCTACAAGCTATGGTACCAATTACTGAAAATTGATCAATTTCATCACACCTAATGTACTGACAGCCTCTCTCATTTCTTGAGACCCTAACATGCCAGAAAAGTACAAATACCCCCCAAATGACCCCTTTTTGGAAAGAAGACATTCCAAGGTATTTAGAAAGAGGCCTGGCGAGTTTTTTAAAGTTGTAGTTTTTTCCCACAATTCTTTGCAAAATCAAGATATTTATTTTTTCATGAAATTTTCATATTATTAGGTTATTTTTCACACACAGCATATGCATACCACAAATTACACCCCAAAACACATTCTGCTATTCTTCCCGAGTATGGCGATACCCCATGTGTGAGACTTTTACACAGTGCGGCCACATACAGAGGCCCAACATGCAGGGAGCACCCAGGCCAATTCTGACATTTCTCTCCTACATGTAAAAATCATCATTTATTTGCTAGAAAATTACATAGAACCCCAAAACATTATATAAAGATACCTCACATGTGTGGTTTGAACACCGTTTTCATATGTGGGCGGGACTTGCGTATGCGTTCGCTTCTGCATGCGAGCTCACGGGGACAGGGGCGCTGTATGCCCAGAGTATTGCAGAGTATGCCCAGAGTATTGCGGAGTATGCTTAGAGTATTGCGGAGTATGCCCAGAGTATTGCGAAGTATGCCCAGAGTATTGCGGAGTATGCCCAGAGTATTGCCAGAGTATTGCCAGAGTATGCCCAGAGTATTGCAGAGTATGCCCAGAGTATTGCGGAGTATGCCCAGAGTATTGCGGAGTATGCCCAGAGTATTGCGGAGTATGCCCAGAGTATTGCCAGAGTATGCCCAGAGTATTGCCAGAGTATGCCCAGAGTATTGCCAGAGTATGCCCAGAGTATTGCCAGAGTATGCCCAGAGTATTGCCAGAGTATGCCCAGAGTATTGCGGAGTATGCCTAGAGTATGCCCAGAGTATTGCAGAGTATGCCCAGAGTATTGCAGAGTATGCCCAGAGTATGCCCAGAGTATTGCCCAGAGTATTGCCCAGAGTATTGCCCAGAGTATTGCCCAGAGTATTGCCCAGAGTATTGCCCAGAGTATTGCCAGAGTATGCCCAGAGTATTGCGGAGTATGCCTAGAGTATGCCCAGAGTATTGCAGAGTATGCCCAGAGTATTGCAGAGTATTGCCCAGAGTATGCCCAGAGTATTGCCCAGAGTATTGCCCAGAGTATTGCCCAGAGTATTGCCCAGAGTATTGCCCAGAGTATTGCCCAGAGTATTGCCCAGAGTATTTCCCAGAGTATTGCCATAGTATGCCCACCTGAGTATTGCCCAGTATTGCAGCAGGGATGGCTGAGCAGGGAGGGATGGATGGATGGATGGATCTGTGACTACATTTGTCACAGATCCAGCCCGCAGCACTGCCGCTGCCATCCACTCCCTCCCCTCTCCTCTCACACTGTACCGATCGGTACAGAGAGGAGAGGGAGGAACCGGCGTCATCAAATAACGCCGGTCTGTTTACAAGTGATCGCTCCGTCATTGGACGGAGCGATCACGTGGTAAACCGCCGCTATCAGCGGCGATTTACCGTGATCCGTGATGGTCACGGATGTTCCCGTGTGCGCACCTCAGGGGGCGCGCAGGAACGCGATTCTAAGAGGCCGTTAATTAACGGCCACTTAGAATTAAGCAATCGCCCTGTAGCCGTACTTTCGGTATAGGGCGGTTGCAAAGTGGTTAAATAAGTGCAGAGATGAGGAAACAAAGATTGTGAAACATTTGAGGGATAAAACATATTAGGGGAGACTATATGAACCTAAAATGTGCAATCTTGAGGAAAGAAGAGTAAAGGGGGACATGACTGAAACCTGCAATAGAGGTATGAAAAAGGTTCAGAAAGGCAGTATTTTTCAAAAATACTAATACAAATAATGACATTAATAATAAATAAATAATACAGTACATGTACAGTGCTGCTTGTACATTCTCACAAATAGTGGATGTCTAAAAGGTTTAAAAAAAAGTGTGCATTGAATCTGTAAAAGTTGTCCTTCTTCATTTTTTGAAAAAATTAAAGGGATTGTAAAGGAAAACATTTTTTTTTCATAATAAGCATCCTTTACCTGCAGACATTCCTCTTTTCACTTCCTCATTGTTCGTTTTTGCTCAGAAGTTGCTCTATTTCTTCTCTGTTCTGTTCACTTCCTGCTTGTCTGATTTTACTAACCACTGTGAAGGGAGACTTTACTGCGGTGGTCAGTAACGTGCTCGCCCCCTCCTGGGAACTACATCTGTGTGGCAGGACGCTCTTTACGTATTAGGCCGCGTACACACGAATAAATAAATCCGATCAAATCGGTCTGACTGCTGGTTAGTTTAGATATGTCCGCTGGTTAGTGTACTAACCAGCGGACATGTCGGACGGACGGGTTCCCAGCAGACAGATTTTAAAGCATGCTTTAAAATTTGTCTGCTGGAAAAACCTGTCTGCTCGCCCATACACACGATCAAATTTGTCTGCTGAAACGGTCTGTCGGACCGTTTTCAGCAGATAAATTTGATTGTGTGTACGCGGCCTTAGAGTCTTCAAGGAGGTGTGAAATACTGGGCGTGCCGCAATTCATACTGGGAAATGTAGTTCTTACATGAACAAGTGATGCAAACCAGGAAGTGAATGAGAGAACAGAAACTAGAATGCCGGAGGTGATATAGATGAAGGAATTTAATAGGTATTTACTCGTTTGTTGACAGAATCATTACACTATTCTGTCTGTCTACCTTGCAGACATTAATTTTAGGCAAATTTGTTTTTTCCTTTACAACTCCTTTAAGCTATTTTTTTTCATTATGGTTACTCTTTCCATCACAAATTTGAACTTTGACAATAAAGGCTTTAATATTGTGTTGCAAATATGTATGCTGTGTCCATGTTCAGAGTCTAAAACAAAGGCAATGATATATAATTTCTGGGAGTAAAATGTCTGCCTCTCTATCCCCTTGAAAACTGTAACAGAATGGCCCGTGACGCCCAGAGACTTTTGAGGGATGGGGGATACTCCTGTGCCAGCGGCACTAAGGACTCTTGGGTCTAAAGTAACCCTGTGCCCCTATTGGGCATAGGGTGGCTAATAAATGATAAATCATGTATTACAGTATATCTTGAGATATTACAAGTTGTTGGTTAATGATTTGATTTTTTTTTCCAATTTAGATTTTAGGCTTGGTTCACACTGCAAGTTCCTGCACTACTTGGTCCATCTTTGATACGACTTCAATGCCACCGAGTGTAAAACGTAAAATCAAAGTAGAGTAAAACCCTGGATTGCGAGCATAATTCGTTCCAGAAGCATGCTTGTAATGCAAAGCAAATATACCCATAAGAAATAATGGAAACTCAAATGTTTTTTTCTACAACCATGTTTCCATAAGTCCTTCAGTTTATAGTCCATATAAAAAGATTATAGCAACGTGACCAGGTTGTGTAACCACGTGTGTTCCCCATTGATAATGTTAGCTATGGCGAAATGCGTCTGGGAGGTAACATGCTGATGTTGCCACGCTGTCTCGTTGAGGAGGATGGGAGGTTGTATTGTAGCTGCCCGGCCTCCAAATTTTATGTAAGATTTTATATTGATTTTGGAGGTGCAACCTTTTATATTATTCATTAAATCAAGAATTAGACAGTATCACACTTTGGTCTATTTTATTCTCTCTCTGGGCTGATGTTGAACAATGCCTATGGGACATACAGAGTTTATGGCTGTTCACCAGGAGGTAATTTTCATCCATCCACTAGTTCTGTGCTTTTTTAAAGTTAAGGAAAGACCTGGGTTTAAGCTATCTGCATTCTTTGGCTTACTATCTGGCAAGCAGGTTCTCTGTGAGGTGCTGGTGTACTTGTCTGTAATGTATGTATATCAGCAATTCATGCAATCTTTGCAATCTTTGCACTGTAAGTGCAAACATATTTATTGCATATGAATTAAATCTGACAATTATATTGCAAAATAAAGAGGCCTGGGCTGGGTTAAAACCATCTGCTTACTTGGCTTACTATCTGGTAAGCAGGTTTTCTGTGAGGTGACGGTGCACTTGTCTGTGATTCAACTGCTGAGTAGACATGTGCGTTCCCGTTCGTAACGAATGGATTTTAGTAGGAATTTGTTAGTATTCATACATTCGGATCAATACGAACATCCGAAAAGCTGAAAGAACCAAAGTACTAAAATTACAGAATTACGAATAAGCAAAATAACGAACAAGTGAAGATACGAACATATGATTGGACAATCTTACTAAAATACGAAACACCGAAAAAGCAAAAGAACAAAAATGACATCTATAACGAAAGATTTGCATTCCGTATTTTAAATCCTGTGTCTGTTCGTATTTTCATTTGTATGTTCGTATTTTCATTTGTGTGTTTTCTAAATCCGTTTCTTTGTCTGTTCGTAAATTTGTGTACTTGTATCGTTCATTCTAATGGGCACTGGACAGTGTAGTGAGTCACATTGTACAGTGTAAAGACTCGTACACACAATCGGACTTCAAACAAACCTTTCTGTGGATTTTTGTCTGAAAGGAATTGGCCAGACTTTTGAAACCGAAAAAGTTTGTCCGATAGAGCGTACACACGGTCGGATTTTTTGGAAAGCGCTAATTTTGAAGTTTTTTTTTCACAAAAAGTCTGACCGTGTGTACGGGGCATAAGAGAAAGTATATCTTAATATGGATTAGCCGCGTCTTGCTATGTATTTACAAAAGTACAAATTTACCAAACCATTAAACGAAAATTATTATCTAACAAAATTCCGAATTTCGAATCAACAAAAATAAATTAGACAGAATTACGTATCATTCAGTATAAACAAAAATAAAACTGTTACAAAAATACGAATGGGTCCGAATAGGAAAACTTGCGTCTTACGAAATACGAACGGGTCCGAATAGGAAAACTTGAGTCTTACGAAATTACGAATCTTTATAAACCTACAGAACTAAACGAAACAGAACAAAAAAATATGACATTTTTTGTTGTGCACATGTCTGCTGCTGTGTGTTTTTATTGATTAATTCAACTACCTGTGAAAGCACTAGATCAATCACATGTTTTATTAGACTATAATTAAGGCAATTTTTTCTTCTGGTTCATCCGTTTTATTTTTTAATTTGTTTCATTAGCACAGTTTTTTACACGTTTTAAAAAAATGTAGCTTGACTTTCAAAATGCTCTCAAACCAAGTTACTCTCAATCCAAGGCTAGTATGAACCAAGCCTAGGTGCAATCTGTTTTCTCTATCTTATTCCAAAAGTTGTGGTCCATGAAAATAAAGGTGTCCTTAAAACCCGTTCCATTTTTCAGTCTTCAAGCTTTTAAAATAGCCCTACATTTTCTTTTTTACATGTAATCTGCCTGCTCACTCCCTCTGGAATAGTAGAATGGCAAAAAGTCTTCAAACAGTCTGCATTAAATGTTTACAAGTTTAGGTATATGGTCTGCAAAAAAAGACATTGTGATTTGTATCAGACCCGCTTCCTGATTGGCTGGGAGGGGGATCATTCGCTGTTGCAACACACCTGGCTGGGTTCCTGACGCAATGCTCTGCACCCAAACCCATCCTATTTTGAAACCTATTAGAGCCTCTGGCTCTAATCAGTTCTTCAAAAAACACACCTGGCCATCCCCACCATAGGAATTATTTCCCCCCGGCATCCTGAAAGGGGCGGGTGCATGGATAGGGAGGGTGGCGGCATGGATGGGGGGACAGTGCCTGTGCTCCCACAATGGATGGGCTGCCCGTACTGTCCAGTTGCTAACCAGTTCAGTTTTTCTGGATGCTGTCTCTGAAAAAGCACACTCTAATTTATATTTTAGGAGGATCAAATCAGCCTAGTCTCTCTATCTTGAATTATGGCCTAGTAAAAACATTTCTGGCTCTTAACTGACACAATAATCATATTTTTTAATCTAAATAAAATCTAAATAAATATAAATACAATATGCTTCATCTCTTTCTCTGACACAGTGGCCAAAAAAATTGCTTGCTTAATGGGTAGCCAGTCGCTAGAATATTAAGGACTCCTGGGTTTGTAATATCATGCCCTAAGTGTTTTGTGCTTGAAAAAAAGGACTCTCTCTCTCTCTCTCTCTTTCTCTCCTACATTGCTGCTTTGAGTCCTAATCAAACTGCTTGCTTTCTCTCCAGCTACTGTGTGAACATTTTATTTTTTTGTCTCAGAAAGAATGGCATTGGGATATTTCTTTCTTTTTCTGCATAACAACTGCCTCATCTGTGCAGTGTGGGTTTATGGATTATGGTTTGTAGTCGGTACACAGGACAGTGTGTTACTGAATAGATGATCATAAAAAGCTAGGCTCTGTGACTGGTTTTGCCTCTGTTTGGCAATTATATGACATTGATAGCTTTGTTATGTTACATTGTTATTTTTTTTGTTTTAAAAAGTATACCTTATGATAGTTTTTGACCGTATTGACTCTGCTGCTTTTAATACTCAGTTATTAATATTTTTTTGGGGCAAAAGCTACCAATTACAAATATCTTTTTGTAGTGGAAATCAATCATATTGGGTTGAAGCTGCTGTATGTAAGTCAATCAATTATGTATAAATAAAGTAAACTATTAGACATGCAATTTATGTGGTGGCAGATTATGGTGTCACTGAAGCTATTCCTGTCATAATGTCCTGTAATTCCACATACAGCTTTAAGGCATCTACCAAGCATGTTATTTGAAGAAATTGCATTTTTTTATGTTGCCCCTTGAACTGCTCCAAAATCTCAACAATTATTTATTTTTCATTTCAGACCTCAGGCCAGTGCCTGGCCCCTCATTCACTTTCTTAGTCAATCCCTTGACTTTTAGCTTTGAAATGTCCATTACTGAAAACAAACATTTGTCTACCATTGATTTCAAGATTCTAGATAACTTTCTCCAAATTTTCGCTGAACTGAGCCTAGGTACATTTGGCTCATCACTAGTTAGGACATCAGACCCTTAAGTATAGCATTTGGGTAGGGCGGATTTATTACTTTGGTAAAGGGGGGGGGGGTGGCTTTACAAAAATACACTTATCTCTAAACACAAACATAAAGCCTAATTTTCTATAATGCTTTTATTAGGTTAAAACCATATAATATGGCAGCACTTGGGTTTTTTCTAGGGGAACTGGGTGGTAAAATAACTTTCTGAATGGAAAATGCGGACTTTGATCAAAGAAGCCTAAATAAGTGAAACTTTAGGACAAACAAAAATTTACAAAGAGAGATTTTACACAAGAAACACGCTTTGTTATTTGACATTAGAAAACCTTTAATATCTACTTACAATTTTCACATTACATTGAAAACAGAACACTCATAAAGTAAAAGATTGCCATCTCAGCTTGAACACTACAAATTTATATACCCTGTCCCAAAACTTCATTTTCTCCTTTTTTTCACGCTTACATTTACCCATAATTTTGGACTTGTCTCAGCTGGATCAGCTGCATTTCCCCGGGAAGATTGAGAACACATCAGTCTTAACTCAGTCACAATCCAGAAGGAATTCAGTTACATCAGTAAGTCTCATTACGTGAGATTCTTCTATTGCTTTTTGTTATTTGTCGGCCTGTAAAATACCTGTCTTCTTTCCTGATTCAAATTAAAAGAGTCCAACAGAGAATGAATTTTCAGTTTCTTTGAAATATCTCTTGAAAGAGTGAAAGCCATCAAAAAATCCCAGTAAAATGGTTAATAAACCCTTTTCTTCCATGCCATAGTAGGCAGTGACACTGTGAATTTTCACGTAATTTGCAGACGGCATCTCATAAAATATGAGCAAAATTTATTCAGTTCAAATTAAATAGATGTAGCACAGAGTAATCTTTCTCTATTAAATATGTCACTTTTTGCAATTGTTTCTTAATATCCCTCACAGCTTCCATCTAAGATTAGCACTTTCTTTGCTGCTACAGTTTCACTAACCTACTGAATTATTCACTGAAGCATAACCTTCAGATATCAGGTTAGAAAGACCTTGATTATAGCAGGAAGTGAACTGTATAAACCATTTTCTTTAAAAGAAATTTCCTTGGTATAGAAAATCCTGCACTCGATTGGTATAACCTGCCTAGAAATTAGGGATGTAATTGATAGAACCTGGTCAAGTGCAACATTGCTCCTTTTTGTTTACAATAAATTACTTGAAATAAAGTAAAAGTGATCTGTACATGTAATAGTGAAGGTACGAATATTTTTTACTTTACTAGTTCAGTTTAAGTAGGAGCAGTATTGAAAAGCTGTTGTCAACACAACAGTCTGGCAATGCCACTCGAGAGATTAAAGATTTTCCCTAATTTATGAATATGTAAGCGCAAAACACAATACAGAGCTCAACAGTCCTGGCTACCTGGGCTGCTAATGTTTATAATCTGGAGAAGAGTTTTTTATTCTTGTCACCGAACATATTTATAAATTCCTCTGTTGTTATATAATATTATAAAATATTGGGAAGCCTTGCAACATGGTTTTAAGAAACTGCCACTGAATTAAGGGCACTCTCAAAAGATTTAGGAAATATTTCAATGACTAGCTCAGTATAGCTCATCATGATTCTTTATTTTAACATTTGCTGCTGTGTGTCTATGTTTAATACATTACATTTATAGGTAAATAAATCAAATTAGGATACCCAGTTTATTGCTCCTCCATTATACTTTCAACTATTAAGTCCCAATATTAAACAGAAAATATTAAGCAAAAGCTTAATGAAAAGGGTATGCAAGTTTACACAAAATGACCTTGCGTGGTAAATGGAGAGGATGTTATTTAGAGACTCTCAGGCCTCGTACACACAATCAAATCTGTCCGCTGGAAACGGTCCGCTGGACCGTTTCAGCAGACAGATTCGATCGTGTGTACGGCCGAGCCGACGGATTTGGCCACCCGACAGATTTCAAAGCATGCTTTGAAATCTATCTGGTGGGAATCCGTCCGCCCGACATGTCTGCTGGTTAGTACACTTACCAGCAGACATGTCGTCCCGCACCGCCGCCGCACCGCCGCCGAATGGATTCGGCGCATGCGCAGAAGTGTTTTACTTCCTGGTGCGGTGACGTGGCGGCGTCAACGTCACCGCCACATCACCGACACGTCAGCGCGCCGTCTGCTGGCGGGGATTTTGGTTTGCTCGTGTGTACACGCGAGCAAACCAAAATCCCAGCAGACAGATTTGTTCAAATCTGTCGGACGGACAGATTTGAACAAATCTGTCTGCTCGTGTGTACGAGGCCTTAGTCACAGGAACAGTAAACTGATTTTTTTTTTTTTGAAAAGCTAAAACCTATGTATGTGGCTTGCCACGGGGGGTGATTAAAAAAAGCAACTTTAATGTGAAAAATAAATGGTGCCTTGTAGGGCTGGTAAATACACTGTCATGACCTGTGTCCTTGCTTGAGTCACCTGCTGGTGGCACTGTTGTGTTGAAAGCCAAAGGGTGTAGTTCTGATGGCCACCAGTGGGTGTCTCCCAGCAGATGGACCATACAGGTCGTTAGGCTGCACCTGATAGGACTGCTGGTGTTATATAAGCCCGCCTTGCAGCTATTCCCACTGCTTCAGTATTTTCCCTGCAAGCTGTGTCCCTGCCTGAGCCTGATCTGTTCTTGGCTCTTGTCCTGAACCCTGAATCAGAGACCTGTCCCTTGGAACCTACTTCCTGCTCCCTTTACTGACCTTATGCTCCCAGTACCTGGCTTTCTGTTCCCCTCATCACTTGCCCTTGTCTTGTTTTGCATATGTGTATTTATTTTACATCTATAAAACTAGCTGAATAGTTAGTGAGGTATTATATAAGGTTTGCTGTGTTCATTTACTGTTCACTTACTTTTTTAAGGTTTACTGATGTTGGTTTTTAAGTGTGTCATTATTTGTAATAAATATATATTTTCACTTATTCATCTGGTCCTGATTCCTTTAGGTTCAGCCCACTGATCTAATCACCCCTGCTGGATGCCTGCATGTGGTATCCAAGACAGACACCCTGTCACAACCTTGAACACCTGCTGGTGGCACTCTGGTTTCCAGAGCTGAAGGCTGCAGTTCTGGTAGCCACCAGCGAGTGTCTCCTAGCATCCAGCAGATCCCAGTAATAAGGTTCCATCTGATGCTATCTGCTAGGAAGGTGTTTAACCCCTCCCTTGATTTGCAACTTTGCTTCAATGTTTTGGAAATCAAATAGTGTAGCACTGAGTGATCACAAGGTTCCTTACGCTCCAAGGCTGTGTAGATGAAGAGGCCAAGTGGGGCTGGATGCTGGATCTTAGGACTCCAAACCATACAAGGAAGCGGTGATGGCAAACCAGACAGGAGGGTCAGTCCCAAGGCGATGATGGTGATGGGTATTCCCACCAAAGGCATCAACCAAGGGTGAAATACAAAGATTTCTCCATAGGGTGCAGGTCACCCAAAATAGGTTTATTTAAGAAAAATCATACATTGAATAAAGGATGTAGAGATGATAAAATGGAATTAAAAGTGATCACGAAACATGAGATATAAAAGAAATTTGGAAGGCAAAAATAGCAAACCCGACTTGTTTCAGTCTTCAACTGGGGCAATGTTTTGCCTGCTAGCCAGATCCCTGCTTGCTGGTTTTTCCTAATCCTGTTTCCTACCATGATCCTGTACCCTGCCACCTCCTATCTACTCCCCTTGTTCCTGATCCCAGTCCTAGTTTCCTCTTTCTGTAGTTGGTATTTAACCACCATTTGGCTGCCACTTATTGCAATTCGGCACTGCGTCATTTTAACTGACAATTGTGCGGAAGTTTTGGTGGTACTTGATCACCTCTGCAGTTTTTATTTTTTGTGTTATAAACAAAAATAGAGCAAATATTTATTTTAAAAAGCAATATTTTGTACTTTTTGTTATAATAAATATCCTCAATTTTTTTTTCCCAAAAAGTATATTTTTTCTCAGTTTAGGCTGATGCGTATTTTTCTACATATTTTTGGTAAAGAAAATCGCAATAAGCGTATATTGATTGGTTTGCACAAAAGTTATAGCGTCTACAAAATAGGGGGTAGCTTTATGGCATTTATATTATTAATTTATTTTTTTACTTGTTATGGCGGCGATCTGTGACTTTTTTCATGACTGCAACATTATGGCGTACACATCGGTCACTTTTGACACTATTTTGGAGTCATTCACATTTATACAGCTACTGTATTAGAGCTATAAAATGCACTGATTACTGTATAAATGTGACTGGCAGTGAAGGTGTTAACCAGTAGGGGGTGGGGAAGGGATTATGTGTGTCCTAGGGAGTGATTCTAACTGTTAGGGGGCGTGGCTTACTGTGACATATTCACAGTTTGTTACCATAACATTTCATATTCCTGATATCTGGCTGCTGTACCATGTACTTGTATGAAAATCCCTGATGTTCTTGCCAGTCCCTATGCTTTCCTATTAAAAAAATTACCACGCTAAGCAGGAGAGCACAGCATGGTCAGTTCTCCAGCTGTGCTGGCAACTCAGCCTGCTCTCCTCCAATGATCATACTTGTCCTGACATGCCTCCCCTGCACAGCCATTCACTGAAGAGTTCAGTGTGCTGTTGCTGCTCTTCCCCCAGCTCTTATGCAGCAGAGGGAATGTGATCACATATAAAAAAGAGAAAAAAGTATTGATAAGGTTTGTTTTGCCTTTCTAATTCAGACAGAATGGATTGTTTTACAAGGTGATCTTTAACAGTCACAAATACTTAAAAAAATATGAATATAAATAATATGTACCTTGTAGAATAGGAGTTTCCTTTATATTTCAGAAAAAAAAAAAACTAAATGTCAGGAATGTTTTAATAATAGTTTATGTGACCGTTTCTCTATGAATTCTGTCAATGGTTCAGGTTTTCTAGATCTTTCTAGATGATGTACAATCATAAATGAGTAACATGTTAAATTGCATTAACAATTTGTTTAAATTGTGACCTTGCTAGGGTCACCAAGAGTTCAAAAACACTACTCTAATATCATTATATCAACCTGTATGTTAAAAATAATACATTTTAAACTTTTACATGGAAAAATATGTAAAGAATGTAATTTAATTTTGTGTAACAAAATGGTACATTGTAAACCAAATTACATTTCTTTAAAATAAATATTTAATAAAGGAGATGGAGAGGCTGCCACCCCTAGCCTTGCCTTTAGAAACTGCTAATTGTCAGGATATCATGCTGATTAAATGGTTTTGCTATTTCATTGGCCACACACAAGGAAGCTCAGGAAGGTTTGACCTTCCTCTGACATCACTGGCTATATGATTCTTGCAGTTCAGGCTTAGAAGTTTCTAAAGCCATTGAATCGGTATGACAACCAGATAATAGGAAAGAAGCAATTCATTCTATCTATCTATCTATCTATCTATCTATCTATCTATCTATCTATCTATCTATCTATCTATCTATCTATCTATCATCGGTCTGTCTGTCTTTCTTTCTAACTACTACTGTTTTCGTTTTTACACAGCTAATGAAATATTTTGTAAGTTGAATATAAAAGCAGACGGCATGTTTAAATCACTATGGCAAAGTCAGAAAGGTATGTAACACTTTATATTTTGTGTTCATTTTTATTCATTTCATAGTTAATAAATACATTGAATAGAATTGCAAAAATCACTGACATATTAAGGTAATAACAATGCTCTTCTATCATCTTCAAAGTAAAGTCTTGGATGGGCCGACTGTGCTCAGCTTCCACTTGGGTTTAATGACTGTCTAATTTGTAGACATGTTTTCGTTCGAATGCATTTTCGTCCGAAAATCAGGTATTTTCGTTATCGTTTTAACAAGCGATAACGAAAGCGCAGAAAACAAAAACCGAAAGATCCGACATAAAAAATGCTTTATTTTCGTTTTCGTTGCGATAACAATTCGATATAGAGAGATTCGACATGACGCTGACTGAATAGTCGAAATGGCTATCGTTGCCGTAGGATGCCGCCATATTGGAGCCAGAGATGGAGAAACAAATGTGAAACTAAGTCAGCTAGGTTAGGAATTGAACGACGAAAATTCGACAAAGCATCGAAAATCGCCGAATCTGATCTGTCATTGAAGGCTTATGGTGTATATCGAAAGTGCTAAGCAGATTCGACGGAGAAGATATACTGCACTCATACATTTTAATGCTCCGCCCATAGGCTATAGAAAATTCTAATGTTGGTTGACTACTTTGCAGCTGGAGAAAAGGAAACCTGAGAAAGGTACAGTTGAGTTTGGAAGAATATCCTATGACAGAGATATGCAATTAGTGGACCTCCAGCTGTTGCAAAACTACAAGTCCCATCATGCCTCTCCCTCTGGGTGTCATGCTTCTGCCTGTCAGAGTCTTGCTATACCTCATGGGAATTGTAGTTCTTCAACAGCTGAAGGTCCGCTAATTGCATATCCCTGTCCTATGAGCTAGACATTCATTTGGAAGGCAAGCGCTATAGTATTGTATTTCAGGTGTAAAAGATGAAAGAAATTGGTCTGGGTATGGGAAACATTTAACCTGACTAAATGTTTGCCGTTTCGTCCAAACGATGACTTCTTCCAGGTGCACCTGAAAAAAGTCATCGTTTTGACGAAGCGGCGTAGGGAGGAGTGGAGTGCTGACGTCACCATGCTGTCTATCCGGAAGGACGAGCAGATAGTTTAGCCAGCCGGCTACAGCAATTAATTACAACGCGCACTTTATTCTACACAAATGTGAGTGTATCCAGGTTAATCTGATACATTTTATATAGACATTATTGCGCTATGTTAGTATCTTTCTTTCTGGGTCATGTTCACGGAAGAGACTAGTTATAACAACATCAAAGGTGACAGGCTCATACAATGGTAAAGATTCCGGGATCCCTTGGTCAGAGTAACCATATATACGCGCTGTTGATCTCTTAAAGAGGTCCATTTATTGTGGTAAGCAGATAGGACATAAGTGGTGGTGGCTATCCTATCTGCCTACTGGCTGCACGTTTCCTCTTGGACCTGCTCAACACCCATTTGGAGATCTTTATATTTCATCTTTGAATCTTATGGGACTTACTAACTCATATGGACTTTTTTTTTCAACCTTTGCACTTTATTTATATATTTAATTCACTTTATTAATAATATCACTGTGCACAGGTGATGATTGCATCAGTACTTTGATCAATCATATTGACTTGTGTTTGACATTTTGTTTTCATGCAGCGCAGCTTTTTTTCTTTTCTATTGCTATCTTTGTTTATATCTAACATTGTAGCTGCAGCAGCATAATTGTATTATAATAATTTTGATTGAATAATCACCAATAGACCTGTGCAGTATTTTCCCAGAAATGATATCATATTGTATCTTTTATCTATGGTAGAAAAAATAAATAAATATATATATATTTATATATAATCATAATGATTTCAATTTTTATACATTATCAAAAAAAAAAATCAAAGAAAGACTCACTTCATTGCATGCATTCCCAAGTAGTCACAGTGCTGTCATAAAATGGAAGAAGAGTGGATACCCTGCGCTGCCAGATAAGTATGAATGATAGCAGCTAACACAACTTTTTCAAAAAAGCAAAAAACAAAGGAATACAAATGTGTAGCGCTGAAATGACTAGGTGAAAATCAATACTGTACAATATATGTTACAACATGTAAACAGTGAAAAATAAATGTGCATATAAGTCCTTCTAATGAAAGAAACAGCTATTGTGCCTGTATGGCACGTAGTGCAAGTGGACAATTGCACCAGAAAATCCTGGTAGTCTGGTGATTGAATCAAGTGAGTGAGTAACTGAACATGAAAATTTGTGACTTCTTCAACGTGACGATCCCACCACCTAAAGAATTGCAGGCTTACCAGAACGTGTTGACCAATGGTGACATATGCCACAAGAGCTCAAACAAGGCTTTGAATGACAGATGTCATGAACAGTCCTCAGCAGGAAACATGCGCCCGATCAGTCAGGATGTCTTGCAATGGGATAGGATAGGCTGGAAACTGTACTTATTTTGAAATCACCATTGGTAGGCTCGATATGTTAAAAGTGCATGTAGAAAAAAGGGTGGCCACATAGCGTAATTCCGTTTAACTAAAATTAGGTATTTATTCACAGCTAACAAACTCACATTTAGCTGGATTGAAAAGGTCCTTGCAAGTAAAATTAGGCGACAGTGGAGTCCACCCGACGCGTTTCGTGGTCAAAGCACATCGTCTGGGGTGTCACTCCACTGTAGCCCACTCCAATTTATATACAGTCCATACAAACATATCCAATCAGTGAAGATCTGACTCACCTCAGACTGTCAGCAATCAAGCAACACTTCCCCCTGTCCAAGATGGCGCCTCGGCTTGCACTCCAAGCCTCAATATGGAAAAAAACAATCATGCACATGTAGGCAGGAAGTGAAAGAAGCACTTCCTGGTATTGGCTGGTATAGTCTGAAGGCTGAGTGTTGTAAATACTACATGAATATGGGGACTGACACATTATTTCTATCTGAAGTTGCCATATATATTATAATAGGTCTGGCAATATAATTAGCGCGGCACGAGAACATATTTTTTCACATATTCTGGCCGTGTCCATACAATAACCAAGCCTCTCTTTGGTTACAATGGGAGGCAAGGCGCATGTGTGTTAACCAAGCCTCATGGTGGGGTAGTTGAGGCTTAGACGATCAAATCAATACCAGGATCTCTGAGTGACTAAAATGAAAATGGTCACAGGGGGGTTTTCATTTTGATCCTTACCCCCCACATCCTGCTCTTTTGGCTACATGTTTCATGTCCCTATATTCATATTTAATTGTTTGTGCTAGTGTGCTGGCATAATATTACTTCTTCCCCTCTTCAATATGGCGGCACCTGCATTTCCGGTGCGTGGATGCCGTCATGGGTTCTTAGATGTATTTCCAGCCGCCCTGCAGTCTGTCCCCCTGTGGTTTCCATGGACGCAGCATCTTCTGCATCCTTATACCTTGGTGGACTAGCTGCTTATGGTTAGTGTTGAGCAGAATATGCCATATTCGATTTCGCGATATATCTCGAATATATAGTCGAATATTCGAGATATATTCGTTAAATGCGAATATTCGCGATATTTTTTGTAAATGAAATGATTGCGAAATTTCGCTATTGCGAATGCGAATGCGAATTGCGAATGCGAATGAAATTTCGAGAAATGTGGAAGGAGCACTCTGATTGGCTCAGAATATTCGTGATATTTTATAATACAAAATAATTGCGAAATTTCGAGAAATGCGGAATGGAGCACTCTGATTGGCTCAGAATATTCGTGATATATTACAATACAAAATAATTGCGAATATTCGGCAAATGCGGAAGGAGCACTCTGATTGGCTCAGAATATTCGTGATATATTACAATACAAAATAATTGCGAATATTCGGCAAATGCGGAAGGAGCACTCTGATTGGCTCAGAATATTCGTGATATTTTATAATACAAAATAATTGCGAAATTTCGAGAAATGCGGAATGGAGCACTCTGATTGGCTCAGAATATTCGTGATATATTACAATACAAAATAATTGCGAATATTCGGCAAATGCGGAAGGAGCACTCTGATTGGCTCAGAATATTCGTGATATATTACAATACAAAATAATTGCGAAATTTCGAGAAATGCGGAATGGAGCACTCTGATTGGCTCAGAATATTCGTGATATTTTATAATACAAAATAATTGCAAAATTTCGAGAAATGCGGAATGGAGCACTCTGATTGGCTCAGAATATTCGTGATATATTACAATACAAAATAATTGCGAATATTCGGCAAATGCGGAAGGAGCACTCTGATTGGCTCAGAATATTCTTAAAATTTTATCGTAATTTCGCAAAAATGCGAATGAGAAATTGATTGCGGAATTTCGACAGTAACACTCTGAAATCGAATATATGTGTTATTTTAGCTAAAAACAATATTGCGAATTTCTCGAAAATAATCGCGCGATATCGCTATTGCCGAATAATCGCATTGCGATTTTTTGGCAATATAAAATGATCGCTGCAGCTACTCGGCCCAAGGTCTCTAATCGTACCAGCAATGCTTTTAGACGTCGATGGGGATCTCTAGGATGTGATCTGTTCTAAAAAAAAAATGAAAAAATACGAATATTCGAAATAGCGAATATTCACCGCGAAATTCGGAATATATCGCGAATACTCGAATATGCCATATTCGAGCCGAATATTCGCAATACGAATATTCGTGAGCAACACTACTTATAGTGTGTTTTGTACAGATGAGCCTTCTTTCCTTACCTTCTTGTAAGTGTGTTTTGTACAATGTGTCATTAAAAGAACCTCTTTAATACTGCACTTAGGTGGCGCTTCCTTTCTCTACCCCTCTTTTCTAGCGTTACATATACATATATATGTCTGGTGATTGGCGCGGCCCACGAGGTGGGGGGGGCCGCATCATGACAGGTGAACGTGACGAATCATCCAGCTGATGCTGTCACATGATGGACATTGGCCAATCAGGGAACTGGAGGGGTATAAAGGGATGCCAGGGAGACTGGCTGGTGTAATTCCCTCTCCTAAGTGTGTCAGCTGAGGAGTCCCATACAGGTCTGCTTGCTGCTGACTTCCTCTTTCACCATTATCATGAACTTCCCTGGAAGCTTTGCCATCAAAGACTGGGACTGCCCTGCCACTGGAACATCTTCTGGACACACTTACCTGCTACATTCCTGTTTCATCCACCATCTTGTATGTGTTTTTAACCCGTTTAGGGGATATTAAAAATGTTGTACTTCTACACTTAGAGGCACCTTATTGTTTTTTTGTTTCCATTAGAGATTGCTTGTCTCCCTGAGTACTGCCTAAAGTGTGTGAAGTTTTGCTACCCTCTCCAACCCCGACTTCATCTGTCAGGATTCAAATGCTTGGAGCGCCCTGGATATACACATTTTTCTCGATCTAAACAAATATCCCAAGCTTTCAACATCTCATGGAGCACTGTTCAATCCATCATCCAAAATGGAAAGGGTAGGGCACAACTGAAAACCCACCAAGACATGGCCATCCACCTAGACTGGAAGGCCATGCAAGGAGAGCATTAATCAGAGAAGAAGTCAAGAGGCCCATGGTAGCTCTGGAGGAGCTGCAGAGATCCACAGCTCAGGTGGGAGAATCTGTCCACAGAACAACTATTAGTCATGCACTCTACGAATATGGCCTTTATGAAAGGGTGGCAATAAGAAAGCCATTGTTGAAAGAAAGACATTAGAAGTCCTGTTTGCAGATTGCGAGAAGCCATGTGGGTGACACAGCAAACATGTGTTAAGAAGGTGCTCTGATCAGATAAGACCACAATTTTAAGTTTTGGCCTAAACGCAAAACGTTATGTGTGGAGAAAACTAACACTGACCATCACCCTGAACACACCATTCCCACCGTGAAACATTATGGTGGGTGTATCATACTGTGGGAATGCTTTTCTTCAGCAGGCACAGGGAGGTTGGTCAGAGTTGATGGTAAGATGGGTGGAGCCAAATACAGGGCAATCTGAGAAGAAAACCTATTAGGGTCTGCAAAAGACTTGAGACTGGGGCGAAGGTTCACCTTCCAGCAGGAAAATTACCCTAAACATACAGCCAGAGCTACAATGGAATGGTTTCGATCAAAGCAAAACAAATGTGTTATGCTCTGTACACACGACCGTTTTTTCTCGGATGGTTTTTCAGATGCAATTCCGATGGAATTCTGCTCAAGCTGTCTTGCATACACACGGTCACACCAAATTTCGACTGTCCAAAATGCGTTGACGTACAACATGTACGACGGTAGTATAAAACGGAAGTTCAATTCCAGTGGCGCCATCCTTTGGGCAGCTTTTGCTGATCCTCGTGTTAGTAAAAGTTTGGTGAGGGACAATTTTCAGTCTTCGTGCTTTTCAGACCGTTTTCTGGTGTTCAGTTTGTGCTTGTGGGTTTGTTTCTGTCTTTCAGTGCATGTAGTGAGTTCATATCTGTTTTTCAGTGCGTTCTTGTCCACTCGTTTGTGATATTCAGGTCATTCTTCATAGACCTTGCTGTTCTTCAGCATGGGCTTGGTGTTGGGGTTCATGCTTTAACCCAAGCTCAGTCCATGAACAGGGTGAGGAGGAGTTCATGGACAAATAATTGGTTGCTCCAGCGGGACCAATTCTGTCACAATTCTACCCCATTTTTCACTATCTGTTGGCTTTGCTGTCCCCTTATATTACGAAGCAGGACACCTGCATGCGGCAAGCCATCACTCCTGAGCAGAGGCTAGTCGCCGCGTTGCGATACTTGGCGACTGGGAAAAGTCTGCAGGACTTGAAGTTCACGACAGGTATCTCCCCCCAGGCGAAAAGTGGTTCTACAAAGTTTTGACTCGGTGTGGCTGAATACAAATTCACGCTACACTTTTCAGATATGTATTTGTAAAAAAAAAAAAAAAAAATTTATCATTTTCATGCTGCTTCACAATTATGTGCCACTCTGTGTTGGTCTATCACATCAAATCTAAATAAAATATATTTATGTTTTTGATTGTAACATGAGAAAATTTCATGAGGTATGAATTTCTTTCAAGGCACTGTAGCAACCACAGTGCCCAGATTTTAATGTTTTTCAGATTGTTTTTTTAGTAAAAGCATTTAGTTGGTCCATAAGTGGGATATCAGAGGCACGTCAGTGTTCTAAAGTTGGGGGATCAGTGATTTTTTTATATTCTTTATAATATATTTGCATATTATGTAAAAGATAGGTGACTAGTGAGTCTGTGGGGACCATACAGTTACATTTTTAATGGAGGACTTGACTTCAGACCAGAAGGTAGCAAGCACTGGGCAATTCCAGAAAATCTGTAGAAGGGAACCTTCTGCTTTTAGGCAATTTCAGCATAGGGATGACACTTAAAGCGGAGTTCCACCCAAAATTGGAACTTCCGCTCAACCCACTCCCCTCCCCCTTCCATGCCACATTTGGCATGTAATTTTTTTTGGGGGGGGGGAGTGGGGGCTTCAGGAGGAGTGGGACTTCCTGTCCCACTTCCTGCTTCCGCCGATGGGCTGGTTAGGCGATTAAGCACTTTTTTGTGCAGGTGCGCTTTAGACGGCAAAATTGGACTATCAGGTTCAAAGTGAGCTTCTAATGGAAACGTTCAAAGAAAAGGACTATGATCCTGGACTTCTAGAGGTAGCCCTCAAGAAGTACGGGGACCTCTATGATAGTCCAGCAGATAGTCCCCCAGTGCCCACTACCAGCAAGGTTCTTGACCCTTCTTCTTCTTGTTTTGCCACCCAATATACTAGTAAGGCTTTTGAAATACAGAACATCATAAGGAAAAATTGGGATATACTTAAACAAGATCCCGTTTTGAACGGTGTTCTCCCACCTAAACCTAACGTTATATTCAGAAGGCCTCGGGATTTGAGAAGTATGATCGCTTCCAGTCGTGTTCTAAAACCCAAGAACACAGTCACCAACGCTTGGTCCTCCCTGTTTGACCAGAAAGGGAGCTACAAGTGCAGTACCAGAAATTGTGGCACGTGTACTTTCATGTGGCATAGGAAAAAGGCAGTAGCTGGCCTAGATGGCCAAGTCCATCAGTGCAAATAGTTTATTAACTGTGGGACATAGTTTGTGGTCTATGGTATTATGTCTCCTTGTGGTCGCCTCTATGTTGGCCGCACCTCTCGTCCTATGAGAGTGCGGATTGGTGAGCACAAGCGGGACATTCTCAATACCAGAGTGAAATACCCGGTTCCCAGACATTTTGTTGAGACACACCTGGGTGACCCCTCTGGTATGCAAGTGTTCGGTATCGAGTCAATCATTGGCGACCTGGACATGGGAAGGAGGCACCAGAGGCTTTGCAAACGGGAAGCCTACTGGATCTTCACTCTTGGGAGCCTAACCCCTGGAGGACTCAATGAAGACCCCGAAATCCACAAGATTAGGTGATTTTAGGATAGAGATATTGTTATTATTATTAATATGAATATTACCATTCACTTTTTTAGTTCCTATGTTGGTGTATATGTACTTTGCATTTTTATACACACACACGGGGTTTCGTCTGACAGACTTTTCATAGATCATCTATAGGTTTTTAGATATTTTATATATTTTATAGATTTTACAGGGTCCTTTTTACCAGTCTTTTAGATTTTAGATTTCAGTTATTATACAATATTCTGACCATCGTGTCCCCTCCCCAAGTGCATCCTACCGTCTGTGCTATAGAGTTTCCATTTGTGGTTAATGACCATCATTGGCTTTCTATAATGATGGGTCTATTATTTAACATATGTATGCAGTTTCAATACTTTTAATGATTCTTGTTTAGGGTCATGTGTATACATATAGGTATATACATATCTGTGTATGTAGTCAATCATCATTTTTTTAGCCTTGGTTTTAGCCCCTTTTGTGTCCATTGCCCATATACCCTGCTGACTAGATATAAATATATAGAATATAATGTACCTAGTAGATCCCTCATTTTTAATCTTATTCCATTTCTATTTCTATTTTTATTTTCTATTTATTTTACAGACACTTCCTGTCAATTTTTTTTGGGTCTCTTTGCATCAGTATTATACTTTTCATCATTATATATATCCACTTATATATTATTCACTCCCCCTTTTTTTATATGCACTCCCCCTTATCTAGGGCCTCTTTGCACGTATATTCCCTTCCCTGTTGCTCCGCTTCCTTAGGTCCCACTATTTCACTGGTATACTTCAAGGAGGTGACCTCCTGATATACTTGCAGCATATGCCTTTCTCCCCCCCCCGACGTGCTTTCTCGTTGTAGCGTCAAATGAATGGCCACTGCCGATGACGTCATCATTTGGCGCATCGGCGCTCTGGAACGCAGACGGAGCGTTGTTTGCGCTCCAGGACAAGGTAGCAAAGACAGCTTCCGCGTCGCCATGCACAACAGATCTGTTGCAGGGACTACAACCCGAAAAGGTAATGCGATGCGCCCCCCCCCAAGCCCATGTTACTGGCAACTTTGTAGCGTTCCTTATACGGTCATCGGATCTATCAACATCAAAAACAAAAGCAGAAACAAACACTACATTAATCCTTTTTTTTTTTTTTCTCCCCCCCATGCCCTCTTTCCTTTTATTACTCCACGACAACAGTCAAGTCTCTGGTTGGGAGTATCTGAGCTTATACTTCTATTGGAGAGCTACAATACACCTCCCCCTATATGCTAAGCTCATCTTCGCTGAAGTCTGTCTGCTGGAGGGCTGGCATTATGCACATGTATATATATGTGCTTTTCTTCAGTGTTTTATTTTCAACATAGCACAGCAATGTTTAGACATTTATATATCTATTTATTCGTTTACCCATTAATTCATTTATTTTGTTTTACTTTTGTTTTGTTTTAATTTTTTTCTAAAATATTCTTTTTCTTTTCCTTTTCTTTTTCTTCCTGAGGGTTGGGAGAGAGTTGTATATATGTGTCTTTGCATTAGATATGTGCATTCCCGTTCGTACGAATGTTATTTTCGTACGAAAATGTTCATTTTCGTACCCGCGGAATAATGTGTACATACGAAAACGGTAAAGCACAAATAACGAAAACGACGGGATAACGGATGAGCCCGCATAACGAACGACCGCAAATACGAACGAACGATCCACGGGAAAAAAACGACAAAACGAAAATGGCAAAATAATGAAAATTAAATCTGTATCAAGAGGTTTGCATTGTGTATTTGTGATTAAATCTGTTTTTGTGTTCGTTTTCAGTTGTATGTTCATTGTTCAATGACATCTATAACAAAAGAATTTCATTATGTATATTGAATGAATTCTTTTTTCTTTTTTCTGTGTATTCAAAATACTGAATGCAATTTTTTTGTTATAGGTGTCATATCAACATACGAAAATAACAAAAGAAACAGGTTTCAAATGCAAACCTACTGTTTATGGGTTTTTTAATGGCCAGAGAGTTATGCCGCGTACACACACCTCACTTTTGCGATGAAAAAAAACGACGTTTTTCAAACTTCATTTTCCAAAACGACGTTGCGTACACACCATCGTTTTTCCCAAAAAAGTCTAGCAAAGCGCCGTGACGGCCATCACGTACGACGGAACTATAAAGGGTCATTTCCATGCGGAAAGACGGCCTCTTTTGCTGATATTGTGCCTGATTCTGCTGCGTGTTAGTAAAAGTTTGGTGAGAGACGATTCGCGCTTTTTCAGTCTCGTGCTTTAATATCGTTTAACTGTCGTACATTGTGCTTATGCTTTTGGGTCTAGTTGTGCAGTGTTGTGATACAGTGCTTGTTTTCCTAATCGTATCTGTTTCAGTGCGTTCTTGTCTACACGTTCCTGTTTTGCAGGTCCGTTCTTCAAAGGCATTTCTGTACTTCAGAGCGGTGTTTTAGTGCGATCTGATTTGACGACCGTTTTCTAGCCATGTTGCGGGTACGTTCTCGTCGCCGAGATCGTGCTGTGCTTCTTGTTGGGATGGTGCTGCATCCCGGCTCCGGTCCTTGAGGAGGGCGAGAAGGACTTTGTGGGCCAAGGACTGGTTTCTTCTTCGCAGGGACCAGTTCTCTCATATGCCTCTGCTGCGGGAGATCCGAGAAAATAACCCTGATGATTTCAGGAATTTTCTTCGGATGTCTGACCCCGTATTTCAGCAGCTTTTGGCTTCCGGTGTCGCCTTATATCACCAGGCAGGACACCGTTATGCGGGAAGCCATCACTGCTGAGCAGCGGCTAGTTGCCACCTTTGCGGTACCTGGCAACAGGGAGAAGTCTGCAGGACTTGAAGTTCTCGACGGCATCTCTCCCCCCAGGCTCTGGGCCTCATAATTCCCAGACCTGTTCTGCTGCCATCATTCATGTTCTGCAGGAGGACTATATTAAGGTAAGTGGTGGCCTTTAAAGGCACAAACTATGTTTTATTTTAGGCTTTTGTATTTGTTTCAATTTGTTTGGTTTTAAACAGTCCCTAATTAACCTGTTTGTGATCTGCTGTGTAATGTTCCCTTTCATCTCCATGCATGCTGTATTCATTTTATATATTTGCTCCTACATGCATCTTTTGTTTTGCCAACCTGTCCAGGTTTTTTTTTTTTTTTTTTTGTTCCCAAACCCACCTAGCCTAGTCCCCCTATATTTTGTCCTAATATTGTAGTGCTGTCTATAGAAGTCCCTATATCCCCCTATATGTTGTCCTATATTGTAGTGCACGCACAACCCCCCCCTCTTTTTTTTGTAATTGTATAAATTAACAATTTTTTAGTATTTAATTTTTTTTTAGAGGTCTCAAACTCATTTTGGCCTCCACTCCCCTTATTTTTTGTAGGATTGTGACCATCAAGAGGGTGATTAATCTGCTTTAGTGATCTCTCTTATTTTTCCTATTTTAAACCACTCCCCTACGGCCGTACGACTATATGCGGCCGCAGGGTGGTTCTAAATCTCTGGGCTGCCGTTTTTTCACGGCAGCCTCTTTCTGTGTTTCCCAGCGTGCGCTCCAGAGCACGCAGCGGGGAACTTGTGTACTGGCCGTGTCCCTGGACACAGCCAATCACAGCTCGCCGCGAACGGCCAATCAGAGTGGCCGTTTGCAATGCGATCTGTGCAGCCAATGAGAGATGATCTCATATGTAAACATATGAGATCAATTTTCTCATTGCCGGCTCTCACAATGACAGCGTCCTGTCACTGGAGAGAGCAACCGATCAGTGTTCCTTATACATGGGGACACAGATCGGTCACCCCCCCTCCCCCCACAGTTAGAACACAATGCAGGATACACATTAACCCCTTCCTCACCCCCTAGTGTTAACCCCTTCCCTGCCAGTCACATTTATACAGTAATTAGTGCATATTTATAGCACTGATTGCAGTATAAATGTGAATGGTGCCAAAAAGGTGTCAAAAGTGTCCGATGTGTCCGCCATGTTGTCGCAGTCGCAATAAAAATTCGCAGATCGCCACCATTACTAGTAAAAAAATAAATAACAAATAATAATTCTGTCCCTTATTTTGTAGGTGCTATAGCTTTTGCACAAACCAGTCGCTTATTGCGATTTTTTTTTGATTTTTTTTTTTTTTAACCAAAAATATGTAGAAGAATACGTATCGCCCTAAAATGAATTTTTATTTTATAGCAACAAGTAAAAAATATTGTTTTTTTTTTTTCAAATAGTCGTCGTTTTTTGTTTATAGCGCAAAAAATATAAATCGCAGGGGTGACCAAATACCAGCCAAAAGAAAGCTCTATTTGTGGGGAAAAAAGGACGCCAATTTGTTTTTGGGAGCCATATCGCACGACCGCTCGCAATTGTCAGTTAAAGCGACGCAGTGCCGCAAGCTGAAATTTCACATGGTCAGGAAGGGGGTTTACATGCCCAGTAAGGAAGTGGTTAATAATACTTCAAATTAATGTTTGTTTTTTTGGTATAAAAAATGTTTTGGGATGTTCTTTTAGGAATGTTTGTTTGATATTTTTTTATTTTTTTGGGATCTACAGTTCCCCACCACGCCACAGGAATGGCAGACTGTGGGCAGCGGACTTCTCCGCGATGGAATTTTCCAAACTGCGGAGGAGCTATTGACGGCAAGCACGTCCGCGCATCGTGCCACCACCCCATAGTGGATCCCATTATTTCAATTACAAGGGGTTCCACAGTGTTTGTTCTGATGGCGGTGGTGGTCTGCCAATTACGAGTTCTTGTATCTTGATGTTGGGAAAAATGGGCGATGTCGGATGTCGGACGTGGTGTCTTGCCGAGACGGAGTTCGCCCAACGCTTCTTTCCCGAGGACCTGGGATTGCCGCCTGCGGAGGATAATGAAGAGGTCTGCCCTTCGTTTTGTTGCAGATGAGGCTTTCGCCTTGGGTCCTCACCTCATGAGGCCATTTCCCCCAACGCGCCCTCACCCCTGAGAGGAGGTGTTTTAATTACAGGCTGGCCAGAGCCAGACGTGTGGTGGAAAATGCCTTTGGCATCATGGCCAGCCGTTTCCGGCTATTTCTTACTGCCATAAACATGGCCGAATACAAGTTGAATTATATAATTACATGCTGCTGCATTTACACAACTATTTAAAAAAAAACATTCTTCTTCTTACCTAACCCTTTTGCCTGATGACCCTGTTTGACATTCCAGAGGCAGCTCGTGACGCTGCCCATCCCAATTGGCCCCCGAAACGCACGTGCTGTGCGTTCAGCATATGTGGACTATTTATGGGTAGGGGGGCCATTCCAATGCCAGATCTTGGCTGAATAATTAAATTTATTTTTTGCCTGAAAACAGTCTTTTCTTTGTTCTTTAATTAATTTATAAGGTTTGTGTTTTTATTTTATCTCCTAGGTCAGTGATGGCGACCTTGTCACCCCAGATGTTTTGGAACTACATTTCCCATGATGCTCATGCATTCTGCAGTATAGTGGAGCATCAAGGGAAATGTAGTTTCAAAACATCTGGAGTGCCAAGGTTCGCCATCACGGTCCTAGTTATCATAGTGCCATGTGTTTGTGATGGACTGAAATAACTATCCCTCATTGTTTAATGTTCTCAGCATACATTTTTTTAGGTATTTTCTAGGGTTGTCCCCGATACCACTTTTTTAGGACCGAGTACAAGTACGGATACTTTTTTTCAAGTAGTCGCCGATCCCGAATACCGATACTTTTTTTTTAAATGTGTCCCCAAATGCAGCCATGTCCCCCACATATGCAGCCATGTATGTCCCCCATATTGCAGCGATGCGTCCCTCATACCTTTTTAGATATGCTGATGCCGCCTCTGCCGCATACCGCCGTATCCCCCTGCACAATCGCGTAGCGCAGGGGTCTCCAAACTATGGCCCTCCAGTTGTTCAGGAACTACAATTCCCATAATGCTTAGTCATGTCTGTGAATGTCAGAGTTTTACAATGCCTCATGGGAAATGTAGTTCCGAAACAGCTGGAGGGCCGTAGTTGGAGATCCTTGGCGTAGCGCATTACAAGCTTTCATTCTAAAAACTTGTAAATGGCCGCGCTTCGTGTTTTAAAACTCCCCTTCTCCGGATGGAGGGATCCGTCCAATCCGGAGAGGGGGAGTGTCAATACACGGCCATTTACAAGTATTCAGAATGAATGCTTGTAATGTAAGCTATGCGATTGTGCAGGGGGATAAGGCGGTATGCGGCGGCGTCAGCATATCTAAAAAGGTATGAGGGACGCATCGCTGCAATATGGGGGGGAAGTATTCTATTTAGGTATCGGGGTATTTGCGGGAGTACAAGTACTCCCGCAAATACTCGGCATCGGTATCGGGACAACCCTAGTATTTTCTATTAATCATTGAGCTTAAATAACAAGACACATATTTTACTGTAAATTTTTTATTTTTTGCATCTTGAAAAACATAACTTTTTGACATAAAAATTTTAAAAAACATTTTTTTTAGTTACAAAACAAATATATATTTTTTGTTTTTGTTTTTTTATAACATTCAAAATAAAATCACTTTTTTTTTTTTTTTTTACATTATTCAAAAAATAAAATCACTTTTTTTTATATTATTTATTTTTTTACATTATTCAAAATCTAAAATCACATTTTTTTTTTTTCATTATTCAAAAAATAAAATCACTTTTTTTTTTTTACATTCAAAAACTAAAATCACTTTTTTTTTTTTTTTTTTTTTTTTTTACATTATTCAAAAAATAAATCACATTTTTTTTTTTTATTATAAACCAAACTTTTTTCTATTACAAAATAAACACTAAATAAATCAAAACCTACCCAAATAATCTATTAAATTTTTAATTTGTGTCTCCAGCCCTTTTGATTTTTCTACCACTTCTCGTGCAGTGTCCTGGATGTCCTCTAGTTGTTCCCTGAAGGACCATATTTCGGACAGCACAAATTTGGCAGTATCCCTGTCCATTGTCGCTGCACGACTTGCTCCTGAAATGTGGGAACAAAAAAGGTATTAAAATTCGGAAACCTACATGTAGATCATGGGTCTTCAAACTACGGCCCTCCATTGTTCAGGAACTACAATTCCCATCATGCCTAGTCATGTCTGTGAATGTCAGTGTGTTACAATGAATGCCTCATGGGATGTGTAGTTCCACAACAGCTGGAGGGCCGTAGTTTGAGGATCCCTGATCTAGATTACCTGGGTATGATGTGGTGTGTAGGAAATTTTACTGGATGTGGTGGCAGCGTCATCATCCCTCGGGGGTGGGGCTTCGGAAGTTCCAACCTGCCTTGCTGCTTCACTGCGCCCTACGAGATTGAAGATAGGGAAAAAAGAAAGGTAAAAGATTATAAAGAGATATGAAGTGAGAACTAAAAATACAAGTACAGAGTATATAAACATGTGCAGAATCCACTGCTGAGCAGACTCTCCTTTTTCTGTTTATTGGTCATATTTACTAAGCTTTTCACATCGACTTTAATTTAGGTACAAATCTACATTACAAAAGATCACAAGTGAAGTCACATTACAACAAAAATGGCAAGATTCCTGTTTGGGGACACATGAATTGGTCGTAGGAGTCGTCGTTTGTTCAAATAATAACAAATACAAAGACGTTTTTTGGGAATGATATAGTGTTTTATACACTCCTTTTTGTCCATGCGAACTAGGCGCATGATGATATTTAGCACGAAGATTGTCGTTTAGTAGGTCGAAAAACAACGTAAAACGACGACTTCTCCGACCACTTTTTGTTGCCCACAAACAGATACAGTACAACCTGAAATTAAAATCACATGGCACAATTAACAAACACCACAAATGTGTCAAAAAATAAAAAAAACTTACTTTTTCCCCGAATCAGCCTCTTGATATGCTGGAGTTGTTCAGGCTCTCTGTTTTTGAGGTCTGACCACCTCTTTCTCAATTGTTCTCGAGTCCTGCGTTGGCCAAATTTTTGATGCAGCCTCCTGATCACCTTCTCCATGATGTCGGCCTTCACCCTGTTTGGATGCAGGTAAGGGCCATGCTTCCCGTCATAATCCTCCCTTTGTAAGATGGTGACCATCTCCACCATCTCTTGGAAGGCCATGTTTGAGGCCTTGTACCTCCGCCGGATCGTCCGTTGGCTGGGCCTGGCCTGCCTGATGGCTTGAGCTTGCCATGTTTCTCTCCATCTTGTTCTTGCCTAAAACACACCCACAAAGAAAGATCGAGAAAGGGCGTGGAAAAGACGAGAGCCGAACGTCAGGGGCGGGATCTCGTGCATCGCGTCACACGTTCGCGCCGTTTTAAAAGGGATCCACGCCATTGCAAGCGCCGTTCACACCTGCGGAACAAGGCGGAAGAGACGATCGGATCATAAGACGGTATGTATCTGGATTATGGACATTACAAATATTAGGGAACAGTGGATTATTGTTGCTAGAAGATATGGGGGGTTCATTGCAAGCGCCGTTCACAACCTGCGAACAAGGCGGAAGAAGGACGATCGGATCATAAGACGGTATGTATCTGGATTATGGACATTACAAAATATTAGGGAACAGTGGATGATTGTGTGGGCTAGAAGATATGGGGGGTGATTTACTTAAAGGAAAAGACACTTTGCACTACAAGTGCACTTGTAAATGCAGAGTCGCTGGACATCTTGAGGAGGACATGCAAGGATAAATTTAGAAATAGCATTTTAGCATGCACATCATTGTCTGATACAATCAGCAGAGCTTCCCTCATTTCTGATCTACCCCTCTCAGATTTATACAACGATTGCACTTCCAAGTGCACTTTCAGTGCAATTGAAGTGCAGAGTGTATTTTCCTTTCATAAATAACCCCATGGTGTTTAAAAGCTAATTAGTAGTAGTGGCTTGACTGACACTAGGCTTTGTTTTTTGTTTTGTACATGCAGAACTAATGGAGGCCTTTAAGGATCCGTATTTCTGACAGAATTTATCCAGAGATGGAAGGAACATCCAGTTCTCTGGCAATCCAAAGCAAAATTAAAAAAACAAAGATGCCGAAGAAAGCAAAGGAGGCCCTGCTTGAATATGTAAAAACAAGGGTCCCCAACGCTACATTGGAGACTGTTAAGGCTAAAATCAATTCGCTTTGGGGCACCTACAGGACCCAACGTCACAAGTCCTGGCCTCGATGAGATCTGGGGCTGCAGCTGACAGCGTCTACAAGCCTAACCTGTGGTACTATAGTCAATGCAGTTCCTGGATGATCACATAGAGTCCAGGCCATCCATGTCTACCCTTCCCCCAAGGAGACAGTCCAGTGTTCCCTGCAGTCAGCCCTCCAGTGTTCCCTGCAGTCAGCCCTCCAGTGTTCCCTGCAGGCAAGAGCAGGCAAGCTCAGAGGAAGAGCCTGAGTTCATGGAGGAGGCAGATTGTGACCCATGGAGCCAGGTATTGCATTTTCAGATTCATTTTGTAATGCAAAGTATAATAATGATGAGTAATTTATGTTACAAGTGATTGAAATTATATAAATGTTTGGCCAAAAAAATTGGAACATATCACTAAGCAATAGTGGCAAAACAGAATGGGGACAAGATACATAAATGCAGAGGTCATAATGAATGTGTGTCATTTTCTTGTACGCCATTAGGTACACCATACAGTGGCCGCAGATGTTAAACACCCTTTTTTAGCCATTAACATTTTGTCCACCCTAAAGTAAAAAAAACGGTTGGGTAAAGGCCCCCTACTTTGGAATTTCAGTCAACATCAACCCCCCCCGCCCCCAGCTCCAGGGGGCACATATCTAAAGCTGTGTAAGGGGCCACAGAATTAGGGATGGAGGGCCTGTGATAAATATATTTTAGCATTCAATTATGATATGTCATTAAGTTAGAAATGTGTGTGATGAATGAAGCCAAAAAATAAAATATGTCCCTTTTTTATTATACACAGGCAGAGCAAAGCCAGGAGGAGGCAGGCCCCACAGGGAGCCAGGGGGAGGCAGGCCACGCAGGGAGCCAGGGGGAGGCAGCCACGCAGGGAGCCAGGGGGAGGCAGGCCACGCAGGGAGCCAGGGGAGGCAGGCCCCACTGGGAGCCAGGAGGAGGCAGGCCCCAGTGGGAGACAGGAGTCACGCCAGCGTGATTGTATCTCCCAAATCCCTCCTATCCGGAACCCAGCAAAAAAGGGCCAGAAGGCTCATGCAGATGGAGGAGGAGACCCAGGCCATGCTCCGTGAAGCAACTTGGCCATCAGAGAGCAGCCCAGTGAGGAAGAGGGATTCGCAGCGCTGATCGCTGCCAAGCTTAAAAATCTAGAGCTGGGCCAGCGTGTGCGCTGCGAATCCCTTATGTTCCAGATCATGAGCATGGCCACACTGGACAGCTCAATGACGATATTGGCATTGGGCTGATTCGCACTCCTGTCCTTACTGCGCTTCCTGGTCCTGCTCCATCTCCAGCCCCTGCTCCTGCTCCATCTCCAGCCCCTGCTCCTGCTCCTTCTCCTGCTCCTCCTCTTCCTGAGCCTGCTCTGGCTCCTGGCACGTCGGCTCCAGAAACACAGCCCCTGAGGACTCGGCCTGCAGGGAAGGCTGCAGGGAAGCTGCAGGGAAGACTGCAGGAAGGCTGCAGAAGGCTGCAGGGAAGAAGAAGAAGTGAGGAGATGATGCCCCGAAGCGAATTTTTTTTGGCCTTCACAGCCTTCATTGTTTTCTTGGTGGCCCTTGTGTTTTACAACTTCAAGCAGGGTCTCCTTTGTTTTTATCCAGGCTTCTTTGTTTTTATTTGGTTTTGCTTTTGGATTGCCAGATGGTTGTACTTTTTATTTATTTACCTTTTTAACCTGAATAAAGGTATATTTTGTTGGTTTGCAAATTTTGACCATGTGTATTTTTTTTACAAACAAATATAGAGATTGTTATAGTGAGTAGGCAGACACATTTTAAAAATTAAAACGACATTAAACAAGGAACAACAACCTCCTTGTGGGTAAATGAAACCACAAAAAATAAGCTGCTGTGGTCACTTCACACCCTCCAAAATCCTTAAAAAAAATTTTTAGTTCAAAACATCTGTTAAAAGATATTACCCCAAAAAAATTACGTGTCCCAAAAAACAAAAAATAAATAAAAAAAAGGGCCCAAAAAAATAATAAAGTCAAAAGGTTGACAGAAATATGTCAAACAAGATGAGCCACAACAAACTAGGAGTTTAGGGTAGCTTGGAAATGGTTTTAAAAAGCATTGTGGCAAATACAGCGCATTGTTTTTCTTCATTAGATTTAAAATAACGAATGTGCTTAATCCATTCTAAACAGTAGTTTTTACCAGACGAGCTCTCCCATCTCAGAAATTGCTTCTGAGCACGCGCGGTTTAAAAAACGTCATTTTCTATGTCGTTTGCCCACACACGATCATTTTTTATGACACAAAAACGACGTTTTGAAAAACGACACAAAAAATTCAAGCATGTTGGAATTTTTTTTTTGTCGTTTTTTTTAAGACAAAAAACGACGTTTTGCCCACACACACGATCAATTTAAATGACGTTTTAAAAAACGTCGTTTTTTTCATCGCAAAAAACGACCGTGTGTACGCGGCATTAGGCTGGCCATACATGATATTCTCTGTGCAATTTTCTTTAGATTTACCTTCAACTATAGTGCAAGGGCCTGCCTGATTGCATACAATTGAAAGTGTTTAGTTTGACCTCATATATGGTTTTTGGTAAATCTAAAAGAAAATGTACAAGAAAATTGAACATGTATGGACAGCCTCAGTGACTGAAAGCAGCTTCTCTTTGTGCAGAGTAGTGAGTACACTTGTATAGTAAAGCCTAATAAACTTTTCTGTGGATTTTCATCTGAGGGGAGATCTGTTGGCCAGACTTCTGAACCCAAAAATGTTTTCTGATGCAGTTAAAAACAAACGAATTTTCTGAGAACGATCGGAAAACGATCGTTTTTAGTGTGTTGTTAAAATAGTCTGACCAAGTGTATGGGGCTTAACAATAGTATTGTAACTCTCTGGCCATTCAAAAAAAACATAAACAAAAGATTTGCATTTGAACCTGTTTCTTTTGTTATTTTCGTATGTTGATATGACACCTATAACAGAAAAAGGAATTCATTCAATATACATAATGAAATTCTCTTTGTTATAGATGTCATTGAACAATGAACATACAACTGACACTAACAAAAGAAAAGCATTCAAGATACACAGAATGCAAATTGACGAAAATTAACGATAATTATTGTCTAACAAGAAACGTACATGAATTAAACAGAATAACGAATCATCCCGCATGTACGAAAATAAAACGGTAACGGAAATACAAACGATCGGAATATGAAAAAATCGCGTCGTACGACAAACGAACGGAAACGAACGGGAAAACGGGCGTCTTACGAAAAACGAACGGAAACGAACAGACGGGACCATACGAAACGGAACAAAAAAAAACGAAAATTTTTTCTGTGCACATGTCTACTTTGCATATACGCATATTTCGCATTTAAGTGTGTTTATAATTCTTTGTGGTTACCAATCTTTTGGTGTAAGCCCCTAGGGGTGTGACCACTGAGGTCAGCAGTGGGTGTGGTCCCCTCCAAGCCAATTCAATCCATCCACTTATTGAATGTAGTAGTATATAGGCAGTGGACACGGAGGGGTCTCTACTGTCGAGCTCTGATGAAGAGGCCCTAGACGCCTCGAAACACGTCAGACGGCAGCAACATATTCCCCGTATCCCCCCACTGTGGAGCGTGGTCCGAAGGGAATTCACCTTTATTTTGTTGACAAGCCTGTTCAAATCCGCTGTTTGTGAGTAGTTTTTAATACTATTACTATTGAATAAAGTGTTAAGTGGTAATGCACTAGGCTGGTGCGCCTTTCTTTTTCTTTTCTTTGTTTGTGCAAGGACTTCCCCATCCACGAAGGGCAGCAAGGTCACTGCTAGCACCACTCTTTTCAATTTTCTGACTTTAGATGAAGATCCTTTGATCAACTATTGGACAACCCACCCGTGCGCAGGAGTTTGCGTGTTTAAAGGTGAGAGGACCCTTGGGTAAAGGGGTTGGGGAGTGGGTCTAGGGAGATAGGAAAAAGGTGGGGGAGGAGGTGATAAGGAAGGGCTGTAGGAGAGGAAGAAGAGGATGGAGTAAAGGAAAAATGGTCCCCAGATCAGGGGTATATTAGGGGGAGAGGAAGGATAGGGAAGCATACCCCAGCTTCCGGGGTGTGGGAGAACTGTCTATGCATAAGCAATAGGTAGGGACGAAATGGTGTGGGCAAGTGTCCTGTAAGCCTCCAAACCTATACCAGCTATAGTGCATAATAACAGTATAGAAAAGCAGAACATTAACAATAGAACATTAGAGGAGCAACTCAGAGTATCCCTACTGCTAGAGCCTGAAAAGCAGATTATTAAGTGTCTGTCAGTGATATGTTAACACAGGAGGGGCAATCGGGATGAGCCCACTTGTACTAAATACAACTATAGATGATACAAAAAAAGTAATTTGTCTGAAGGTACCCAGCCCTCTCAGCAAGGCACTTAGAGGGCTGAACATAATGCAGGCAATGTGGCTTCAGAGCATAACCTCAATCAGAGAGCACAAAACAGTATGAAATCAAAAGTTTTATGTTTGTCTCTGTAAAAAGGAGAAGCTTGTGTCAGGTTAGGTTCTTAGGACTATATATGGGAACTTAGAAAGGGAGAGTGAGTCACAACTATGAAAAAAATAAAAATAAAAACCTAGTGGTGATTAAATACCATCAAAAGTGGCCCGATCCTCCTCTTCTGGGGTCGCTCAGTGGCACTCCTGGCTCCCTGCATCGAGTGTCCACATCTGAGAAGCGCTCACACAGAATGCAGGACTCGGCTCCGCCCCTCAGCGACGTGTCTTTGGATTTGATTAACAACAGCCGGAGCCAATGGCAGCGCTGCTATCAATCTATCCAATTAGGTCACGAGACACCAGCTAGAGCTGGTATGCTCATTCCCTGCCGGAGGATGACAGTGTTCAGGTAAATAAAACAAGGGGGCTGCAGCACCACAGAAGGTTTTTCACCTTAATGCATAAAATGCGTTAAGGTGAAAAACTATGAGGGTTTACAACCCCTTTAAGTAACAACAAACTACGTCCAAAAAAAAGAACACTCAGAACATAACTATAAGATACTCAATAAAAATCTAAAACCATTACAGCCTTAAAGACAACATTAACTATCCCAAGCCCATTTTTTTTACTTTTCTTTTTTACTCCAGTGCAGTATGCAGAAATTGCACATTTAATGAATTTGACTATATAAATAATTGTAAGCGGTCACACAGAGTTAATTCAATCTTGTGTGTTCATTACGTATTAATCCCAGCAGAGGTCGCATCAACCTTCCAACTTTGCTGTACCCTTTTCCAGTTTTTAGAGTATTTTGTAATGTTGTGTCGTGGCCTAGCCATGTGCTGGGGAAAATGTCTTCCATTAGCACAGCCATGTGGTGGGGGAATATCTGTATTTTAGCCCCTTTCTTTTTTAAGCTGATTGGCCTTCTAAGGCTGACTGAGGCGCTATCGTCACAAGAGCCTTGTTTGAGTACCAACATAAAGGCACTTTTGTAAGACTCCTGGTAAGGCATAGCCAGAACCACCCAGTAGACCATTCCATACCTTACTCAGGCCTTACAACATTGGATCCCAATAGCTGCTTCACCTAGCACAAGTTTTGTTTCCAGACAATACTAGCTTAAGGGTTAGGAGAAGGAAGTGTTTCACTGAAACACAGATGATTTACATATTTAACTCCTTTTAGTCACACCCATAATAATACACATAGAGACAATCCCAATTATGCTTGAGCGCTATTTGCCTATAAAAATAGTGCTGCAACTGTGAAAAATCTTTCTTATTTTTCTTCCCTCCAAGAAGATAGGCATCAGTGGTTCTCTGAGCATGGCTTGTCCCCAGTTCTGCGCCACTAACCTCGCTCAGGTGCATTAAGTCCACTGGAAGCATTTTATGGATTCTTCAGAGCCCTTGAGCTCTGAATTTGTGCTCCCCTGGAGCTGTGGGCATCCTCTCTTGATCCCTCCAGCACTGATGTGGCCTCCTTAGCATCCTTTAGACTCGTCCTTGAACATTCAGCACTTTGCTTACAAGGGGCGTCAGAATGTATGATTTGTAGACTCTCTACAGTGAGATCTCCATTGATGTTTGATGTCTTCTGTAGCTTGACTTGGGTGTATGCACCATGCAGTGGATCTCAAAACTGGTGGGTTCAGGGAGGAAGATTCACAGCCCTCCGGTTCTCTCTACAGTGCAGTTCCATCCACCCTGGGTCTACAAAAACCATAGCTCCCATGGGTCTTGCTAAACCAGTGACTGCTTGAAGATACCATGTACTGCAGTTGGGACAGCATTCCTATGTTGTGACATTGGGCTATGGCCAAATGCATACTGGATATCCTGGCCAGCCCTCTTATGGAATAGACAAATCCACCTTCTGGGGTAAAAACAAGACCCAGTATCCAGTATCAAGGTAACTTCCCCTGGGACAGACAACATATTGCTGCATATGGTTTTGGTAATTATGGGCTTGTGTAGCCAAGTGTTGGGGAGCAAGTCATCTACGTGCACAGACATGTGGATGGGGGACACTTTTACTCTCCAACCATTTTCTGTCTGGCATAGTTTGGCGCTCTTAGGCTGACCGAGGTGCTAT
The DNA here is from genome assembly GCA_029574335.1 of Rana kukunoris. NCBI lineage: Eukaryota > Metazoa > Chordata > Amphibia > Anura > Ranidae > Rana > Rana kukunoris. Next base: position 392,068,341 of record CM056053.1, read on the forward strand.
TAGCGTGGGATCCTCCTGAACACCAATAAAGGAGCACCCCACAGGTGGTTCCTGACCTGGCCCAACCAGTTCAACCCAGTAGTTTTTTTTTCAAACATTCCCGAGGCCTTACAGCAAGAAATCCCAACAGCAGCCTCAACCAGCACAAGTTTCAGTTCCAGGAGACATTCCCATCTTCAGGTTAGGAGAAGGAAGAGACCACACAATGACAGCCTTTAACTTTTTAATAACATGCATTGGATTTACATATTTGTTTTTTCATTTCAATAGTTTTTATTTATTTTCCAAAGATAAACATTACAAGAATGCAATAGTGCATAGTACATTGGGTGACAAGGTAGATACATTACACAAGTCATCATTACTAGTGGTTATAACTGGTGTAGGCCAATAGATTAATCAATACACATCTGAACACAATCAAAATAACTGGTCGATAAGTAGCAGGAGATTAGTACAAGGAGAACTACCAAGTTAGAGCATGCAGCAGGAAAACTGATAACATGGAAGTTGCAAATCTGAGTACGTAAACACTCACCAAAGGCGGTGGACCGCTAGCAAACAGTAGATTGGATCGTCGAGACGCCTCGGATGCCCTTTACGGGATCACACTGAGTCCGACAAGGTGCCAGTTCTCCAACATAGTACTAAAGAAAGAGAGGTAAAAACAATCAACAGACATACTCATTACAGTGAAAATTCCTCGCTGCATGCGAACCAGATCGACCACGGAGACCACATACTGGTTGCTACACTAAGGCGTCCCATTGAAGACGCCAGTGACTTTTCGTGAGTGCAATGTAAATTGGTCAGGTCAATAACCTCAGCGATTGTAGGGGGATTGAGGCCTTTCTACTTCCTTGTGATTAATAAGCGGACAGCAAGAAGCAGGTTAACAACAGGGACAAGAGCGCCAGTGCCGGGTCCGGTGTGATCCTAGTGTGAGCTATCTCAGCGATAACATGAAACACATTATCCCAATATAGTCGAAGTTTGGGGCAGTTCCATAGAATGTGGAGGAGATCACCACTCTGACCGCAGTGTCTCCAACAAGAATAGTCAGATTGGGCATTGAATTTAGAGAGCACTGCTGGTGTATAATACCACCTGAGGGTAATCTTAACTGACAATTCCCATAGATTGGTGCAGTTGGATGCCTTTTGTGTGATTTTGCATGTTTTGTGCCATTGTAGAGGTGTATAAGATCTCTGCAAGTCATTTTCCCATTGCTTGTGGGAGGAGGATTTTAGAAAGCATTGTTTGTTTTGAAGCAAGTTATAGAAGAAGGTTATGCCTTTCTTTTTCGGGGTACTTGCGGTTAAGAATAACCATGCTGAGGGGTTTATGAGGTGAGGATGTGCTGGAATCCTCTCTAGACAGTGTTTGATTTGCATGTATTGGTAATAAGAAGTCTGGGGGAGGTCGAACTCCTTCTGTAGTTGCTCAAAGGTCTTAAGGGAATTAGTGGAGTACAAGTCTTTGATGAATTTAACGCTGTTTGCTCGCCACAGGCTAATGTGCAAAGGATTGATCATCTGAGACAGGGTATCAATCGGAATATCCATAGTTACCGCCGGGTCGTGGGGATGTTGGTGTGCTAAAAATTGGAGCCACGTTTGAATGGTAACTGTAATGGGGGGCGCAAGGTGAGTTGGGGTTTGTTGGCCCAAAAGAGCAGCAAAGAGCCACAGTTTAGGCAGACCTAAATGGCAATAGGTGGATTCAATTCTGCCCCAGGTGGACAAGGGCTCAGGCTGGAACCATTCTCTCATCTAAGGCAGAAACAAAGCGGAGAAGTAGTCTCGAAAGTCTACAAAACCTACTCCTCCGAACAGCCTATGTTTAATCAGTTTGGCATGAGAACACCTGGACTTTTTCCCTTTCCATACAAATTTGGCCAACATGGCCTGTAATGATCTAAAGTAACTGGTGGGGACAGGGATCATCAAATTGCGGAACAGATATAGTAGCTGTGGGAGATGGATCATCTTGAAGGCAGCAAGTCTGCCCCACCAAGAAAACTCAATGTTGCCCATTGTAATATCAGACCGAACTACTCTAGCACATAACTAATTTCCCCGTATGGCTGCAGCGGTAACTCAGATATGACCACTAGTTCACTCTCAGATTCACAGAAAGTTTAGGGTTAAATCATCATGCCCACTGAATACAGAATCTGCGGTCTGGTAAAGGCCTAGCCTATTAAGTCATAAGCCGGAGTTTAAAGTATTAAATTCAGACACATACAAAATCAAGGAAGTCTCCGCCATGCACAATCTAGATATTGCAGGGTTGGACAGAGTTAATAAACGGAAATTACTATCGTATAATGTTGCAGCACATTAGCCTAGAAACAGTTTGAAGCGATACTAGTATGGCACAGGTTAGTGAACTGAGGAGGTATGGGCTGGAAATCATATAGCTATACTTATGAATGGAAGTCCATCAGGAGAGAAGTACTTGCGGTTAGGCAGTCATCTGTGGGTATTTCTGGGGGAAGAGCAGATAGCAGTCTTCATCCAAGGGAGGTGCTCGAGGACTTGCAGGGTTGGTGGTAGGGAGAGCAGGAAGCCTGGGCTATACAGCCTGCGTCGATCCAGCCTTGGCCTGGGTGTAGGTACTCAGGGGGTAACGTCCGTCTGAGGACTCCTCTTGGGTGTTTGCTGGGGTGCAACAGGACGGTGGGTGTCTGTGCACAATAACAGAACACCCAGCCGTCATCTCCGGAGGTTTAAATACCCGGAACTCGCGGGCAAAAGGAAAGTGTGCTCGGCGCACTTCCGCGTTCCAAGCTGGAACGCAAACTCCGCGCATCGGAAGTGACGCGGAGGTATGTGAAGACGGAGCGCAGCCGTTTGTTATGGAAACGGCTGCGCTAGAGGGACCAAAATAGGGATTCCTATTACACCCATTTTGTGGAGGTCTTGCTGAAGTTTAGTTCTCAAGGGGATATAGTTGTGAGCAAAGAGGTCTCGTGGAGATCTTGTAAGGTTAATACCTAAGTATGGTAAGCTTGTAGTTGCCCAAGGGTATGGGAATTGATGTTGCAACATATTGCTCATTATAGGGTCTACCCCTAGGTCAAGGATGTGAGATTTTGAGGCATTAGCTTTATAAAACGAGACCTCCCCAAACCAAGTCAGCACTTTTTGGATTTCAGGCAGTGAGCGTGAGGGGTCCGTTAGCATTAAGATCACATCGTCCGCAAAGAGACTTTTTTTATGAGTTTGGGATCCTATAGTGATTCCCGTTATGGCAGGGTTGCTGCGGATGTGTTCTGCCAGGGGTTCCATCATGAAATTAAAAACTAGGGGAGACAGGGGGCATCCCTGCCGCGTACCGTTCGTGATGTGGAAGGGCTTGGACAGGAGAGAAGAGGAATAGTATCTTGCCGAGGGGTTGGAGTATAATGCGAGTATGGATCTAAGTATGTGCCCCTGAAAGCCAAATCTCTCCAGAACCGAGGAGAGGTAGGTCCAATTAACTCTATCGAACGCCTTCTCTGCATCTAAGTATAAGAGCAGAGAAGGCGTTCCGGTCAAATTGGTGTGGTGTATTATATTGATGAGGCGCCTTGTGGCATCGGATGTTTGGCGACCCTCGGTGAAACCTGATTGGTCGTTATGTATCAGGGAGGGTAAGATGTCTGTAAGTCTGTTCACGATCAGTTTAGCATAAATTTTCACATTAATATTTAGGAGAGATATGGGGCGAAAATTTTGAGGAACAGTGGGTTCCTTTCCTGGTTTGGGTAGGGTGATGATAAGAGCGGACAACATCTCATCCGGAAACTTAGAGGAGGTGGCAGCATGGTTGAATAGGTCGCGGAGATAAGGGGTTAAGGTGGTTTTAAACATTTTAAAGTATTCCCCCTAGTAACCATCGAGTCCTGGAGATTTCGATGTGGGGAGTTTGTCGATCACTGAATGGACTTCAAACGTTGTGAAGGGCTTGTTGAGGTCCAACAAGTGCTCAGGCGTGAGGGAGGGGAGATGCACACTGTCTAGAAAGGTTTGTATGTCGTTCAAGGTAGGTTGATGTGTGTCCCTATCGTTTTTCAGGTTAAACAATTCCCCATAGTATGAACTAAATGCGTCGGCAATCGCTTGTGGGTTGATGTGTTTGTCATGGGTAGTAGGGTAGGATAGGTGTGCTATTTTTGCCCTTTAATGCGTTGGGACATAGCCTTACCGGCCTTATTGTTGGAGGCAAAGGATTTCGCTTTCAATTTCCTAAGGTTATCTTCATACCCCTCCAGCAACAGTGTTCTCAAATCATTCCTTAATTTAAATAATTGGGATCGCAGGGTGAGGGACGGGTTGGTTTTGTTCAACTGATCTAACAAGGTTATCTTAGTTGTCAGTTCCTCTAGTCTCTGCAATCTCTTCTGCTTCCATTTAGCGCCCAATTGAATGAAAAAATCTCTCATATATGATTTGTGTGCACACCACAGCACCGCCGGATCGGACACTGAGTCAGAATTAGTATGAATGTATTCCGTAAGGCGTTCTGAAAGGAACACCTGGTTGTCAGTATGTTGCAGTAAAGAGTTATTTACTCTCCATACAAAGGCTTTGGGGTTTGCGTGTCCGTTTTTGATTTGGATGCTCACTGGAGCGTAGACCGACCAGGTGATGGTGTGGATTTTAGATGCACTGACGTTTTGCAACAACCATTTATCAGACAGGAACAGGTCTATGCGCGTGTTAGTGTTGTGACGCGAGGAAAGGAATGTGTAGTCCCTCTCCATCGCATGACAACACCTCCACACGTCGTGCAGATCATGCAAACTTAAAAGGAAGACATAGGTGAGGTAAAATGCTTTGTACCAGAGGAAGAATCCATGTTGTAGTCTAGTACAAGGTTAAAGTCACCGCATATAAGGAGGTGTCCTTGTTGAACTTTCAGGACTTCTTTCATTACACACTTGAGAAAGCGAATCTTTTTGGTGTTCGGGGCATAAACGTTCACTATGGTATATTGAACATGTTCTACTGTGCAAACCAAAATTATAAAGTGACCGTCCAGGTCTATAACAAAGTTGTGAAGCTGAAAGACAAGAGTGTCTCTGATAGCAATCATGACCCCACATTGCTTATTAGTGTAGCAGGCATTAATTACACGAGGGAAGGACTTGTGTTGACATCTGGGAGTGGCATTCAAAGCAAAATGCGTTTCTTGGGCGCACAATATGTCGCTGTCATGTGATATCGCGGTTTTCCACATGGAAACCTGTTTGACCGGGTGGTTGAGGCCTTTCGTGTTCAAAGAGAGTACGTTAATAACCATTGTAAAAATCAAAGTGGATGTGATGTAGTGGCACACTCACTGTTTGGAAGAAATCGCGGAGGTCTCCGTGCAGTGTTCAGTGGACAGGTGGTCAGGCGGTAGGTGGTAGGGTGGCAGTTCCTGGAAAACACCAGACGGCCCGAATCTGGCCAAAACAAGCAAAAATGCACAGGGCTGTGGGAAAAACAAAACAGTTATTGGAGCCTCGACACACAGCACTGGTTCCAGCGATCCTGTCCAGCTGGAAATTATTAGACCAGGAGGTCACCTAGGTAATGGGCGCTATTTCCACCACCTTATGTGCCCAATGCTTTGCAGGCCAATGAAGTGGCAGTTAGCACAGAAAAAATAAAACAAACGAAACAAACAAAAAACAAGAAAAAACAGGCTGTTAAGCCGTAACAAATAGGTCAGTAAGGAACTCCTGATTTACCGACTCAAACAAGGGAAAGTTCCAAGCAGCTAGATGGTAGCAGGACAGAGAACAGGGGGCATTTGTCGCTGTACATGAAAAAGTTAAAAAGACCCTCATTTCTTTCCTTGAGAGGGTGGAATAAAGCGATGCTGGCCTCGTGGGCAGTGTGCCAAGAGAGCAGTGTGGTCTTCAGATGACAGCTCTAGTATAATACCCCATGAGCAGAGAAGTTGTAGCCCATCTCTCGGATCAGATATGACAGTGGTTGTGCCATTATTGGTGATCACCAGTGTGGCAGGATGCCTCCACTTGTAAGGAATTTTGTGGTTGTTTAGAGCCTTAATTACAGTTTTCATCTGTCTTCTCATGTTCAGGGTGAATTTGGAGAGGTCTGCGTATAGATGGATCCCATTATATGGGGCTGGGAGCTCAGGCGTTAACCTTGCCTTTGCTAGCATTTTCTCTTTGGTTGGAAAGAAATGGATTTTCATAAGCACATCTCTAGGGATAGAGGCTTCCAGGTGCTTGGGCTTGGGGATGCGATGAATGCGATCTATGATGCGTTCAATTTGTGACACCTCAGGGAGCAGTTTAGTAGTCATGTCACCCGCAATTTTTGGTAGATCGGCAGGGAGAATGGACTCAGGGACCCCCCTTATTTTAACGTTATTCCTCCTCGATCGGTCCTTGAGGTCTGCAAGCTTAGCCTTTATCCAATCAGTTTCCTCCGATTGGTCCCTGCAGTTATCTATCAGTTTGTTCACAGTAGTGGCACAGTCGTCCATTTTACTTTCCATGCGTTGCACTCTGACCCCCATATTGTTTAGTTCTGAGGTGAAACCCCTGAACATTGCAGAGAAGTTTAGCATAAGGGAGGATTTAAGGGACAACATGTCCTTCATTGTGGTGTCCAGGACAGGCTGACCTGATGTGGGGAAATGTGCTATGGAGGATGCAGCATCAAGGCCTACCTGATCCTGCAGCGTGGAGGGTGCCTCAGCCCAAGAATCCTCTGGGGACGGGTCCATCCTCATCCGTGCTTTTGCGGGGCTAAGCGTTGTGGGGGTGTGAGGCGAGGGGTCTCTGTCACTGCGGGTGTCATTCTCCGTTCCCCACGGGTCCGGAGCCGAATCTGGAAAGTCAGTGTAGGATGCTGAGGTAGGCTTGGAATGCACGCCGGTGCCATCTTGCCTCGTCAGTTCTCCCGCCGGCATTGTGAAGAAATCCGTCAGTGTTTTCGGGTATCCCTTCTCCTTGCGCTTGCGGGACTGCATCGGGTGCGTGTCCCAAATAAGAGGAGGTGTTTCTGGGCTCTGGTCGCTCGGTGGTGTGCTGGGAAGCCGCTTATTCCCCTGTTCTCTGTCAGAGCTGCAGGCTCAAGCGTCCATCACTGTTGCGCGTGAGCCACGCCTCCAGATTTACATATTTACACTTTCAGTCATCACCATGGTGATGGCACATTTCTTAATCACACAGGAAAACAACAGAGATGAGAACGCGGTTGAAGAGCAGAATATACCTTCAGGGTGCCAAAGGAACTTGCTTAATTTCTAAGTGGAAGCTCACAGACATGTGAACCTCAAAGATAACATATTTGAATGCCTTGGCCTTTGCATCCCATTACCAATCTCCTAGGTGGACTCAAGCCAAACTATTTGTACAAAGCCCTCTTACCAAAGATGTTTCACACTGGCAGGAGTAGAGCTGACACTTGCTTACTATCTAGGTTTCAGTCCACTCACTACTTCTAGAAGCTACCTGGGCACTTACCTACTCTTCATTATATGGTTTGTTATAAAAGTACACCAGGTCATTATATATACCTGCCTTACAGTAGTAATAGGACTTGACTTTAATGGGTCAGGTAATTCACCTACAACATAATGCTGACATGGGGCATGGTTTAGCTGTAAGTTATTTTTTCACAGAGCCCATGAACATGAAGATAACCATGAAGAAACTCAAAGTGTCCCACAAACCTAGGTTATAGCATACAAAACATAGAGAACATGATATCATATAGACCTATTTCTGATTTAAAATTATTCTCATACAGAGAATTGTCAATAAATTTGAATTTTATGACTGTTGCCAGAAAACCTATTGGAAAGTTCAGATTTTGAAGAAATGCAATGCTGTCCGGAGTCTTGCCTTACTGGAATCTCTTTAAGTTTCATGATCTTATTTAAAGTATTCACATTGCCTCACAAATGGGCAAACCCCAATGGTTATGAAATATTCTGCTTTCTCTCTCTTTCTGTTCTGTAATGTCAATGCAACGGCAACAGCTGACATAATCTAGACATCTGTCAATCAAATACACTACTTCTAAGGTGTGCCAGAGAAAGAAATAATGGCAAGACTAGGAGCATAAAGCTGACATCACTCTATCTATCATGACAATCCAAGATGGGCCTAAACTCAAAAGGGCCAGATTCAGGTAGGAGCGCGTATCTTTGTGCGGGCGTAGCATTTCCTATTTACGCTACGCCTCCGCAACTTTGACAGGCAAGTGCATTATTCACAAAGCACTTGCTCCGTAAGTTGCGACGGCGTATCGTAAATTGGCCAGCGTAAGCCCGCCTAATTCAAATGTGTAAGAGGTGGGCGTGTTTTATGGAAATGAGCCGCGACCCCATGTAAATAAAGCGCCGATTGTACGGCGCATGCGTGCGCATGCTCATTATCACGTAAATTTTTTCCCCTAAGTTACGCCGGCTCAATGCCTGTGACGTGAACGTAACCTACGCACAGCCCCATTCCCATACGACTTCCGCAAACTACATAAAAAGATACGCTTGTTCCGAAGTCCATACTTTACATTACCTGCTCCTGCTATAGCAGGGGTAACTTTACACCGGACGTAAGCCTAACATAAACGGCGTAGCGGGCGCAAGTACGTTCGTGAATCGGCGTATCTGCCTAATTTACACATTTGACGCGTAAATCTACGGAAGCGCCCCTTGCGGCCAGCGGAAATATGCAACTAAGATATGACGGCGTAAGAGACTTACGCCGCTCGTATCTTAGCAAAATTCTGGCGTATCTTGCTTTCTGAATACAGAAAAAAGATACGCCGGCGCAGAACTAGAACTTATGCGGCGTATCAACAGATATGCCAACGTAACTTCTTTCTGAATCTGGCCCAAATTTTAAGTAAAGTTTTAAACAAAGAAGGAATAACTGCATATTCCAGAGGGCCAGTAGGAGTAACCAAAATCAAGGAGATCTCCTGCAGTTTGTATAACCTAAACACGGCATCACATCATGTGATCACAGCACTGCATTGGGTATGACTGCATTGGGTAAGATTAGCTGTGACTGAAAACTCTACTCACATCACATCACAGCACTGCAAGTGAGGCTTTAGTCCATGTGACCATGCCTAATACTGATGACAATAAACGAGTAAATGTATTCACATTTCAGCATCCCTTATCACCCTATTGCCGTGTACACGCGTTCGGAATTTCCGACAACAAATGTTTGATGGGAGCTTGTTGTCAGAAATTCCGACCATGTGTAGGCTCCATTGGACATTTGCTGTCGACTTTGGCACCAGGACTTGATGACTATGAAAGGGTTCTATTGCGGGAGATGTTCTATAGAAAGCCTCTATTCGCTAAAAGGACTCTGCAGCACCCCAGTTTCACAGCGAAATCTAAATTCCGAAATCTAAAACCAGAATGCTATGTTTAACACCTAACCTGCTTAATACGGCATTAGTATGCTATTGTTTATTTTAAAGCAATATTTACTTATTTTTCCCTAAATATTTACAGCGCAACTAAACCCATGAACTGGTTATTAACAGTTCACAGTTATTTTAGATTTATGATTTCATAACATCATGCATATGCATTTCTTTCCTAAATTTATAAATATAAAACACTTTTTGTATATTTTGCAAGCATTGAATACAGGTATGTTCAAATTATGTAAGAGCACACCTTAAAGGAACTGATTATTTGAAACCATCTCTATCTCAAAATAGCAGCATTTACAGCACAGCTGCTGGTGTGTGCCTATAACCAGCAAAAAAAAAAAAAACTTTCTTGGCAGCACATGGTTGTGATGGGTTAACAATTGTATAAATGTTACTGTTGTAAAATTACAGCTTGTTGTTCAGATGAATACTCTCCACTTCTCATATAGCTCTAAATTATGGACAAATGCTTGCAATTGTGAACTACCTACATTGTGGTTGCCTGTTCCCAGGCTTCATCAACCCGAGCTGTCCAATGGGATTACTGTAAGCCTTTACGGCAGTCTGCCAGCCACTGATCAGAAATTCATATCCCTGGATGTTAGATTGCTCTCTTTATTCCAACCATGTGACAGTGGTGATTGCTGGTGTTTGGTTAGAAATTAAAATGTTGTGGCCAGGCTGCTGCTCTTCTGAAAAGAACACAAATTAAAATGACATTGTTTTTTAAATGAAATCACAAAAACAAAATAAAAATTCAAAAAGTATGGCAATAATCTTGTATACTTCTGTAATATTGGTTTTAGACATCATTAAGGCATTGATGGCCCTTCTGAGTGGTGTTCAGGCAGTTGGCTTCTTTCAGTTACCACATATCAGTCTTCATAGATTAATGGTTTTTCTATGATAAAAAAAATGAAAAACAGAGTAAAACTATAGGTGGGCTTCAAGAACTCCTAAATTAAAAAAAAAACAATGCTCTCAAGCAGATACTTTCAAGGACATGCTGAATTAATCACAAGAGGCTGGTTAGCAGGAGGTCAGGGCAAGACTTCTTAGCATCATTTTGGGTCATGTCTAGAGGCGATAGCTATGTATGTGCTGTAGTGCAGAATATCCCTTCTAGTTTAGTTCCCACTCAAAAAAGGATGAAGGCACATTGCATAGATGTAGAGAGAAAAGAAAATCATTGGTAACTATGATTCATTTTTATTACTAAATTGAGTAAAACACTCTCACACACACATATTCAGCTTATTGTATATACCACATATCATTTTTGTTTTCATTGTGTGCATGTGGATGTGCAAGACATTGTATTTACGTGAGTGTATGTGTTTTTGTGCTCATTGAATTTTCAAATTATGTTTAGTTTCCTTATGTGTATTCATACACATGCTAATTGTATCTTGTCATTAATACTTGTATGCAAAGCTTTTGACATATGACTTGTGTACAATGAGCTAGTAGGTGCTTTTCCATCCAAGCTTATCCATCATTTTTATCTATGCAAATGCAAAAACTTAATTATTGTGTTTTTATTAAAAAAGGAGAGTGATTTCTGGTAAAATGGTTATAAATATTTGAAAATTAATACAAAAAAAATGGCAAAGGTTTTTTTTGGAAAAATCCACTGATCTTGTGATGCTCATGTAGGACAATGATGTTGATTACAAAATGGTTTAATAAAATGCATTTTGATTCAGATTTGTACAGTGTTATTAAACATTAGATTATGTTTTATGGTAAAAATACTGTGCCTGTGTGGTATTTAACTGAAACAGAAATATTACAGGCACAGTTAATAAGACAGATAATAAAAATCTTTATAAACATTGTCTATTTTTACTATGATACATAGCTAGTGTGTGTGTTTTTTTCTTTTTTTGTTATTACATTTATTTTCTCTTTTTTCCAGACCTATCTACTGTGAATCATCCTGATAATCATAAAATCTAACTCATTGTGCATCTGTTTCAGTAACCAAACACAAATTTACTTATTTATACACTGGTTCATCTAATCATCAATGATTTAATGATGTCATAGTGTTCACCCTATTTACATTTATGAATGTCTAAATTGTTTTAAAGTATAAGCACTGCTTAAAGATTATAAACACATGTGAATTATTTAATACAAATCCGAATCTTTTTAATATTGTTTAAAATTGGGTTAAGTTCCAACATGCAATTCATTAAGTAATAATACAAATTAACTAGTTGAGAATTTTTTTTTTAATTACAAAGCATCTCTTATATGAACATGTAAGACACTATTTTAACCCTTTCATCCTTTCATCTGTAAAGGCATTTGACAAATAGTAAAAACTAACACACCGATCAATATATGACCATTGTTTACAGATTGTAAACATAATTTCTCACACACTTACATTATTTACCATATATATATATATATATATATATATATATATATATATATATATATATATATATATATTATACATCATTTAAAGTAATTAAGAATGCTGTACAAAATAATACAATTGGTGACTGGGTTGTTAGCACTGTAAACTAATAACATTAAAATAATTACCACTGATGTAATATTACCATAAGATATTTAATGTGAGAAATATATAATGCAGGTTATGAAGAGTAATAGTCATATTTATTTAAATGCCCTTCGCAGCTTGAGTAAAGATGGATAATTATCATATATAAAACCCTTTTGTGGGGATTTTTTTTTAAAAAGAGTATTTTTTAAGCAGTAGCATGTCTTTTTTTTAAAAAGAGTATTTTTTAAGCAGTAGCATGTCATTTTTACTTCAATTCTATAGGACAGAAACGTAAATGTATTTATAATTCGTAATGTTGTTTTTTGACTCCTTGGCTACTGAGAAAAGTCAGAAAGCTGTATGCTTTAATTTAGTAATCCATTGCATCATATATCCCAGGACACAGTTTGCATTATTTATATTGTGATCTCATAAACATTAAAAAGTAGAACACATTCATCTTTGGCATTAGTTTTCCAGATATGCTGTATATTCCATTTTAAATGGCAAAATGTTTCTTTCTTTCTTTCTTTCTTTCTTTCTTTCTTTCTTTCTTTCTTTCTTTCCTTTTTTCTTTCTTTCTTTCTTTCCTTTTTTCTTTCTTTCTTTCTTTCCTTTTTTCTTTCTTTCTTTCTTTCCTTTTTTCTTTCTTCCTTCATATATGTGTGTGTGCTTTTGTGTGTAAAGAAAATATAGTTATTCTTAAAATTGACACTGGCCAACTATTCACAGTCAAAAACAATATACACGATTTCAAAGAATATACTGTGATGCTCAACTAAGAACAATAGGTGGCAGCATAACCTAATAACAATCCTTATATTGTTTAAATAATGCATAACATTCATTTTGCATTTCAGCGCAGCTTTGCAGGAAAATACACAAACATATTTGTATGTACACATGCAAATATTTAAAGCGGCTAGAAATGATTTTTATACAGTTAAACTTATACAGATTATACATTATTTAATATGTAGTAAATTAGTTATATAGTTGTCTATCTAAAATAAGTATAGTCATGTTTTCTTAAGTATTTTGATTGATATTTAAATCATTTTTTTTTTAATTTTATAGGAATAGAACCTATACAATCTTTTTTTTCTAAACCTAAAAAAATAAATGTTACAGAAATGTATTTTAAATTATTTGTATTCTGTAACCTACTTCTACACATTAGTGAACAGCATTAACATGTATTTAAATGCTTTTCATTTTGTTTATATTTCTTTCCTTTTAAATAACATGCTGTAAAAAAAAAAAAAAATGAGCATGTGATAATTAAACCTTTGATACCAACTAAACTTCTACATTATAATTGAATAATTTAAATGCTATATTAATTTATTAATACTAACTTGTTTTATATATATATATATAAAACTGTACAAATGAGTTATTACATTATTTATAAATTGATATACACATCAGCTATTAGAAGTGTCAAAATTAAAATTTATTTTGATATACCATGTCATATTGTTTTGTGTTCCAACACTTACTACCCCCCAACAACACTGAAGTCCCATCTGGTAGATTAAGGCCAAATGCTTTATTGTTAAAGCATTATTACAAAACAGCTTTCATCATATAGGCATATTAATGCATTATCTATGCACATAATAAATTACATAGACATTAATATGTCCATCACCCCTAACAATTACAATAACTTAAATTATAGGTGACTAATTTGAGGCCACAACCTCTATTAAAGTTTTCTTCTAATACAAACTCCAGTTTTATCTTTGCATAAAGGAAAGTGGAAACAACAGGAAAAGGGGTTCATTTTTTATTGTAATTGTGTATATAATTTGCTCAAAAGTGCATTTTTTTAATGTGAAATAGCTTAAGTTGTCCACAATAAAAAACACAAACTGTAGCATGAAGCTATTTTAGTTCAAGCAACTATAGGACAACATGTATTATATACTTAATCACATCAAAGAAAAAACATTATCATGCTGCCATTTTTAAAAATAAAATAAAATGAAAAAATAATAGCAAAAAATATACATAACACATATAGTTTATCTGAAACTCAACAGAATCATGAATCAACACATTCACACTTAGGTCCTTTTAAATAGAATTTTTGAAACAGCTTCTATTGCCATGTCATTAAATATTTTCCTCATTTATAAACATAGTTGCCTTCAGAAGTGATCTCTAGTGATAGCTATGAATACAGTAAAAGTTAGCAGTAAAGGGAATTCCTTAAATGACAATTTGTTTGTTGTGGTTCCACTTTTGTTGTAACACAGGGAATGCAGTAAAATGTTGTCTATTATTTTTTATGTTAAATGGAAATTTGCTTTTGCCACGTGACCAATGTTTTTGTAGCTGTAACTGAATGTTTTCTCAGCGCTTTCAATGTGAATGCAGACATGAATTTCATAGAAACCTTGATAACTGATTTAATACATCAACAAAACCTGAAAATTGAATTAATGATTACTTTTCTCAAGACTAAAAGCATAGCAGGTTTGATTTATTCCTATTTTAAATTCGAAACTTTATATTTAAGTTTAAGTTACCAAATTGAATTCACTCACTTCTTACTTCTACTTCTGGCTAAACTAAAATACAGCTCAACAAATGAAATAGAGTACATTTCTACAGTAGTATATTTCCTAAAGTTAGATATATGTGAATATACATTAATAATGTAGTTATTTCTTATTGTTTCAAAGACACTTTAAATGTATGAAAACATGAAATATTGATTTCTGTACAATTCCTATAGCATGTGTATACTGTAAGTGTCAATTCAAAACTTTATAAATACTCTTAATTATGGTTTATTAATGGACAGATAAGAAAATTATCTTTTGTTAACTCTAGTTACCAAATAGAGTTGATTTACTAAGGGAGTAGAGTACATTCACTGAGAAAATAGGTAAAACTGCATTTACTTTTAATACTTAATCATTGCCAGAACTGCACAAAAACTTGATTTCACCTTGCATATGATTGGATGATTCACATGAACATACCTTTACTTTCTTCACAAAGTGAAGTGAACATTTTCTAATGTGAAGATTCTCTACCGACTTGACATATGCTGTCAGCATGGTGCAGGGTCTTTCTGTACTCACAAGGGAGAGCAGTAAAAATTTGGAGCAGCATTTCTGACAAGTCTGTTTGCCTTTTCACCCAAGGTATTCTATTTTATCTTCAATTCATTAAACTACCTAGAATGCCCAAATTTGTAAAAAGTTTAATATAGCATTTAAATATTTATTAACAGAAGGCCCTGTTGAGTTGTTGATGTAAAAATGATTTACCGAAAACCCACAGATTCAAGCATTGTGAATCTGAGTCAACTTATTTACTTCAAATATTTTTAAACATTTTATATGTAGTACAAAACAATAAGACCCAACTCTTACTAAAACCTTTCACACACAAACATAAAACACATTACATGACACATAATGGGAGACAGACTGACAAGGGTACAAAACCAACTTTTGAAAAATGCAAAGGGCAATAGCAACAGATACTGCCTGATGGCACATATTGGTATATGAGCAGAAAGCTGCCAGTGTTTGAACACATTTTCTGACTTGTTTTTTTCAGTATCTGACTAAATACTAAGGCCCCATGTACACTGCTGCTGTTAAATGGACATTCAGAGGCAGTTGGATGCTTTTTTCAACTGTCCCTTTACTCAATTAACATTATCTTATGTGTACATGTACACAGGTTTGTTTACTGTCATTTTTAGGCAGTTGCATTTATAGGCCTTTTTTTGAAGGCAAAAAATGTGTTCAGACGTCAAAGTTTCTGACGTTTCAGACGCCAAACGAGTCTAAACGTATTTTTGAGACACTTCTAAATGCAATCGCGGCAAAACACCACTAAACATGGTATGTAAACGTGGCAAAACAGATGATTTAAATGTGGGTTACCATCTGTCAAGTTAAATCATTCAGGAGAGGTTGTAAAAACGTCCCATGTACATGAAGACTAATTGTGAATAACATTTTTGCAACCTGTTGTACATATTTAGAGCCAGAACATTACAACTTCATAAGCAAATATTGTTCTGTAGTCTAGAGTCTTCTATATTTAAAATCTCTCTTTGTAAACATACGATTAAGCTGCTATTATTTATAAGATGTCTTGAAAATGGATGGGTCCACTGTAAACTGATTACCAACCCTTCCCTTCCATCTTGATGCAACCATAATAATTCCATAATGCAAAGTAGACCCATAGCATGTTGTACTGTTCAGTTATAAGCAATATAACTGAAGCAAAGATTATTAACTTTGTATTATCGAAATACATGCTATCAGTTACATGCACTGAAATTAATTGAAAGATGTGAGGCATTTAACTATTAGTATAGTGAGTATAATGTAATTATTTACACTATAAGGAGAACACTACATGTCTGAATTTTTTTTAGAGACAAAATATTCATCTTAATTTACAGAATATCAAAATACCTTTCTAAACAGAGTCTTTGTTCAAAAGCTTGTTGCTATATGGGCTATTTCTCTTAATGAGATTGAATTTGTCAAAGTGCTGTTGATCCTCCTATTGGTTTGAAAGGTCAGCACATGATAAATATTGTGCTGGAAATGTCAATTCAAATTCAACACTATTTGTAAAAAAACAAAGACAACTTGCTTCTGAATCCCTCACATACCCACCCACTGACACCTAACCACTGTATATCTTTATAGGCTTTAATAAATGAATTCAATGAAAATTAATGACCTGTTGTACCACTATACTAAAGCCGTGTACACACGATCGGTTAAACCGATGAAAGTGGTCCATCAGTCAGCTTCATCGGTTACCGATGAATATGGTCCATCAGACCGTTCTCATCGGATGGACTGATCGTGTGTATGCGGCATAACAGATGGAAAAGGGAGAACTTAGGTCTTCCCTATGGTGGCATAGGTTATTAGGGTACAGTGAACTTCATTTTTTGATGAAGAGGGAAACATGATATTTAATTTAACCCATTTTCTGATGGTGGGGTAGGAATAGGGTAAAAAATTAAAGCTTTTTTATGGCTGTATAAAGTTTCAAGTCCCCTCTCCTTGTTGGACCCACAAATGAACCTTCTCTCTGCAGCAGGTGGAGTGCTACAAATATTCTATTTGCAAAGTATAGGGAATTACCTAATTTTATTTGTATTTTATATTATAAAAAAAAAAGTAAGTAATTGTATCATTGCGTGTGCTGCTGCAAGTATGCTTACCAAAGAACATGGAGTGAGGGTGGGAAAAGTGAAAATGGGAAGTATTAGAAGACTTGTTGCATCTGCAGCATACCAGACTATAGTTTAAGGCCTCATACACACAGGCAAGAATCTCATCAGGAAAAAAAAACATTGTTTTTCCCGACAAGATTCTTGGCAACAATCTCTTGCCGCCCGAGTGTACATACAGACCTTGAAAAAGAACCGCGGTTCTCTTGAAAGGCAAGAACGCGGTGACGTCATTGCGTACGACGAGCATGCGCTCATTACATTCGATGCCTTCGCTGCAATCTTGCTTCACCCTACCTATGCCGGGGAAGCTACCGCGCATGCGTCTAAGTCATTTCGAGCATGCGTGGGTTTCCACGGCGACAGGTAAGTATACACACTCTCTGATTTCTCGTCAGAAAACTGGCCGTCAAGAATCTCGACGAGAAAAAAGAGAGCAGGATCTCTATTTTCTCATCGAGATTCTGGCCAGATTTCCAGATGAGAAACCTGAAAGCCTCATACACACGTTCGGTTTACTCAACAAGAAAGCTCTGCCAGCAGTTTTCTTGCTGGTTCTTGCCAAGAAAACTGAGCGTGTGTACGAGGCTTCACTCCAGTAATTGCTTGAATGTTGTCTTGTTTTATTTAGTATAAAGTTTTAAACATTTTTTTTTTCATTTTAGAGATTTTTCAAGGGGGGTTGGTAGACTAAAAGCAAAATTGCACTCTGTAAGGGAATTTTTACCAGAACGTAATAAAATGTGGTGAAACTTTCCTTGGCAAACAATACCCTATCAGGAGCAAGGAACATACAGCATTTTTTCTTGCACATGATTGGATGATTGAATTCAGTAAAGATTCACCTCATTCACAAGGCTCTGAAGAAATTTCCTTGCAGAGTGCAACTGCACTTGCAAAGTGAACAGTCTAGCTGGCTTTAGTGAATCAACCCCTATGCAATAAGAAGCCTATATATAGAGAGTAACCTTTACTATTTGCCAAGTGCTAAGTGATAACAATGCCTGTTATAAAATAACAAAATACATTTTATCTGCCACTTGGACCTTGTGACATGCCACCACATTCAGAAAAATCTACCTGTATTTTACACAATTAGCTGAATATTGTAGATTTTAATGGTTCTCTAATTTTCAATTTTCTACTGTTCAGTAAGTTCAAAGCAGAGATGTTGGAAAGTCCCATTCAAGTTCCAGACTTTTTACTCTTAGGCCTTGTACACACGAGTAAATCTATCTGTTCAAATCGGTCGGACCGACCGATTTGAACAGATCTGTCTGTTGGCATTTTGGTTTGCTCGCGTGTACACACGATCATTCGGCGCGTGTGCGAGAAGACATGTCTGCTGGTTAGCATACTAACCAGTAGACATGTCGGGCGGACGGGTTCCGTCTGTTTGCCCGTACACACGATTGAATCTGTCTGCTGAAACGGTCTAGCAGACCGTTTCCAGCAGACAGATTTGATTGTGTGTACGAGGCCTTAGGCCGCGTACACACAAGCAAATATATCTGTTCAAAACGGTCTGACAGACCGATTTGAACAGATATGTCTGCTGGCTGTTTTGGTTTGATCGCTGTACACACGATCAAACCAAAATCCCCGCCGGCAGACAGCGCGGTGACGTGGCGGTGACGTTGACGCCGCCACGTCACCGCACCAGGAAGTAAATTACTTCCACGCATGCATCAGATCCATTCGACGCATGTGCGAGCAGATATGTCTGCTGGTTAGCATACTAACCAGCAGACATATCAGTCTGACGGGTTCCCAGCAGACAGATTTTAAAGCATGCTTTAAAATCTGTCTGCTGGCCAAATCTGTCGGCTCGCCCGTACACACGATAGAATCTGTCTGCTGAGACGGTCTGTCAGACCGTTTTCAGCAGATAGATTTGATCGTGTGTACGCGGCCTTAAAGCACTCTATATTTGGCTTTGTTGTCTGCATTATCTGGAGGAAAAAAGTCTGTAAACATACCCTACAGTAAATTAATCAAAATCTCCATTTATTCTGAACATCTCAGCCGCCTCTACCCCTTCCACACAGGGGGGGGGGGGGGTTACTAAAACTGGTGCAGGCAGAATCTGGTGCAGCTGTGCATATTAACCAATCAGCTTCCAGGTTTTATTGTTAATGCTTAATTGAAAAAGCTGAAGTTAGAAGCTGATTGGTTAATATGCACAGCTGTGTCAGCTTTTGAGTGCAACCACTTCCATTCCATACAGAGCATTTTCACCCCCTTCCTGCCCAGAACAATTTTTAGCGCTGTTTCACTTTGAATGACAATTGCGTGGTCATGCAACACTGTACCCAAATTAAATCTTTAAGTTTTTCCTCCCACAAATAGCTTTCGTTTGGTGGTATTTGATCATTTGGCATAGACTCTAGCTAGCCAGTGAGGCAGACGGATTAGCTACAGGAGCTACAGCGGCGCACGTCTCCTAGGAGTAGGAGCGTGTGAGTCATAGCTCCAGGCAGGCGTAGGAGGCAGACAGGCAGAGTCCCTCCCAGCCCTGCTAGCCCGGTCTTCTCTCCAGCTCCAGCCTGGAAAATCCTGTACCCCAGTCCGAGCACTCCTCTAGCCCAGCTCCTTGGCTCTCCTGAAGGTAAGAGCCCTCCACTGAAGCTGCTGACGGCCGTCCTTTTCAGGATAAAGCCGCAGCAATCAAGGATCCCCCTTGCTCCTTTTGGCTCCTTTCCTCGGTGCCCCGCACTCCCACACCTCCATCCTCACTAGGGGCCCCCTCCTGTAACCTCCCCGCGGCAATTCCGACGTTCGGGGGCATTTTTTTGAAAGCACCGCGCCAGGCCGACCTGAATCGCGGGGCCGCGGTTTAGGAAAGACCGCGGCTTCACTTGCGGCCTAACGGAGCGCGGCTCCCCACGCCCTGCAAACTTCACCCAGCCTCTGGGAAACCCCCCCTCACCCCAGAAGGACAGCCATCTGTCCTTGTTTTCGCCCTCTCAGCCCCTAGATCATTCGGAATACACCCTATCTGTTCAGCCCTCATCCCACTGCCTGAGCAGGCAGCCATCCTACCAGACCAGCAACACGTTCCCCCTCTCATCCCCAGCCCCCCCCTTGTCTCGTGAACGAATAGAAGCTTGATCCAGGGGTTAACCGATCGCCTTTTATAGGGGTCAGAAAGGAATTTTTTTCCCTACCGGAGCATATTGGCCTAGCACCGCCAGGGTTTTTTTGCCTTCCTCTGGACCAAGCCAATTTCCCCTCTCCCCCTCCCCCCACGGTGTATTGGCGATTATGGCAGGTCGGCAATATTCGGCCGAAACCATTTGGAGTTTGAGGCAATTCGCCGCAATACTGCCAGCCATCACCAAAAATGCCCTAAGAACTGAGCGACTTTTGAGAATCGATCATCGATCGACTGTCAGACGTTTCAGCCATTTACCCCAGCTCAAGCACATATCATGTGCTCTGATTAACACAAGATCGGCAGTAAAACATCGACTAGAAATCCGTGACTTCATTCAACAAAATGATTTAGACTGTCTCTTTATTACAGAAAGCTGGCTCACAGCCGACTGTAACACCATTCTAGGAGAACTGGTGCCAGAAAATTACCGTATTATAACGGAAAACAGAATAGGGCAAAGAGGAGGCGGCCTGGCGGTGATCTACAAGACTCATCTTATGATCACCAAACCAGTCCGCCAAAACCCTCTTCCATTCATGGAAACCCTTACTCTGCAACTGCAAGCAAATTCAAAGGAGACCGTCCACATTCTGCTCTGCTATAGGCCTCCCGGCCCAAAATCGCAGCTGCTATCATCTTGGACGGATTTCTTCTCCACTTATACCCTCAACAGCAAACAACTTTTGCTGCTAGGGGATTTCAATCTCTGGGCTAACTCCTCACAAGACCCCATTGCTGACGCCTGTATTGACCACCTGGAAGGATTAGGATTGCAGCAACTAGTATGTGGGCCCACACATGCTTCAGGTCACACACTCGATCTTATTTTCAGACAAGCGCTGGAAATAAAAATTTGGGAAAATGAAAAATTGCCATGGACAGACCACCATGCAATTATATTCAGTATTTCCACCATCCCCCCTGCAACAAAAACATCAAATCCAGTGACAACACACTGGACTAGATGTCAGAAGAAGCTCCACTCGGAACTCTTCAAAACGACTTTAAGGAAAAAAATAGAAACAACTCAGCCGCATCAAACGGCCGTTGAAACATTGGAAGCCATAAATTCGGCCATGCTACAGTCAGCCGACTTGGTAGCGCCGAAACGAATAACCCGCATTCGGAAAAACAACAGCAGCTGGTTTAACAACCAGCTGTCGTTACTGAAGCAAGAACGCAGAAGGGCAGAATCTGCCTGGAAAAAATGTTCTTCAGAGCTAAACCTATCCATCTACAAGGCGGCGACAAGAAAATACCACAAAGGAATTTTCCAAGCCAAGAAAAATTATTTTTCGGAGGCTATCAACGGTGCCCTAAACCGCCCCCGCGAACTCTTCAAGATGGTCACCCAGACCATGAAGCCAGGATGCATTGAAGCCCCCAGTTCGGACACACAAGAATTTTGCAATGAGCTATCGGATTGCTTCATTAATAAAATTGAGGCAATCCGTGAAAGCATTCAGCAAAACAATTCTCCTCCCAGCCCCCCCCGCAGCCTCTCACACAGCACCCATAATAATTCTCCGATATCAGGTAAGTTCACCCTGGAACCCATCTCCATCGAGACCACTAAGAATGTCATTTGTACTCTGCGCAATGGCACAGCGCCAAATGACATTATCCCCACAAAACTGCTGAAGGAATGCGCCTACATCCTGGCTCCTCCCATCACGCAGCTTATCAACCAGTCTTTCTTGGAGGGCATAGTGCCCTCACAGTTGAAAGAGGGTATAATCCAACCCATCCTGAAGAAACCCTCCCTGGACCCTAAGGACCCACTCCATCGCCGTCCCATAACAAGCCTCAACATACTCTCTAAGATAATGGAAAAAGTAGTGGTACAACAGCTGCAACTGCATCTAGATACCTATAAGCTACTTGACCCATTGCAATCAGGCTTCCGTCCCGGACATGGGACGGAAACAGCATTGCTGAAAGTATGGGACGATGTTCTCAAGGCCGCAGACGAAGGAGAATCTTGTCTCCTGGTTCTGTTGGACCTAAGTGCAGCTTTCGACACTGTAGACCACAATCTGTTACTGACTCGGCTTGCTGAAGTAGCCAGAGTCGCAGAAAGCGATTTATCTTGGTTCTCCTCTTTTTTGGAAAACCGATCGCAAACAGTGAAGTTAGGACCTTTTACATCTGAAAAACGCACAGTAACATGCGGAGTCCCTCAAGGATCGCCTCTGTCACCAGTGCTGTTTAACATATATCTCCGTCCTCTTTTTGAGATTATCAGCAGCCAAAAACTGCTCTATCACTCATACGCAGACGACACACAACTCTATTTCCGCATCTGCAACAGGCAGGATCACCACCTCAATCTAGAGACATGTCTCTCTTTGATAGAGGACTGGATGACAAAGAGTTATCTTAAACTCAACGGAGCGAAAACAGAACTTCTTCTGTTTCACGCCAAGCGCAGGAATCAACTTTCAACAGCGTGGACCCCCCCGCCTATTTTGGGCAAATTCATCACCCCTAGCGCCAAAGTCAAAAGCCTAGGTGTCATTTTTGACTCCTTTATGACAATGGACGCACAAATAGGGTCAGTAGTCAGCGGATCTCACCATCTACTGCGCCTACTACGTAGACTCACTCCGTTCATCCCCAAAGAAGACTTAGCGGTCGTGGTGGGAGCTATTGTAAACTCCAGGCTGGATTATGCAAATGCCCTTTACCTCGGCCTCCCCAAGTACCAAATCGCCCGTCTGCAAGTCGTTCAGAATACGGCCGCCAGACTGGTGACTGGGAAAAAACCCTGGGAATCCATCTCACCTTCACTGAGAGCCCTTCATTGGCTGCCAGTTAAAGACAGAATTGCTTTTAAAGCTCTCTGTCTTACGCATAGATGTGTCCATGGGAATGCCCCCATTTATTTATGCGAAATAATAAAAGCGCATAATCCCAATCGCGTTTTGCGATCCACGAATCAGAACCTGCTCCAGGTTCCGAAAGCCAACTTCAAATCCAAAGGAGAAAGAAGATTCGCGATCCAAGGTCCCAGACTATGGAACGCTTTACCAACCAGCATTCGGTAGGAGGAGAACCACCTAGCATTCAGGAAAAAGGTCAAGACTTTTCTCTTTTGATATCAAAGGAGACAGGAACAACAAGCGCCCAGAGGCGATTCAGTTCGCATGTGCCGCGCTATACAAGTTTTCATTCATTCATTCATTCATTCATCTCTGCGGTTTTTATTTTTTGCGCTATAAACAAAAGAAAAGCAACAATTTTGAAAAAACACAATATTTTTTACTTTTTGATTTAATAAATATCACATTTAAAAAAATAAAAAATAAAAAATGTCCTCAGTTTAGACCAATACGTATTCTTCTACATATTGTTAGTAAAAAAAACATTGCAATAAGCGTATATTGATTGGTTTGCGCAAAAGTTAAAGCGTCTACACAATAGGGGATAGATTTATGGCATTTTTTTTTTTTTTTACTAGTAATGGTGGCGATCTGTGATTTTTATTGTGACCGTGACATTGCGGCGGACATATCGGACACTTTTGACACGTTTTTGGGACCATTCACATTAATACAGCGATTAGTGCTATAAAACTTCACTAAATACTGTGTAAATGTGACTGGCAGGGAAGGGGTTAACACTATGGGGCACTGAAGGGGTTAATATGTTCCCTGGGAGTGATTCTAACTGTAGGGGCAGGGGGACTCACAAGGGGAGGAGACTGATCTGTGTTCTTCTGTACTGGAGGTGGATCTGTGTGTTTACACACACCGATCCACACTCCTGCCGTGATTGCCGGCAATTGCGGGTGCCCGGCGGACATCGCAGCCGGGTCACGAGTGGCTGTGATGCAAAGGACGTCATATGACGTCCACTCTGAGGGACAGACAGTTCCTGCCGACGTCATATTACTTTGGCTCGGTAGGGAAATGGTTAAGGATATCTCCCCCACTATGTTTTATTCAGTAACAAAAAGTTTAGGAATGTACTAACATTTAAAAAAAAAAAACACTAAGAATTATGGGGTTAATTTACTAAAAGCAAATAGACTGTACACTTTGCAAACGTACTTACACTCTGCACAGTCATTTTTTAGTGTAAATGAGGTAAAGCTTCATTTTGCATAGCATACCCAATGACAATCAGGGGAAAAAAAAAGGGATTTTTAAATACAGCTTACCTGTAAAATCCTTTTCTTGGAGTACATCACGGGACACAGAGCGGCATATTCATTACTATATGGGTTATATGGAGTACCTTCAGGTGTGGACACTGGCAATCTCAAACAAACAGGAAGTCCCTCCCTATATAACCCCCTCCCCTAGAGGGAGTCCCTCAGTTTTGTAGCAAGCAGTATGCCTCCCAAAATGTTCCCAAAAAGAGGGGTGGGAGCTCTGTGTCCCGTGATGTACTCCAAGAAAAGGATTTTACAGGTAAGCTGTATTTAAAAATCCCTTTTTCTTTCTCGTACATCACGGGACACAGAGCGGCATATTCATTACTATATGGGATGTCCGAAAGCAATGCTTTAATGAGGGGAGGGAGACATCTTCCAAAGAAGGATTTAATTTAGAGGTATACTCAAATACTAGTAAATCAGACTTAAACGAGAAATGTAAATCTCAAATCAAATCAAGGGAGCCCCCTCAGATCCTGAGGAGCTTGAATCGCGGCCTGTAGTACTGACTGCCCAAAGGCTGTATCCGCATTCCTTCTTACGTCCAATTGATAAAATTTTGTAAACGTGTGGACTGATGACCACGTTGCTGCCTTGCATATTCGAGCCATAGAGATCTGATGATGTGCTGCCCAGGAGGTGCCCATTGCCCTGGTAGAATGGGCCTTTGCCGACAAAGGAGGAGGCAACCTCTTCAAACCGCAGGCCCGAACAATTAATTGTTTAATCCATCTTGCGATGGTGGATCAAGCAGCTGCCTGACCCATCTTGGGCCCTTCCGGTAAAACGAACACCACATCTGTTTTCCGAACCTTCTCTGTAGCTTTAAGATAGGCCCTTATGGCCCTGACAATATCCAACGTATGCAGCAACCCCTCCTTTCTAGAGGTGGGTTTTGGAAGAAGGATGGAAGTACCACATCCTGGTTCAGGTGGAAACTGGATATAACCTTTGGTAGAAAGGAAGGATGAAGACGGAACCCCGCCCTATCCTTATGCAAAATGAGATATGGTTCCTTACAAGATAAGGCTGCCAATTCCGATACTCTCCTGGCCGAAACTATGGTGATCAGAAATACCGACTTTCTAGTCAGTAAAACCAAAGGTACCTCAGCCAACGGCTCAAGGGGTTGTTTCTGTAGAGATGACAGAACAAGATTTAAGTCCCATGGACAAAGTGGTGATTTGACTGGAGGATTAACACGTAAGACTCTCTGTACGAAGATCTTAACCAGCGAGTGGGCGGCCAGCGGCCTCTGAAACCACACTGATAAGGCTGAAATCTGTCCCTAGATCGTGCTTAATGCCCGGCCTTTATCCACTCCTAGCTGGAGAAAACGTAATACTCTATCAATGGTATACTTGCGGGAAACCCATCTCTTAGCCTCACACCAGCCTACGTAGGCCCTCCAAACCCTGCAACAAAATTACACTGGGGGCCGGCTTTCTAGCCTTAATGAGGGTAGGGAGTACCTGCCTAGACAGACCTCTACCCCTGAGAATCAGGGATTCAGCCGCCAGGCCGTCAATTTTAGACGCCGTAATGCAGGGTGGAGGATCGGGCCTTGTGAGAGTAGGTCTGGCCATAGAGGAAGAGTCCAAGGGCCTTCCGCTGCCAATTTCAGGACTAGTGAGTACCATGCCCTCCGGTACCAAGCTGGGGCTACCAGGATAACCGGCCTGTGCTATGATCCTGCGCCACAGGCGGGGTAGTAACTGCAGCGGGGGAAATGCATATAGAAGCTATGATTGATGCCAAGGGCAAACCAACACATCGGTTCCGCAGGCCATAGGGTCCCTCGTTCGAGACATGAACCTGTCTAGCTTCTTGTTGAATCCTTATGCCATGACCTCCACGTCTGGCACTCCCCACTTCTGGCAGATTGTCTGAAAAAAACTTGTGGATGCAGGGACCACTCCCCCGGCGACAGGGTTTGGCGACTTAGGAAGTACGCCTGCAGGTTGTCCACCTCGGGAATGAATGTCGCCGATATGCAGGGTACATAAACCTCTGACCACCGAAAAACCAAGTTCCTCTCACTCTGAGTGGCTTGACTCTTGGTTCCCCCTTGGTGGTTCACATATATGCCACCGCTGTGGCATTGTCTGAATGGCTTCTCACCGAGGACCCCTGTAATCTGGATGTCTATGCCAGGCGGGCTAGCCGAGCCGCTCTGATCTCCCAGACCTTGATGGGCAGCTGCCTCTCCGCCTCTGCCCAAGTTACTTGGCGAGCGAACCCGTTCCAGACCGCTCTCCAGCCTTCCAGACCACTGGGCAGAACCAAGGCTGCTAGAATTGCTGTCTGTAGGACCCGAGTGTGGAAGCGTGTGGTATCGCCTCGAACATGGCCATTAGTTTGCCTAGTAATCGCATACATAGGCGAATAGTTGGTTCTCTTTTGCTTAGAACCAACTGAATTAATCTTTTGATAGCCTCGACCTTTACCAGGGGCAGGAACACCCATCTTCTGTTCTGTGTCTAATCTCATGCCGAGATATTCCAACTGCTTTGTAGGTTGAAATGCTGATCTTTCCCCAGTTTAGGACTCAGCCGAACCTCTCGAGGTACTGAACCATGAGGGTTACTACGCATTCCACCAAGGAAGCGAGTGATCTATGATTAAGAGGTTGTCCAGGTATGCTAGGACCGAGATCCCTTGGATCCTTTAGACTGACTAGAATTGGAGCAAGGACCTTCGTGAATACCCGGGGGCCGTAGCCAGCCCGAAGGGGGGCGCCACGAATTGGAAGTGACGCTGTATCACTGCGAAGCGTAAAAACAAAAAATATTTGATGTGGCTGAAAGACTTGGTACATGAAGGTAACCATCCTTTATGTCTATAGAAGCTAGATCCTTCTAGAGTGTGGCGGCTGCTGACCGAACGGATTCTGTCCGGAAAGAGCGAACCCTTAGGTAAGCATTTAAACCTTTTAGGTCCAAAATTGGTCTGACATCGCCGATGGGCCTTGGTATGACAAACAGATTGGAATAGAAACCTAGCCCCTGTTCTTGGGCTGGTACCTCTACCATTATGCCCTGGTAAGCAGATGAACCAACGCCGCCCGCATTGAGGCCTTCCTTGTGGAGGAAATTTTTAGAAATTCTAATCTGTAGCCTGCGGCCACAGATGATCGGACCCCCTCTGTCGGGGATCGATCCCCAGAGGCCTGTCCTTGCGATCCATTTTAAAAGTTTGATCGCGCAGGAGGTCCGTACTGCCTGGAATTTGAGGGCCCCGGAACAGGGGGGGGGAACTGCCTTTTAAACGCAGGACCCCGGAAACTCTTTTGACTGGTAAAAGGGTACTTTTGCCACTTGAAACAGTCTGAATGTATTTATCCAGATCTTTCCATGGAAGGGCAAACCTGCCAGCAGTCTTTTACATGGGCTCGGCCGCCCAGTTCTTCAACCATAAGAGCCTTCTCATATGCACTAAAAATAGTGACAACGAGACGCCTGCTGGATGGAGTCTTTTTATAACCTCTACCGCAAAGCACAGAGCTCTGGGAATATCCAATAACTCCTCTGCCTATTGGGCAGGGATGTCTTAAGCATCTGTTTTGTCTGGTTCTTTAACGCCTGACAAAACTCCAATTGCAGCCCCTGCTGGCTGTAGCCAAGGATGCTGGAAAAAGTGTCTCTAAACGTTTATTGACCGGGACCTTAAACATTTGTATGTTTCCCCTTAGGCCAGTTAATGATTTATTCACCCATGAGATGGCTGCATCCACAGTTGGGAGCGCCCCCTTTCTTAGAAAAAATGTTTGTTTTTTGTTTTTGTTTTTTTTTCCATAGGGTAAATAACAGAAAACCTTCCAGGTGGTCTCCCATCCAGGCATTAACCAGGCCCGACCCTGCTTAGCCTCCGAGATCAGACGAGATCGGGCGCTTTCCGGGAGATGCGGCCTCAAGGACCTCACGGGTAGTTGAAAAGCAGTGCCCGAACCGGGACCTGAACCCTGGACCCTCAGATTAAAAGTCCGATGCTCTACCAACTGAGCCATCCGGGCCCCCTTTTTAAAGAGCACTTGGTCAGGGGAAAGAGTGCCTGCAAGCACAAATATTTCCTGGTAGACGTGCATAAAGACTACCCTCTCGTCAGCTTTAGGCGGCAGAAAAAATTCTGTCCGGTCGTCCCAATCCTGGAAAAACCAATTCCTCTAACAGAGGATGGGCCAGAAACGCTGCGTTGCTTAAAGGCTTTTTTTAAAAAAGAACCCAAAGAGGATACCGCAGGAACCTGAGGCTCTGGAAATGGCAAATTGAATGCCAAGCGGGCCATGTCTGTCAAAGACTGGACCCACAGACTCTCCGCCTGGGAGGCTGAAAACGATTCTACAGTGGTAGATCCTCTAGGTTCTGTCCCTTTTTGGCGATGGGGATCTAGTCCGCTTCTTGCCAGAAAAAGAGCCAGCGATCATAGCTGTTAACCTCTTTTCTCTAGCCCCCCTAGGGTGACGGCTAGCATCTCCTCTGTGATAACACAGGGTTGGGCCGACCTGGGCCAGCCTCAGCACCAGACCCCATTAATGGCTTATCCAGGGTGACCCCCTATAGGAATAACCTGTGGGGAAAGTATTGGCATATTATCAGAACCAGAGGAGGAACCCCTTTGTCTTTGCCTTTTCTCTTTTTTTTTTTTTTGATCCTGAACCCTTGGAAGCCATAATACAAAAGCGAAGGACTCCGCTTACAACAACAGACTGTTATAGCCAGGAGTACAAAAAATAAGGTTTAGGGGACCATAGGATGACTAATGCCCCAAAACCGGTGGGGCTCAGTATGTTTTTCTTTTATATGTTATTCACCACATACAGCCCCACCCCCAACATGTTTGCCAGCATTCAACCTGTTGCCAAGGGGATTTTGGCTTAACAAAAAGTATTGGAGCTGACTCCAGTATGTAGTACCCCTTCTCGCCACCGGGAGTCACTGTGCTGCCAGCTCTACGTCCTCTCTCTCTCCAGCTCAGCTCTGCACTGAGCTAAGAACGCGCCTGCTGTGTATAACAGCAATTAAAGGAGCGCCCACTCTACACTGCAGTCACACTCCCGCCCCTCCCCCCCCTCCCGAACGGCGCGGAAATTTTCTATATGCATGCGCGCGTGACTGTCGGGGGAGGAGAGCCCAGGAGGAGACGCACTCTGGAGCCCAGGAATGCAGGATGGAGGACGCATCAGGCGGCAGATTTGAATCCCGGCAAGGTAAGGCTAACACAGGCCCCTAAGGAGTCCCTTTAGCCTAGAGACAGATCTTTTTTTTTTTTTTTTTTTTTAAAAGATCTTCAACCAGCGAGCAGCAGGTAGCTAGCAAACATACATAGATAGGTAGGGGGATCAAGTTATGGGGGGAAACATTTCAGGGCATCCTGTCTATCAGACATAGTGACCATGGTGCCAATGCAGAGCATACTCAGGCTACCCCCTTAAGATCCCCCTGGAGAGCCTGCTGTCGAACCAAGTCCCGCAGGCTCCCCACTTACCTGCTCCATGCAGCAGGACGTTTTGCAAAAACGGTCCAATCTTCTCCCATCTCCGTGGGTAGCGTAGTAGACCTTCAGGCCCTGGGGTCCTATGAAGGTACCCACTGTCCTGGACCTATATAGCACCCTGGCAAACAGGAACTTATGGTTTTTACAAACTCCAAGTCCTGGGCCCAGGGTCCAGCCCTCCAAAGAGGAGCATTA
This sequence comes from Rana kukunoris, assembly GCA_029574335.1. Lineage (NCBI taxonomy): Eukaryota > Metazoa > Chordata > Amphibia > Anura > Ranidae > Rana > Rana kukunoris. Next base: position 392,098,509 of record CM056053.1, read on the forward strand.
TAGGCAAAACCCCACGGTTTGGGGCCCGGGTACTGTCCACTTTGGCACTGAGGCTCCTTGGACAGATCCGGTTAGCCCGCCCTTAATCCCAAGGATGTGGAGCAAAGCTATTCCGTGACCAACACCTAAGACACTGGCGAAAAAACTGAGGGACTCCCTCTAGGGGAGGGGGTTATATAGGGAGGGACTTCCTGTTTGTTTGAGATTGCCAGTGTCCACACCTGAAGGTACTCCATATAACCCATATAGTAATGAATATGCCGCTCTGTGTCCCGTGATGTACGAGAAAGAAACAGCATTTTTGCTTTAACATGATTGGATGATGGAAGTCAGCAGAGTTTGCAAAGTTCACAGTCTATTTGTCTTAGGTAAATCAACTACAATGTAATTTACTAATTATTATCTGCTTTGTCAAATTGTTTGGAACTTCTTGTTAAACCCCCTACTTGTAGTAATCCAAGCAATTGCCTTGTGTTCTTTTTTCTTCTCTAACACATCAGCTTAGACCATGGGTCCTCAAACTACGGCCCTCCAGCTGTTCAGGAACTACAATTCCCATCATGCCCTAGTCATGTCTGTGAATGTCAGAGTTTTACAATGCCTCATGGGACTTGTAGTTCCGCAACAGCTGGAGGGCCGTAGTTTGAGGATCCCTGGCTTAGACCATGGATACATACATGTCATAAACAGATGGAAAAATACAGCACACTGCTTGAGTTAGGAACAAATACTTTGCCCTTGCAACTTCAGCCTTTAGCCTTCAACCTTTTAACTTTATGTTGCCTTTTCCAGAGAAAGCACACATCTTTTCAAAACTAACTTACAACCAGGGCCATTTAAAGGAATTTGGGGCCCCCAAGCAAAATGGGGGCCCCCAAGCAAAATGGGGGCCCCCAAGCACCCCCCCCCCCGCACGCAAAGCATAACATAATTTTTTTCCCCCCATGTTCTTACTCCCCCCCATGCCTAGACCCTATGTTTTTCTATTCTTACCTCCCCTTTTTCCCTGTAGGCTGCCGCTGTAGCGTGGCCGAGCTCCTCTTCCTCCTGTCAGTCTGGTGTTCTATCATTATGGGTCCCCAGTCCCCTATCAGATAGTGCCTGGGCCAGCCGGGTACCGTGCGGTACAGGAGATTCGGTTTCCTGTGTTCCCGGCCGGACTGAAAGGAAGTGAGCAATCAGTGTGCACTTCCTGTCAGTCAAGCCAGGAACAGGAAACTGAATCTCCTGTACCACGCGCGGTACCCGGCACGACTGACAGGACTCCAGGAGGAAGGAAGAGGAGCTCAGCCAAGCTACAACCTGGGAAGGGGAAGTTTGGGGCCCCAGGCCAGCTCGGAGCCCCAAGCAATTGTTTGTTTTGCCTGTCCTGTAGCGATGGCCCTGCCTATGAATGAATGAATGAATGAAAACGTATATAGCGCGGCACATGCGAACTGAATCGCCTACAACTGCTGATCATGTAGATTTAATTGGTTTCTGAATGGCAACTTCAAAAAAAGTTGGTTATCTCAGAAAGAAAGTAGTAGTAAAGTAGTAGTATTGTAAAGAATATATTTTTTAAAGCTTAATGCGGCAGCTTACCCATAACAACTTGATTAAAATAATGTTCTTTAGCAAGGAACATATGCTCCTAATTCTTTTTGCCAGAGGCTGCCATTTTGCTCAAGTCCAGAGCCCCTGAGCAGCAGTAAATGTTTAGGATGTTAGCAGATCAGTTTCTAGTTTCTCTGATTTTTGGCACAGAGCCGGCACATTACCGAAAAACAGAGAGCAACTAAGCATGTGCAGAGCAGGGTTAGACAGTGTGTTACTGGTTTTTTAAACAGTATAGGCACGTATAACTGATGCTTATATGTATGCTCTATATTTACTAAAGGGGCCAGCATGGAGTCATCTATCATGACTTAGTTTCCTGACTAAAGTTCCACTTTCAGAACATCCTAGTTGAAAATCTTAGTAAAATCTTGAGTGGGAATGAGAGAAAAGAAAGAAAGGTAGTCCAAAACTATAGAAAGTGTGACAATGAGCAACAAAATTCAACTAGATCAAAGCATTGGACTTGCTGACTAATTTTGTAGACAGTGAAGAAAATAGAACAATTTGATATGACTCTGCCATTATCAAATAAGAATTTGGCCAGTGGTTGTTCACCTCTTACAAGATATTTCAATATAATAAGTAATAAGTATAATTACATACAGTTTATGTTACGTACATTTCGAGTCTATTTTTTTCATTGTATAGTCAAGAGGATATTTCAACCTTACTGTAATAGTGACTTCAAAGTATATAAAGTTTTTTTTTTTTTTTTTACGGGAAGGTTAAGTGCTAGTTCAAACCAAACCCAGTTCCGTTGAGTTCCAAGTGTTTTTTCTGCACTAAAAATGCACAGTGTTTTCTATGTATTCCAATGGCTCTAGTTCACACCAGTGCAGTCAGTTTCCGGTCAGTTGCCGGTGCAGAAACTGACCGAAAACTGACTGGGACTGACTGTATTCGTGCACAAAAATAGAACTGCACTAAACTGCATCTGGTGTGAATTGGCCCTAAGACCTTTTTTTCTTCTGTCGGTATCCCATCAGGTAGATTTGCATTCACTTCCTGTTAAAGTGACTCAGCCGGAAGTTAGAAGGGATTTCTTTATTTCTCTCTCCCTTAACCTCTGGTTCCTGTGAAAAATCAAGAATTTTGCATTTTTTTTTTTTGTACTGAAGAAAATGGTCACCAGGACCAGCAGTGAGGGACACAGATAGAAATAAAAAACAGAAAGGGGCTCTGACTCTTTTACATTCTACCCAAACAAAAAAAAAACCTTTACATACATTTTAAAGGCATAAACAAATATATACTATTTGAAGCACTCTTGTCAGCACTATAGTATGTAGGTCATTCGATTGTGTTTTTGACAAATAGATACAAAAGGAATCTATTATATTTTTTGTATTATTTTTTTTTACCATTTTACAAATTAACCACTTAAGACCCGGACCAATACGCTGGTAAATGACCCAAGGTGTTTTTGCGATTCGGCACTGCGTCGCTTTAACAGACAATTGCGCGGCCGTGCGACGTGGCTCCCAAACAAAATTTGCGTCCTTTTCTTCCCACAAATAGAGCTTTCTTTTGGTGGTATTTGATCACCTCTGCGATTTTTATTTTTTGCGCTATATACAAAAATAGAGCGACATTTTTGAAAAAAAAACACTATTTTTTACTTTTTGTTAAAAAAAAATCAAATAAACTAAATTTTAGTCAAACATTTAGGCCAAAATTTATTTAGCCACATGTCTTTAGTAAAAAAAAAAAATCGCAATAAAAAAAAATAGCTACCTAGCGGGAACAGCGACACTAATACAGCGATCAGAAAAATGATCGCTTAGTGACGCTGGCAATAGGGAGTGAAAGGGTTAACTAGGGCGGTGATCAGGGGGTTAAAACTTTATTAGGGGGGGTGGGGGGGCTATCCTGAACCTAACACTAACTGTTTTTTACAGTGCCTGTCACACTGACACTAAATGCAGTGATTAAATCACTGCATTCAGTAACACTGTGACAGGGGGGTGGGGGGGGGCGATCACAAGGGGTTAATATGCCTATGTGAGTGTGTGTCAGTGTTGTGTTGGTGCACACTTACTTGTGATGTCTTCTCTCATCAGCAGCGCTGGGAAACAGCGCTGCGATGAGAGAATACATCATTTCCTCCTTCCTGTGTAAACACAGGAGGAGAAAGTGACAGGCTGGGAGCGCGCTCCCATTGGCTGGGAGCGATCGCGGGGGGGGCGGAAAACACGGACATCCGCCCGCAGATCCCGGATCGCTCCCAGAGGTAGGGAGACCCCCGCACGCCGCGGAGGGGGTCCCGATGGGACCCCCGAACCGCACTCAGGCGGGGACGTAAATTTACGCCCTTGTGCCTGTACGAGCCATGTTGTGGCCGTATATGTGCGTGCGGGGGTCTTTAAGTGGTTAAGGTGTAAATGAATATGCAAACAAGTTGCATAATTATATTTCAACATTTTGTCTTTAACCCCCCTGGTGGTATTCCCGAGTCTGACTCGGGGTTAGATTTCTGTGCTGCGATCGGTTAACCCGGGTTGGTTTACTTACCTTGTTCCTGGATCCAGCAATGCATCCACGCTGTGTGAGCGAGCGGGTACTCGCTCGATTCACACAGTGTCTCTGCGTGCCGCCGAGCTCCGTTCCCTGCGACGTTACGACGCACGGGGGGGGGGGGAGAACGGCACCATATTCAAAAAGATAAACAAACACATTACATACAGTATACTGTAATCTTATAGATTACAGTACTGTATGTAAAAAATACACCCCCCCCTTGTCCCTAGTGGTCTGCCCAGTGTCCTACATGTACTTTTATATAATAAATACTGTTCTTTCTGCCTGCAAACTGTAGATTGTCCATAGCAACCAAAAGTGTCCCTTTATGTCAAAAATGGTTTTAGAGCAGCTAGAAAACAGCGATAATAAATTATAATCACTTGCAGAATTAAGCGATAGCGATTTGTGGGGAAATTCGTCACAAAAAACTAATAATAATGACAGCGACAATTCTGCAACTGAGCAAATGTTAGTGATTTTGATTTGATTACATTATTGAATATATTTTTTTAAATTATATTATTATTTGTTATAATTATTTATAATTATTTATTATATTATAATTTATAATTTTGTTTTTAAAAAAATGTCATACCAGGATGCCTATTAGACTCTTGTTTAGTCAGATTTAAGTGAGTTATTCCTAAGAATTACAGGCCTACAATATAAAACGCCAAATTGTCTTGCAAAATAATGGTACCGCTTTCAGCACCTAAAATCTGAAAGAATCATACCGCCAGGGAGGTTAATGAATAAGGAATTAAAGGATATATTTGTGTTGAAATATACCAGGCTTCCATGCTCTTCTTCTCAGATTCTTAAGAAGACATCATATATACTTTATAACAAATTTATATTATACCTTAAAACGAGAATTTTGATGAGAGGAAACAAGTTAAAACACAATACATAATGAAAAATGTCATATGTATGCCATAGGCAAGGTTTACCCTCTGAAATCAAACTTATAGTGAAAAGCTTTCCCCCCTGGGGTTTTAATGTCTACTTTAGTTTTCCTTGGACTTATGTTTTTTAGAAGTGAAGGGGATTTTATCCTATATATACAGGTGTTGCTTCAGCTGTATTATATTTTTGTATACTGCAGCCAACACTGACAGTGTCCATAGAAGGCTATGGTTCAGGTTATTTCCAAACTGGTGAAAAGTGATCAAAGATTTTAGGTCTGTATTGAACACAGAAGCTAAAAGGTTAGGATCCCTGCCTTGCAGCTACCTTTTACCAGTAACAATATATACACGGTGCTTTCAGATGTTCGCAATGTTTGAATGTATTTGCTCAGGGTGTGGTAATGTTATGCACAATCCACAAAGGTTTTGCTATTAAAGGGTAATGTGTTTTATAGCCAGATACAGGTTGTGTGTTTTTATTGCTTGGTATAGATATTTGATTATAAGCTGCATCGTAGACTGATATCCATGTAGACTTTTTGCACCTTAAAGTAGATGTAAACCCAAACAATGTATTTTTTTCACAATGTAGAGTATAAGATTTCCTATCATCTGTGCTCAGTCTTGCCACACAGAGTTAATCCAGCTCTGATCAATCCTATTTTATTGTTCAGTGAAAATTAACAGAATTCCAGATAAAAACTAAATAAAAAGTCAGTTTCTCTCTTCTAGCTTTGAGCAACAGGTTATTTACATATCTAGCTTGGACATGTTTATCATATGTTATGTTATGTTTATCATAATCAGGGCTTTTTTTCAGGGGGAACTGAGTTCCACCACCTCTGGCTCAGACCCTTTGGTGCCTGCTCACCACAATCACTTGTAAACACAGAAGTCTGGTTTATGTGTGTACTAGTCACAGCTCTGCACTCTGTGTGTAACCCCCCTGAACTCTACACTCTGTATGTAATGCAATCCTGGTATTTAATGCTCCTTTGAGGCCGCGTACACATGATCGAATTTATCTGCTGAAACTGGTCCACCGACCAGTTTCAGCGGACATATCTGATCGTGTGTACGACCTAGCGGACAGGTTTTTCCAGCGGACGAATTTCAAAGCATGCTTTGAAATTTGTCCGCTGCAAACCTGTCCGTCGGACATGTCCACTGGTTTGTACGCCTAACCAGCGGACAGGAATCTCCCGCATGCGCCGAATGGATTCGACGCATGCGTGGAAGTATTTTACTTCCTGGAGTGGTGACGTGGCAGCGTCAACGTCACCGCCACGTCACTGCGTCCTCAGTCCGAGGGAATTTTCGTCAGATGGTGTGTACACGCCATCGGACCAAAATCCGAGGAGACATGTCCGCTGAAAACGGTCCGTCGGACATGTTTGAGCGGACATGTCTCCTCGTCTGTACGCGGCCTAAGACCCTTCTGTTTGTGAAATCTGAACGGGGTCGTGGTTGAGTTCCTGCACCTATTTTCAGAGGAAAAAAAAGCTCTGATCATAATATAAGGTGATCCAAAGTTCATTGTATATTACCAGGATGTGTTATGTGGGGGAGGGGTGGGTTTCTCACTTTTTATACTGTGAATCACCTCATGTTATGATAAACATAACAAGCTAGATATGTAAATAACCTGTCACTCAAAGCAAGAAGAGAGAAACTGACTTTTTATTTAGTTTTTATCTGGAATTCTGTTCATTTTCACTAAACAATAAAAGAGGATTGATCAGAGCTGGATTAACTCTGTGTGGAAAGACTGAACATTGTGACATAAAAAAAACTGGTATAAATGAGGACAGCTGCCTAGGGATTAAGATAAGACAAAATATAGACAGTAATCAGTATCAAATCTAATGCCCTGTACACACGATCCGATAAAAAAGGTCTGATGGATTTTTTCATCAGATATCCGATGAAGCTCACTTTAATCAGTCTTGCCTACACAGCATCAGTAAAAAAAAAAAACGATCGTGTCAGAAACAACATGCTGAGAAAATGAAGTTCAATGATTCCGAGCATGCATCGACTTGATTCTGAGCATGCGTTGATTTTTAACCGATGGATTTCTCCACAGACAATCGTTTTTTTCTAACCATCAGATAATTTTAAAACAGGTTCTACGTTTTTTCACCGATGGGAAAAAAACGAAGGGGCCCACACACGATCGGTTCGTCTGATGAAAACGGTCCATCAGACCGTTTTCATCAGACGAACCGATCGTGTGTTTGCGGCATAAGAGTTAATTAGGTCATGGAATGTGATGGGCATTTTTTTAGTTGTCCTGAACATAAACATGCAAATTAGTTCAAGCATATGGAATTATGCAATTCATGAATCATAATTTCCTGGATTTTTAAATTATGAGATTATTTGTAAATTAGTCAAATATTCAGGAGAATAAAAAAGTGATGACTTGGCTATTTTCCTGATTTAAATATACATTATATTACCAAAAGAATTGGGACATCTGCCTTTACACACACAGGAACTTTAATGTCACCCCAGTCTTTTGCTGGCTATACACTATACGAAAAATTGGCCAAACCCATTTTCGGAAAGCAAACATTCGGCTGTGAGCGCAAACGATAGTGCCATCATGTAATGACCAATAAATCGTTCAGTGGACATAAATTAATATTTTTTTTTTACATATACCTAGTGCAGACGGGAAACACATTAACCTTTCAATTTATCATTCGTTCGGCAGAAAATTTCCAAATTGTCCTCCGTTTTGTTCGGCTCAAAAACTTCCCAACGATTACAGATCTTGTGCCCATTAACTGTCCGTAAAAATGAACAAACTGTCTAAATGACCAAATTTCAGCCAATTTTTTGTATTGTGTGGCTAGCATTAGTTCGTAGGGTTCAATATGAAGTTGGCCCATCCTTTGCAGCTATAAAAGCTTTTCTGGGAAGGCTGTCCACAAGTTTTAGGAGTGTGTCTATGGAAATGTTTGGCCATTCTTCCAGAAGCGCATTTGTGAGATCAGGTACTGATGTTGAACAAGAAGGTCTGGCTCGCAATCTCCACTCGAATTAATGCCAAAAGTGTTCTATTGGGTTGTGGTCAGGACTCTGTGCAGGCCAGTCAAGTTCCTTCACCCAAAAACTCCCTCATTCATGTCTTTATCGACCTTCCTTTGTGTACTGGTCCAAATTATTTGGTGGAGGGGGTTGTTTTTTCAGGGCTTGGCTCCTTTGAAAGAAACTCTTAAGGCATCAGCATATCAGGACATTTTGGACAATTTCATGCTACCAACTTTGTGGGAACAGTTTGGGGATGGCTGATTCCTGTTTCAACATGACTGCGCATCAGTTCACAAACAAGGTCTATAAAGACATGGATGAGCGAGTTTGGGGTGGAGGAACTTAAAATTCCTTGCACAGAGTTCAAACCTCAACCTGATAGACCACCTTTGGTATAAGTTAGAGCAGAGACTGTAAGCCAATACTTTTGACAATATAGTGTACCTATTAGTGATCAAGGCTGACAGAGTCACAGTCATTCTTTGCAGTGGAGGAGCTTGACCGCCCCTACGTCATTCCTTAATGAAAATTACTATAGTATTTATGGAATGTGAAATAATGATGGATTCCTATATTCTAGTTTCCACTAATTGATTGCAAAAGTTATAAGTGAAGAAATGAAGTAACTAATATTGACACTGTTAAACCTGGACTGTCTGATGCTAATGAGGAATGTCTTTATGACAATGTTGTTAATGGCAGCCACAGGTGGTACTGCAGAGTTTTTTTCCCTGAAAATCGCAGAAGGACTCCCTGGTTGTCCAGAACAGCTCTGATGCTGCTTTGGTTACAAATTGCTTTGATGTGGTTAAAAATGACTTGTGCAGGATGTCTTCTGCAAGCCACTCCGTCCACCTGTGTCTTCTTGTTCAGAAAAAGCAGTGCTGTGTAGTGCTGTTGACTGGAGCACAGACATGATAGATTGGGATAGCATGCTTTGAAATCTGTCGACTGGGAACCTGTCGGACCGATATGTCTGCTGGTTAGTATGCTAACCAGCAGACATATCTGCTCGCACATGCGTCGAATGGATTCAACGCATTCGCGGGAGTTTTTCCCCCTGGCCCAAAGGAAGTGTTTGCCCCGACCCAAAGGCTGTTCCACCTATTCTTATTACACAGGGTCTACTACACCCCCCATACAATGTTTAAATTAGGGTGGAGGCACAATAATGATTGCCCAAGATGCAATAATAAGGGAGATCTTTTTCATATGGTTTGGAAGTGCCCGAAACTACATAACTTCTGGGTGGGAATCATAACACGGATAAATTAGATATTTGGATCTGCCCTTGATCCAGTAGCCAGGATTTGCCTCTTGGGATGTATGGATGATACTAGGGTACCACAATGCACCCTTGAACCTATCTTGAGATGCCTATTTCAGGCTCGTAAGTTAATTGCTCAAAAATGGCAAGCGCAGGCGCCCCCATCTATAGAGAACTGGTTAGTAGCTATGAAACAAACAATCTCAAATGAAAAGGTACACTATACCACTCAGGGGAACTATGACAAGTTTGTTAAAATTTGGAGACTATGGCAGCTGGCAAATGAGAACCCTAGGTAGTTATCCCTCCTTCTAGTACTTAGGGACCTCTGAGCTCTGGAACAATAAAGCCCAACTAGCGATGGGGCCCCGGCAGGAATCTCCCCACGAAAAAAGCCCCTACCTCCCTGCTCTCACTTGCTCTAGACATTAAACAAAGGGACTAGTGGCAACCTTCTACAACCCGATCCAGTTACTACCATGACTGTATGCTCCCAAGGGTGGGAAAGGGGAGGGGGGGAAGAGAGGGGGGAGGGTGGGGAGGGCGAGGAACACAACACAATAACCAACAGCGTAGAGGGCTCTAGTGCCCTGTGCAATAGGTGACACCAACCCCATATGGGGGTAGAGACTGGATGATCCTGTATATATCTATGTACCCTGTAAACAAATTGACTGTACTCTCGACTGTTGGTTTTGTATATTCATGATAAAAGCAATAAAAAAATAAATGATAAAAAAAAAAAAAAAAAAGGAAACATACCCAGAAAAAAATTGGGCCTATGCAGCTAATGGCTTGCACAACGATGTCTTAACCACAGTAAGAGTTGGAGCTCAGGGCCCTGCTCTCCCAATTGGGTCAATGTGTGAAGGGAGCCGTGAAAGGTGCTGGTGTGCACCATGGTGTCCAGGTCAGGACAGAATAAGGCCTGAGCCTGAGAGAGAGTTTGTGAGGAACAGAGAAACTAGCAAGCTGTAGAGAGAGTCCATGAGGGACAGAACAGCTAGGAAACTTTAAAGAAGACACAGAGCTGAATTGCAGCATCTGTGCTTTAAGGCCTCGTACATACAACCGGTCGTGTGTACGTTTTTCATCGAGGAAACTGTCAAGGAACTCGACGAGCAAAAAAGAGAGCAAGTTCTCTTTTTTCTCGACGGGAGTCAAATTGGCCCGTCGTGTTCCTCGTCAGGCTGCTTTTCGGCGAGAAACTCGAGCGTGTGTATGCTAAGAAACCTGTGCACTTTTGGTAAAATTCACGTTTGTAATGGAAATAGCACATTTGTAACAGACTGAAAAGTGCAAATGTCTCTTACCAAACTTTTTCCTAGCATGCAGTAACATGAGATTAGCAAAAGCAGCCCCTGCCGTTGTATGTGTTGAAGTCACCGCGTTTGAGAATGAGGAGATTTTGTCTTTAACGTGTGTACGCAAAGCAAGCTTGTCGAGTTCCTCGACAAGCCTAACAAGGAACTCGATGAGGAAAACAGTGTGGTCAGGACCCCAAAGACATACTCAGAGCAGTAAAGCTGATGAAAAAGAGAGCCAGGAGGCTGAAAGTTTTTTTATATCCATACTGATGATGAGAACCCCCTGTGTGGGAAGACATACTTTTATGAATTATGACTTTCTTATAAATATAAGTTGGCAGGAAAATGCTAAAAACTATATCTGGCATGGAATAAACTCCCTGTTTTGGTACTACCAGTGAACAAAAAACCCTGACGTGTCACAACGTGTATATTTTTTACATTTTTGGTATGTTGAGTAAAAGGGAATGGGGTTTTCTCAAATTTGACTGCAAAAGTAAAAATATACTTTAAATTTGTTTGCAAAGCAAAATGAGTTTCACAGTCTGCAGGAAAATTAAAAATCCATCAAGGTAATTAACAACACAGGATGAATACATTTGGTCAGCACATACGACTAGCCTCTCCGCCACTGGGATCTGAACTATTGTTGCATGTTAACCACTTTAGCCCCGGACCATATTGCTGTCCAGTGACCAGAGCACTTTTTGTGATTCGGCACTGCGTCGATTTAACTGACAATTGCGCTGTTGTGCGACGTGGCTCCCAAACAAAATTGCCATCCTTTTTTCCCCACAAATAGAGCTTTCTTTTGGTGGTATTTGATCATCTCTGCGGTTTTTATTTTTTGCGCTATAAACAAAAATAGAGAGTGACAATTTTGAAAAAAATTCAATATTTTTTACTTTTTGCTAATAAATATCCCCCCAAAATATATAAAAAAACATATTTTTTCCTCAGTTTAGGCCGATACGTATTCTTCTACATATTTTATGTTAAACGTTTTGTTAGCGTTTACAAAATAGGGGGTCGTTTTATGGCATTTTTATTAGTATTTTTTTTTTTACTAGTAATGGAGGCGATCAGCATTTTTTTTCAGTACTGCGACATTATGGCGGGCACTTCGGACACTTTTGACACATTTTTGGGGCCATTGGCATTTTTATAGCGATCAATGCTATAAAAATGCATTGTATTACTATAAAAATGCCATTGGCAGTGAAGGGATTAACACTAGGGGGCAGGGAAGGGGTTAAGTGTGTTCATGGCCTCACTAGGGGAAACCCCCACTGACAGGTACGAGAGCTTTGTGTTTACACACAAAGCTCCCGTTCCCGCTCTGTAAAGAGCAATTGCGGGTGCCCGGCGCCGATAGTACCTGCCGGGCATGCGCGTGGGACTCGGGGGCGAGCGGGAACGCTTTAAAACGGACGTATAGCTACAGGCTCTCGCCCAGGAGTGCCGCCGTCCCACAGTAATATGACGGCAAGCAGTTAACAGAGCTTTTGTTCAGTGTTTACATGATGTCTCCTACTTACAAGCCAACCTTAATGCACTGTTCAAATGAGGTTTAATGTTGATAAATGTAAAGGTATGTACTTGGGTGCTAAGAATGTGCATGCATCATACATACTAGCATCATACATACTAGGGGAGCACAACTGGGGGAATTAATGGTAGAGAAGGATCTTGGTGTTTTAGTAGATAATAAACTCAATAATAGTATGCAATGCCAAGCTGTGATTTCCTTTTTTTTGTTTACAAACTATTATTGTGAAAGGTAAGTGGTGGTACAAATCCAAGAAATTAAAGCATATATACAGAGGAATGTAAGACATATACAAAGTCAGTCTGTGTACAAAGCCTAGGACAACTAGTGAAGACCATAGATAGTTATAAATGATAGGAGAAAACTTAGGGGTAACAAAAACATCATGGAGGAATAAAACAGTGACAACTGGGATATGAGACGTTTAAAGAGATTAGATAGGGTTAAAGAACTGTGAAGAATGTTCGAACCAGGGAGACCATTTATTGACATATATATGGCTGGTATTTTGTAGGATATGAAATATTTTTTCCATTAGGCAAATGTTATTAATTCTCGATTTGAGTGGATCTATAGGAATCGTAGGTGATTTCCAATGGAAAGCTATCAACCAATGTATGGCTACGCATAATGTGTGTATCAGTCTCATATAACAGGTGGGGAGACCCGTGATTGGGGAAAAAAGAAGGCAGTTATGTAATGTTAGGGTAATGTTTTTGTCGGAGATTGTGGATGCAAATTTCTCTAGCTGTAGCCATATGCTTTTAATTTTGTCACAATACCAAAATGTATGGGAAAATGAGCCCAAGGAATTACAGTTTCTGAAGCAAGATGGGGAGGACAAGGGGAATATTGAGTGAAGTTTGGTGGGTGTATAGTACCATCTTGTAAATAGTTTCAAGGCCGTTTCTTTGATAGAAATGGATTTAGTGCACATATGTAAATTATTTATACAAGTGTTCCAATTAACAGTGGAGTATGTAAAATTCTCTTCATGTTCCCATTTGATCATGTATGGAAGTTTGTTGACGTCTGGGTTGTTAATTAAGAAAGAGTAAAGTTCGGAGATGAAACCTCTTTTTCTGGGTGAATTTAGACATAGATTTTCGAAAAGGGTTGGGGGTTGGGTGTTCAGGGTCATAGAAATTGCTAGGGGCACGCGCGCGCGCTGCTGGCGGCGCGAGCGCGCACCCGTCGCATCACTGGGAGCCCCGTGCGTGTGCCCGACGGCCGCGATGGCCGCCGGGCACCCGCGATTGCCTTTAACTGAGCTGGGACGTGCAGCTCTGTATGTAAACACAGAGCTGCACGTCCCTGTCAGGGTGAGAGGCGACCGATTGTGTCCCTTGTACATAGGGACACAATCGGTCACCTCCCCAGTCACCCCCCTCCCCCCACAGTTAGAACACAAACTAGGAAACATTTAACCCCTTCCCCGCCCCCTAGTGGTTAACCCCTTCCCTGCCAGTTACATTTATACAGTTATCAATGCATATTTATAGCATTGTTCACTGTATAAATGTAAATGGTCCCAAAAATGTGTCAAAAGTGTCCGATGTGTCCGCTATAATACCCCAGTCCCGAAAAAAAATCGCAGATCGCCGCCATTCCTAGTAAAAAAATAAATTAAAAAAAATCATAATTATATCCCGTATTTTGTAGGAAATATATCTTTTGCGCAAAACAGTCACTATACGGTTATTGCGATTTTATTTTTTAAATTTTTTTACCAAAAATATGTAGAAGAATACGTATCGGCCTAAACTGAGATAAAAAATGTTTTTTTTTTTTTTAAATGGGATATTTATTATAGCAAAAAGCAAAAAATTGTCACTCTTTTTTTGTTTATAGCGCAAAAAATAAAAACCGCACGGGCGATTAAATACCACCAAAAGAAAGCTCTATTTGTGGGGAAAAAAGGACGTCAATTTTGTTTGGGAGCCACGTCGCACGACTGCGCAATTGTCAGTTAAAGCGACGCAGTGCCGGAAGCTAATATATTGTCTGGGCAGGAAGGAGGTGTAGGTGCACAGTAGGCAAGTGGTTAAGGTCATCACAGAGGACAAGAGGGCACTCTTTACATCTGGATGAAAAGAGATTTAATCTCCAAATACAGAAAGGTTTATTCACAGTAAGAGCTGTGAAAATGTGGAATAGACTCTCTCAAGAGTTGGTTCTGGCTAGCTCTGAAGCTAAAAGGCCCGGATTCCTTTCCTAAATGTACATAATATAACTGGATACCAACATTTATAGGTAAAGCTGATCCAGGGAATAACCGATTGCCTCCTGGGTGATCAGGAAGGAATTTTTTCCCCTGCAATTTGGATCATGTGTTGCTGGGGTTTTTTGCCTCCCTCCGGATCAACTGTGGGTATGATTTTTTTTTTCTTTTTTATTAGTTGAACTAGATGGACTTGTGTCTTTTTTCAACCTGACTAACTATATGTAACTATATGTTTTAGAAAAAAGGCTTGACCTGACTTCAATTAGGACCCTCGGATTTATGAGAAGACCCTAAAATATGTATATTAACCACTTCAATACCAGGCACTTTCGGCCATTCCTGCCCAGGAAAATTTTCAGCTTTCAGCGCAGTCATTCTACTAATTTTTTATAATTTTCTTCCTACAAATAAAGCTTTCTTTTGGTGGTATTTGATCACCTCTGGGGTTTTTATTTTTTGCTAAACAAACTAAAAAAAGTTTTTCTTTGTTTCTGTCATGAAATGTGGTTTTCACCTTCACTGATGGGGACAGATGAGGCGGCACTGATGGGCACTGATGAGTTGGCATTGATAAAGTGGCACTGATATGCAGCACTGATGGTCACCAATAGGCAGCACTGATATGCAGCACTGAAAGGCACTGATATGAGGCACTGATGGCCAAAGACAGGTGGCACTGATGGGCACTGACAGGCGGCTGTCATGGGCACTTATAGGCAGCACTGATTGGCACTGATAGGCGATACTGATTGGCACTGACAGGTGGCACTGATGGACAGCACTGATGATGAGTTCCTGACAGCTTTGACTGCTGGCCACTGATTGGCACTGTGATGGGCACTGACTGGCACTGTGGTGTGCACTTATTAGCACTGATATGGCCACTGATTGGCACTTTGATAGGCACTATCAGACTTTTTTATATGGGGCACTTTTTAGCTGCTGATGGGCACATCTGAGGGGGCTGTCGTAATAATCAATGTGCTTTTTATCACGATTGGAGATGCAGGGTGTCAGACTGACACGCCACACTCGCGGGCGCATGTCGGTATGCTAACTTACATGAAATTCATTGCTATATGCAAACATAATGTGTAAAAAACACAAAACACTGATTACTATGGTAACATTATATTGCTCTGGTCAAAGTGTGTTAAAAAAAATAGTTTTTAATATATATAACATTACCCCCGTAGTAGCTGCTGGTTGTTTTGGGTGGTACATTTACCTCATGGCTCCTCCGAATTCCTAGGGGTGAATGATGCATATTGCATTTAGTAGAAGTAAAGTAAGTAAAGAAAGTAAAGTTGAGGAATAAAGAGAACAGAAGATTCAGGCGTGATGATAGGGATACAGTCCTGCTCCCAAGTGTAACACTTTCTCTGCGCCACTCCTGCTGGAGTGGGTTTAGCTTACCGGACAGGCCTCTCTCACTGACCTGACAGCCGGAGTATCACTCGAACATTTGTAGGATAAAGTCTCTGCCACAGATGCTCCTTGGTGAACTTGACCTTAGGGAAATGTCTCTGCCACAGACCCTCCTTGGTGAACACCCCTGCCACATGCCCTCTCTGATTTGGTAGTTATGGAGATAATCCTCTTTAGATGAGTTACGCCTGAATCTCCTGCAACTTGTTGCTCAGGTACCGACTGACAGGTGATCAATCCTTCAGTGCCCGGCAACTTAATCCCTGGTGGTTTGTCAAGGCCCATTTGGATCGACAGCCTCTCAATGGCGTTCCTCAGCCGGACTCTCCACCGAACAGCAAATACAGCTTGGGATCCTCAAAGGTGGGAACCCATTCGCTCACTGCTTCCCCGTTGCTGCTCAGATGCTCTGGGCCAACATGGTCCCGGAACCAGGAACACTGCGTGGCACGCACGCCCCGGCCAGGTAGGCCATAACGCCGGGGTGCCGTGATGTGGACACCCTAAAGGTGGGTGCCACACTCCAAGAAGAAGACCTCGAACCAATGGCGTCTGCCTAATAAATACCCCTCCCCAGCATGCACAGCGAGGTCAAACCCTCCTGATTGGCTGCTGGGAAAGAGCACCCAAACCTTGGCTCCACTGCTGCCACCTGCAGCACCGGGGTTGGAAGAACACCCCAGTGCAACAGAATAGGCTACAGCATAGCCAAGCTGAGACAGAGACCCTGTTTTACACTTGACAATTTGGATCAGAGTTGAACTATACTCTGATCTCCCTCTAAATTTAACTAGCACTGGTACTATAAAGTACACAGGCGCTATATATATATTTTTTTACACATTATGTTTGCATATAGCAATGAATTTCATTCAAGTTTGTTTTGTTAGCTTTGATTGTACACAGCTGATCACATGGCACATGGCCCAGTCTGTACCATGTGATCACTGTGACCGATAACAACTAGCGACACAATTGTATACAATGTATGGCTTGAAAGGAAGCCATCCATTGTGTGACCTGTTGTGATTGGTTACAACTCTCACAGGGTACTGGAATCTGACTAGTACAGTGATCAGTCATCAGCTGTGTCCAGTGGATGCAGCCGGAGACAGATCGCGGCACTGCGTGGGTCTGCATTTGTAAATGGGCCACCCATGGGCCGGCCGGGAATGGGTTAATAAAGGGCACATAATCTGTTTGTTTATAGTTAATAAGGTTTTGCATTTTTACTGAATGTACAGTTCCCATTTTGGACCTGAAGGGAGAAAAGAGGAAGGGTGGGAGGGTAGGGAGAATATTTAGCTTTATGCACAATTCACCTTTTTCTTTCTTTCACAATACAATTAATACCATTATCACATTGTAATGGTCTGTAATTTCACAACACAAGTAATAGGTGGAGGTTAGGAAAACAGTGGGAGGAAGGGAAAGGGTTTTAAGAAAGTATATGGTGAGTGGGTGACAGGGCCAGATAACTTAAATATGTTTTGCATTGCAATTTAGAGGATCCCTGTCCTTCCTATTGTCCCCATTTATCTATTTTAAGGGAGAAAGGTGGGGGATTATGAAAATAGAATATAGATTTGAGACATACGCCAAAAACGTTTGTTGTTTGTTTTTGTTTTTTTGTGTGTATGAGTTTTTAATGTTTGTACAAATCTGTTATTTTGAATATCTATTTGTAAACTATTTAAAATAAATAAAAAAGATTTAAAACTTAAAGCATTTCCTTCTTTTAATTAATGTGATTACTTTATTAGTAATGATGTTATTATATGACGTATTTGAATTACTACCATTTTTGAACTAGATGGATTAGTTCTCTATTTACAGAGTCTAGAAACTCAGTTAACATTTTGAAGAACAAATTGAAAGTGAAGGTCTCTCCTAGGTAAGGGTTATCTGAAAGCAGAAAAATAGGAACCTAAGTAACATCTGAAAGTATTGATTTTGTAATTTCACCAAATTAAGAACATGACAGGAAACCTATTAAGCTTTTAGACTGGGCATTTTTATGTGATGCCGTAGCTGACATAAAATTGCATACACCTGTCTCTTTAAACACTAACCGTATAGAAACGATAGAGAAGCATTACCAGGTACATGTAAATTCAATCTTTTAAAATTTCTTTCTAATTATATATCTGACACACAAAACTTTTGATGCCTGATGATACAAATGCCAAATAACACATCTAAAATTTTCATAAATTATATCTCAACTTAGATGTACTATTATTACATTTTAACAAATTAAAATTTTCACAAAGCCAGAAGAGTTTTGTAATAACAGCAAGAAGGGGACTATGGTAATAGTATTATCTGTCAGAACATTATGAGTAATGATTATAAAAAAAATCTATATACCAACCATAAAACGGAGGAGAGATCAAATTATAGGCTTCTGTGTCAAAGTATAACACACAATATTTTATTGCAACAAAGCAAACCAAAGGGTATCTTAAAGGGATTTTAAAATTAGTTTTTTTTTAATCATTTTTCTAATGTAATGTAAAAATCATCACATTTTGCATCCTTTGCATGTTTTGAATTACTGTATACTCATTTTCCAATAAAGCTCAGTGATTATAAATTATTACAGTTTATATTGGGTATTGAATAATGAAGGTAATAGGTTAACATTCAAAAAAAATCTTTTGCCAAAAGTGTTGCCTGACAATCTTTATATGCCATACTCCAGTCACTAAATGATAGTGCTACAGTCATCTAGGTGGAGAGCTGGGAATCCCGGGTGACCCAGGTTTGGTCAATGACAGCATCTGAAATTCCTGGCAGTGTGTTTACATTAATGGAGTGTCAGAGATAGGACATTTAGCAACCAGATTGTGGCATATAAAGCTCATTGAGAGATGGGTCATCAGAATAGTTTAATTTACATCATTGATTGCCATAATGGATTATATTGCTGGACCACATGATTGATGTGGGTTTACATTGGTTTATAACTTTGTTGTGTGTTTTTTTCAATTAAAGAACTTTTACAAGGTGTGTGCTTGTTTATTACCATTTAACTGTTTGTGAATAGGTAAGGGACATTAATGAACCCCTATAGTCATTCCTTTGGGAAAGAGTGGATATCTTGGTGCTGTCTTGTTAAATATACCACATTAAGACCCCCCATATTATCCTCATCTTTTTCTTCACTCAACATTGATTAAAGGGAGGCTTGCAAAGGGGGGGCTCTTCCAGACTGCATGCCTGGATAAGGGTCTAGGTGGAAATGTAAGGGCCTTTTAACCACTTAAGCCCCGAGCCTATTTTTCAGATTCAGTGTTTACGAGATTAAAACAGTTTATTTTTTGCTATAAAATTACTTTAACCACTTGCCTACTGTGCACCTACACCCCCTTCCTGCCCAGACAAAATTTTAGCTTCCGGCACTGCGTCGCTTTAACTGACAATTGCGCGGTCGTGCGATGTGGCTCCCAAACAAAATTGACGTCGTTTTTTTCCCCACAAATAGAGCTTTCTTTTGGTGGTATTTGATCGCCTGTGCATTTTTTTTTTGCGCTATAAACAAAAAAAGAGCGACAATTTTGAAAAAAGACACAATATTTTTTGCTTTTTGCTATAATAAATATCCCTTTAAAAAAAAAAAACATTTTTTATCTCAGTTTAGGCCGATACGTATTCTTCTACATATTTTTGGAGAAACAAATTGCAATAACCGTATAGTGACTGGTTTGCGCAAAAGTTATATTGCCTACAAAATAGGGGATATAATTATGATTTATTTTTTATTTATTTTTTACTAGGAATGGTGGCGATCTGCCATTTTTTTTCGGGACTGGGGCATTATAGCAGACACATCGGACACTTTTGACACATTTTTGGGACAATTTACCTTTATACAGTGAACAATGCTATAAATATGCATTGATAACTGTATAAATGTAACTGGCAGGGAAGGGGTTAACCACTAGGGGCGGGGAAGGGGTTAATTGTATATACTAGGTGTGTTCTAACTGTAGGTGGAGGGGGGGGTGACTGGGGGAGGTGACCGATTGTGTCCCTATGTACAAGGGACACAATCGGTCTCCTCTCTCCCTGACAGGGACGTGGAGCTCTGTGTTTACACACAGAGCTCCACGTCCCAGCTCAATTGTCGGCAATCGCGTGTGCACACGCACGGGCTTCTCAGTGACGCGACGGGTGCGCGCGCGCCGTCGGCCCTAGCCGATTTAAATGACATGACGTCATATGACGTGCAGTCAGGAACAGAGAGTTACCCGCCCGCCGTCATTTGACGGTGGGCAGGTATCAAGTGGTTAAACCCCCAAACATTATATATTTTTTTTCTAACACCCTACAGAATAAAATGGCAGTCATTGCACTTTTTCTGGAAAAAAAACACTTTTTTGAATTAAAAAATAAGACAAC
The DNA here is from genome assembly GCA_029574335.1 of Rana kukunoris. Classification (NCBI taxonomy): domain Eukaryota; kingdom Metazoa; phylum Chordata; class Amphibia; order Anura; family Ranidae; genus Rana; species Rana kukunoris. The sequence goes on from CM056053.1 coordinate 392,118,754, forward strand.
AATAAATTTGGCCCAATTTTTTACATATTGTGAAAGATAATGTTATGCCGAGTAAAATGATACCCAACATGTCACGCTTAAAAATTGCGCCCGCTCGTGGCATGGCGTCAAACTTTTACCCTTAAAAATCTCGATAGGAGACGTTTAAAAAATTCTATAGGTTGCATTTTTTGAGTTACAGAGGAGGTCTAGGGCTAAAATTATTGCTCTCACTCTAACGATCGAGGAGATACCTCACTTGGGTGGTTTAAACACTGTTTTCATAGCTCGCCGGGACGGGGCGCTTTAAAAAAAAAAAAACGTATTTATTTTTATTTCTTTTATAATTTTTAACACTGAAATAAAAATAGAAATTATCACTTTTATTCCTATTATCACTTTTATTCCTATTACAAGGAATGTAAACATCCCTTGTAATATAAAAAAGCATGACAGGTCCTCTTAAATATGAGATCAGGGGTCAAAAAGACCTCAGATCTCATATTTAGGCTTAAATGAAAAAAAAAAATTGTCTTTTGAAAAAAGGTAAACAAAAAATATTTCTTTAAGACGCTGGGCGGGACTGACGTTTTGACGTCACTTCCGCCCAGCAGAGCTATGGGGACGGGTGGGGGCCATGTTGCTCTCACTCGCATCCCAACACAGCAGCCGAGTAGACCCGATCGCCTCCGCGGGCGAGCGGCGGGAGGGGGGCTCTCTCCCGCCACCGATAATGGCGATATCGCTGCGAATTCGCCGCAGAGACCGCCGTTATCGTTGACAGGCCCGCCCACTGAAGAGATGGATATCACGGTTGTGGCTGCTGCCATTACCGAGATATCCATCTTTTAAAATAGGACGTATATATACTGTGGGCGCGGCGTTAAGCGGTTAAAAAAAAAACAATTGGGGTTACCCTTAAAATTCCACTCAGATCCTTACCCAGGCCTGGGTGGCCAGGAAAGTGTGATTGGGAAATATATGCCCCTCCCCCTTTCCTGTAATAGAAAAAGACACATGCCTTTTAACATGGGGGGAGAGACATTGTAAGGGGGAGTGGGAAAGCCCACCCCCTTGCAAGGCACCCTTGCTTCAATGTTGAGGATCAAGGGTATCTTCCTTACCTTCTATGCCCTCAGAAGGAGGTGGGAATATAATTGGGGGACCTAATGTGGCATTATGAAAACCCCTTTATATTTAGGGGTGCCAAGATATCTGGCCCCTTCCAAGGGAATGGTTACATTGGTACTATGTACCCATTTCCATTAAACCGTTTAAAGTAATTTCGCTAAAGCATTTGACACAGTACCCCATAAGCGCTTAATCCACAAACTGAGGTCTGTGGGCATCGAAAATAGTATATGTACCTGGACGGAAAACTGGTTGCAAGGGTGCACCCAAGGGGGGGTTATAAATAATGTATTTTCTGAATTGTCTGCAGTCATATATGGGACACCCAGGGCTCTGTCCTGGGACCAATTCTATTTACCTTGTTCTTAAATGCTATAGAGGTTGGTATAAACAATTCAATATCAGAGTTTGCTGATGATACAAAGTTAAGCAGGGTAAAAACGTCACAACATGATATGTAAATGCCACAGGAAGACCTCAATAAATTGGAGGAGTGGGCAAATACATGGCAAATGAGGTTTAATGTAGGGAAATATAAGTAATGCACTTAGGGCTTAAAATGTTAATGCAAGTTACATGCTAGGGGTAGGACCTCTGGGGGAGATGCCTATGAAATCAAACATCAACACTTGGGACTTTATATACATCCTGTATATACATCATGCCTTTTTTCTCATGCACATCGCTTCCTCTCTTTTCTTCTCCATCCTAATTAGCACTGACACTGGCTCAGCCAGGCCGAAAGCAAGTGCCCTTTAACTACTTAAGGACCGTCACATGTACATTTACGTCGGCAGAATGGCACCGACAGGCACATCAACGTATATATACGTTGGTGCCTTGGGGGGGATCGGGGGTCCGATCGAACCCCCCGTACATGTGGCGGTCCGCGCGGCTGCAGGAGCGATCTGACAAGAGGGGGCGGCTATTCGTTTTTGTCTGCCCCCTCCGGATCACTCACAGCCAATGCGCGCGCCCGCCCGCCCTGTCACTTCCTCCTCCTGTGTAAACACAGGAAGGAGGAATCGATGTGATCTCTCCCTCTGCGTTTTTTTCAACCACCGCTGAGGAGAGATCACAACACAAGTAAGTCCTGCACCAACACTACACTTACACACAGACACATAAACACATTTAACCCCCGCAATCGCCCCCCTCCCCCCTGTCACAGTGTCACTGAATGCAGTAATCATACATGTATGATTACTGTATTTAGTGTCAGTGTGACAGGCAGTGTGACAGTCAGTTAGTGTTAGGTCCAGGGTAGCCCCCGTACCCCCCCTAATAAAGTTTTAACCCCCTGATCACTGCCCTAGTTAACCCTTTCACTCCCTATTGCCAGCATCACTAAGCGATCATTTTTCTGATCGCTGTATTAGTGTCGCTGTTCCTGCTAGGTAGCCAATTTTTTTTTATTGCGATTTTTTTTTACTAAAGACATGTGGCTGAATACATTTTGGCCTAAATGTATGACTAAAATTTAGTTTATTGATTTTTCTTATAACAAAAAGTAAAAAATATTGATTTTTTTTTCAAAAATGTCGCTCTATTTTTGTATATAGCGCAAAAAATAAAAATCGCAGAGGCGATCAAATACCACCGAAAGAAAGCTCTATTTGTGGGAAGAAAAGGACGTGAATCTTGTTTGGGAGCCACGTCGCACGACCGTGCAATTGTCTGTTAAAGCGACACAGTGCATTTGGCAGCATATTGGTCTGGGTCTTAAGTGGTTAAAGGCAGGGACCGCGGGCCCCTATGGTGTAGAAAATAGAAAAATCCCAGTGCTAGCTGTCCCTATGGCTACTGCTACCAGTACCACCTCTTCCAGCACTGCCAGCCCTTCTGGCTGCGACTGCCCCTTTCTATTGCCTGTGGCACCACACTACTCCAGTTCTGCACACATCCCAGACTATTCTATCCCAGTCCTCTCAGGCGTGCCTCCCCAATATTTCAGATTGTGTGCTCACTCACCAGCCCTCCTTGCTTCCTCCGTGGAACTCCTGGAGACTTTCCTGCCACTGTTTTCCCACTGTCCTCTTGTGCTCCTCTTGTGCCTACTGTCTTAGACACCTCCACATTTTCTTTGAGGGACCCCCAGACTGGGGATCTCCCTCAAAGGCCCTTACAGCCTAACACTCCACCTCCATTCTTCCACCCGATCAAGTCCTCCCTAGCTGTGCTGATCCTGGGTATTTAAAGAGGCCTGCCCCTGACAATCCAAGTTGGGGATTGGTCAGGGCTCCTCATAATACACCTCCCCTCCAGCCTCTCTTTCTAGAAAACACTAGAATATTCTAGAAAGTAGGATGTTCTAGTGATGCCACCTGCGAGTCTCCCAGCACTACCCAGAGCCACTCCCAGCCCAGATGAAACACACCCAGGCTTGGCTGTCACCCAAGCCTGGAAACGTACCTACTCTAGGGAAAAAAAACTGTATTAATTTCCTAGCACACTAGAGGGTTCTACACAAACATGTATTTACTCAAGAGATAAAACTATCCAGAGTCCAGAAAAAGGCAACAAAGCTAATAAGTGATAAACTGAATTTCAACCTATAAACCAAACTGTAAAAATAGGACAAAAATGTAGCACTTATGAGATCAGTACCCAAGTACCAATTACTAAAAAACTGTAAACAAATCACTAGTGATAAAACTAATATATATATCTATATATATATCTATATATATATAGATATATATATATATATATATATATATATATATATATAGTCCCAAGTCCATAAAGTGAAGTGATATTCAAATAAGATGCAATCTTCTTAAAAACTTCCACCCCACCACCGTGCTTGTAACACCACCCCTCTGGAATCGCAATCACCAGCTAAAATTGCCTCCTACTCTTGTGTTCGGCTCAAGAGCTTGTTATTTAGAACTCCAAAGGGTTAAACGACCATCCAATGTGTGTTTCAACTTAGGAAAAAACTTACCATCCAATATACAACTGTGTTTCAACTGTGTTTATCCATACATGTAAATAAGAAAAAGTGCTCCAATAGCGTAAAATAGTAACAACCAATTTATTAAAATCCACACAAACACTTCAATCATTACACTCACATGACAAACTTTAAAAACCAGCCTTGAAAAATCACATCAAACATGTGTATCTGATGGCTCTGCAGTGCTTTGCGGTCACAGCAGACCCGAGATATGCGCTCAATCAAGGTCTCTCACCCCCGCCTGGATCCCAGTCCGTGCTAATCGTATCCCGTGCTTAGCTGCGGTGTCTCAGCTTATAGGGAATCCCATGTATAAGTCCAAGTGACGAAACGTCGGGGGCGGGAATGCATGACAGGAATCTACACTGACGTGAGACACCGCAGCTAAGCACGGGATGTGTCCGCCATGTGCACGGGATGTGTCCGATGTGTCCGCCATAATGTTGCAGTCATGAAAAAAATAGCTGATCGCCGCCATTAGTAGTAAAAAAAAAATATATTAATAAAAATGCCATAAAACTATCCCCTATTTTGTAAACGCTAAAAAATTTGCGCAAACCAATCAATAAACGCTTATTGCAATTTTGTTTTTTACCAAAAATAGGTAGAAGAATACGTATCGGCCTAGACTGAGGAAAAAAAAAATGTTATTTCTTTTTTGGGGATATTTATTATAGCAAAAAGTAAAAAAATATATTTTTTTCAAAATTGTCGCTCTGTTTTTGTTTATAGCGCAAAAAATAAAAAGTGATCAAATACCACAAAAAAAAGCTCTATTTAAGGGGGAAAAAAATGCCAATTTTGTTTGGGAGCCACGTCGCACGATCGCACAATTGTCAGTTAAAACGACGCAGTGCCGAATCGCAAAAAGGGGCAAGGTCCTTAACCTGCATAATGGTCCGGGTCTTAAGTGGTTAATAGTGATTCCAGTATTGGGAGGAAACTATTCAGTCTCAGGTCACTCATGAAGACACATGGCCACTCAATGAAGTTGAATGAGAAAAGGTTCAACCTCAAACTGCGTAAGGAGGTAATTACTGTTATAGCAGTAAGGATGTCTAACTTACTTTCACAATTGTTTATTGCAACAGGAAATGTAGCTAATTACAAACAATCTTTAGATAAACATCTTATTGAACACATTATTCAGGGATATGCTAAATGGTAGGAACATAATACATACACACCCACACAGGTTGAACTGGATGGACTGATGTCTTTATTCAATCTTAAAAACCAACTATGTAATTGATATAAAACACAGACACATAAATATAACTTTTTCAACTGCCCCAATGTAAATCCCTGTCGTGGGACAATCTTTACATGTCACATTCTTATCACTTTTGGTAACATATCCAGAGCTCAACAGTAAAGTAAATAGCCAGCCTGGGATCCTGGGTGATGTCAATTAAATCACCCGGGATCCCCAGCGGTCAATTTACACTACTGCAGTGGGGAATCAACAAGAATGTGGTGTGTATATATCAATAGATATCATTGGGATTGATAAGGATCGACATAGGAACAAGTGTGCTTTGCAAAGGGGGGAGACTTTCCCCTTGCAGGGTACCCCTCAATTTAATCTTTTACCACTTCCATCAGCTCATTCCACAGTTACAACCTTTTGTACCACCTGCCCCACCCTATTAGATTGTAAGCTCTTCTGAGCAGGGCCCTCTTAATCCTCTTGTTTTTTAATGTATTATAACTGTATTGTCTCCCTTTTAATAGTGTAAAGCGCTGCATAAACTGTTGGGGCTAGATAAATCCTGTATAGTAATAATAATAATAATAATAATAATAATAATAATAATGTGGCATTTAGTCTGGCCTGGTACAGGAATGGGGGGTACAGGAATGCTTACTTCACTCACTTTGCTGGCTACCTGGGATTGAACTTTATAAAAATTGAGTTATCCCAAAATAAACACAAAAAAGGTAATTGAGAGGAGAACTACATGGTAGTCTACACTGTAGTTTAAAAATACAGAAGTTTATAAATCGTATCGTATCTATTGGTAAAAAAAACTCCATTCTAGCCCAGGACCCTGCAGTAAGGTAATCAGAAATCTGGTTGTATTAGTTTGAGTGTGGAATTTAAGGTTCATAATGCAACAAAGACCTGTAAAAACAAAAGTTACTAAACAGTAACTACCAGGCATGTGGATTTAATTATTTAAAATATGATAGGCCCTCCTAAAGGACTGGAAATTAAGTATTTCTAAATTTCACTCTGCATGATTTAATTTACAGTCTATTGCTATAATTAACAACACTACAAGTGGCAATATAAAAAAATAGCTTTATTCATTTTTGCTATTGTGGGGCTCTTTTGCCCTTCCCCCGTACGGGATATGTAGTATCCTCTTGTTCTCTTTAAAATGCAGAACCAACTCTCATTTCCTTGTTCAGACTGCTTAAGTTTATATCACCTATTCATGGATGCATTACACTCAGGTAAGAACCAAATATAATATATATATATATATATATATATATAAGATCATGATTTCAGGAGATTTCCACCTGGGTCTGCTAGAAACGATGATATTAACCTCCCTGGCGTTTTTCCCATGTCTGACACGGGGTAAAAATTTGCTGCTACTATTGTTGATCCTGTGTCAGACACGGGCTCGCCTCGCAGAATCCAGAGACAGTTTACTTACCTTCTCCGTGGATCCAGCGATGCATCCCCGCTGTGTGAGCGAGCGGGTGCTCGCTCGATTCACACAGCGTCCCCGTGTGCCGCCAAGCTCCGTTCCCTGCGACGTTACGACGCACGGGGACGGAGAACGGCGCCAAATTCAAAAATGTAAACAAACACTATACATACAGTACAATGTAATCATATAGATTACAGTACTGTATGTAAAAAATACACACCCCCCATGTCCCTAGTGGTCTGCCCAGTGCCCTACATGTCCTTTTATATAATAAAAACTTTTCTTTCTCCCTGCAAACTGTAGATTGCCCATAGCAACCAAAAGTGTCCCTTTATGGCAAAAATTGTTTTAGAGCGGCTAAAAAACAGCGATAATAAATTATAATCACTTGCAGAATTTAGCGATAGCGATTTGTGGGGAAATTCGTCATAAAAAAAAAAAATAATGACAGCAAAAATTCTGCAACTGAGCAAATTTCAGTGATTTTGATTTGATTACATTATTGAATAATTTTTACTATAATTATATTATTATTTGTTATAATTTTTTATAATTATTTATTATATTATAATTTTTAATAAAAAAAATAAAAAAAATCATACCCGGGATGCCTATTAGACTCTTGTTTAGATAGATTTAAGTAAGTACTTACTAAGAATTGCAGGCCTATAATACATAACACCACATTTCCTTGCAAAACAATTGCAACGCTTTTGGTACAAAATTCCAGACAGAATCATAACGCCAGGGAGGTTAAGGAACTTCCAAGGTAGTATGACCTTGAATCAGTAAGGTACAATTGTGTTGGGTATGAAAGAATTAAACTTATCAGCACAGTGAAATAGTTGGTAGCACTTCTGTCAGTCAGCACTAGGGTTGTCAATTTGAATCCCAACCACAGAACTACCTGCCTGGAGTTTGCATGTTCTCCCTGTGCCTGTGTGAGTTTCCTATGGGTACCCTGGTTTCCTCTCACACTCCAAAGACATGTTGGCACTAGTATGTGTATGCATGAGCGTTAGGGACTTTCGATTGTATGCTCCTTGAGGACAGGGACTGATGCGAATGTAAAATATGTATATGTAAAGCACTGTGTGCGTTGTCAGTGCTATTTAAGTAGCTGTAATAAAATAAAAAAATAAAACGTATAACTTCTGCCCACTGAAACAAAAGCAATTGTTTTTTGGCTAAGTTCACACTATAGCGAATTGAATGCGGATTTCCAAAATTGGACCTAAAACGGTGAACAGGGACGCACCAGACCCCTGCTGAGAGCTGCTCCACATGGCAGTGTGAACCCAGCCTCGAAAACGAAATCCACTGATATAACTGTTTCCCAAAACAGTTATATTCAAGGCATGCTGCGAATGATAATTGTCACATATGTTTGTGCTCACAACCAAACTGTCACGCAATCAAATGGCTGGAGCCATAACCAATCCCATGTGCAGTACTATGGCAACTGCAAAAGAAACAAAGGCTAAGATTGCAGCGTCTTTGACTGTAAAGGGTAGAAGAGTTTAGTTCTGACTTGAAGGTAAGCCTTGCAGAAAAAACGTTTTTTAGACAGGTCATCGTCCTAAAATTAACCACAATAAATAAGTAAATAAATAAATCTCCCACAATAATAAGGTCAAAAATAAAAGGCAAAAAAGGAGATGATTGCCCAAAGATGTAGTTATCAGAATTAGTATAGTTTCTTTTTTGACCCTAGTCTCTTCCAATGCATTTTTAATGCTTTCCCTATCCTTTCCCTGCACAATCTTCCAATATATTACATAATGCCCACATGACCCTGTGCAGTGCAGATTTTCCCAAAGTCCACTGCACTACTGACACCGTCCACTGTTCTACTGACTGATACCATCCACTGCTCTACTAACATGTCCACTGCTCCACTGACACCATCCACTGCCCTACTGACACCATCCATGTTTTAAAATGTTTGTTTATAGAGTGTTTGTGCCTGTGTGTACATTGTATACAGTATATATATATATATATATATATATATATATGTATATATATATATATATATATATATATATATATATATATATATATATATGTGTGTGTACATATATATATATATATATATTGTATTTATTGGCGTATAACACTCACCTTTTTACCCTGAAAATAGATGGTAAACTGTGCCTGCCTGTTATATGCAGGAGGCTGTGGAAAGTTTTTTTCCTGAAACTACCCTCTTAAAGTTAGGGTGCGTGTTATACACCTGTGCGTGTTATACGCAGATAAATATGGTATATATATATATATAATATTCACACACATATATACACACACAGGAATGTATATGTAATACATTAGGCTGCACAAACCTATGACAATGCCTGCTCTGCGTCCCTCCTTTTATAGTGAGGAGGCTGGCACATAACAAAGCCACCGAAGAGATGAGCAAAGTTTATAAGCTCTTGCCATAAATGATAATTCCAATGAATTTAGGCAGCTGAATTGTCTGCAAAAATCGTCTTGTTCACCCAGCACTGAACCCAGTGTTGCCCAAAGTTGATTCTTATACCTAGTCATAAAGAGCACCATCACATGTTTAAAGTACTGCTTAGCCACATTAGACTTCACTAGGATTTTTTTTTTTATATATATATATATATAGAAAAGCAAATGTTCAATTTTTTTGTATAGGTGCATTTCAAATTTAAAAATAATATTAAATTTATCATATACAATAGTATTCATGGGGGTTCATTAAACAAAGAAGTAGAATGTTTACTTACCTACAAGAAAGCAGCCTGTGTTCACTTCACTCACCCAGTCACATGCAAGGGAAATTTCCTATTTTCTCCAGTACATATTTAGGCAGTTAAAGCGAAGATGGGTTCAAAAGGCCTAGGAAACTAATGTAATATATCAGCCACTTTAAGAATATATGCTAGTTCCCTTTATGTTACTGAGACATTTAATGATATATGCTTTTATTTTAAGTATGTTCTTGTCTAAGGGCAATTTGACTAAATCTAAGACTATATAGATACTGCACTGGTTTATGCATGTTTCACAATGTGGCAATCAATAATACTTGCTAAGGTATTGAGAGATCTGTGACAAGCTAATGGAATCATTGGATTTGGTGATTCATGGTTCAAATGTTATATTATTTGCTAAAATTCACGTATATGGTTATTTATTTTTGCAATAAATCTTAAGGTGGAAATATAAAAGGATTTAACTACTTCAGTATAGAAAATTATATAAAATAAAAATAAAAAATTGTGTCTTAGAAATTTCCATTAGCACAATGCTTATTCTGTATCAAATAGTCAGTTATCAAGTACTCATTTTAACAAAAACCCCACTTCAGGGTTGGATCAGCATTATGGTTGTTGTCAAAGGGCCGGTTGTATCTGTAAGACTAGATAACCAGAGCACCCCACTCCCCTTACATCTGATGTCAAGAGCCCCCTACAATCATAAGTGCATTCCCTTACCTTGTGGAGGGCTGGAGTCTGCTGAATGCTGAGACCAGGAGAGGTGTAGAGGAGGGGGCGCTGCAGCTGCACAGAGAGTCACAGGATCTGTAGGAGGAGTTCTGTCCTCCTCTCTTTATTGTGACTGCTGAGATGGGGAAGGGGGGGCAGATACTAGCCTCTCTGTGGCTGCACAGAAAAGTGCAGGATATCATGAAATGGCCTGGAGGGTCATTGTGTTTGGCACACGTGTATTAGACAAATTCACTTGTATGTGCCTATGGAGGAAGGAAGTTCACTGTGGGTGAAGACACATTAGTACTCAGGAAAAGTTCATCCTGGCAGGCTTGTCTAGAGTAAAGGAGGGGCCTGCAAACATTTGTTTTTTTTTGAAAGCTAGAAACACAACCATGTTGTGGCTCTGGGACAAATTCCCTTGCAAAGTGAACAGCCTATTTTCCTTTAGTAAATCAACCCAACTGAATCTTTCATATAAGTCAATCAGTAGAGCTAATTCCTAGGATTTCTTCACTAGAGATGGGCCCAACACCCCTGGTTCGGTTCGCACCAGAACTCTCAAACATCGCAAAAGTTCTGACCTTAACCCAACATAGACCCGAACTCTTTGTGACCCGAATTTGAAAAATCAAAAGTCCCCTTTTGAAGGCTAATATGCAAATTATTGGCCACAAAGGATATGGGGCCTAGGTACTGCCCTGGTGGACAAGGAAAAGTGATTTTAATTAGTGTTGCTCACGAATATTCGCATTGCGAATATTCGTTACGAATATTGCATATTCGAGTATTCGCGAATAAATCGAATATTGCGGTGAATATTCGCTATTGCGAATATTCGTATTTTTTCAAATTTATTTTTAAAAAAGATCACATCCTAGTGATCTCCATCGACGTCTAAAAGCATTGCTGGTATGATTAGAGACCCTGAGCCGAGTAGCTGAGGCGATCCTTTTATGTTGCCGAATATTCGCAATGCGAATATTCGTATTACGAATATTCGCGAATACTTTCTCTGCCCTTCTGTGTTTTGTGTATAAAAAAAAAAATTAGCTTTAGTTAAGTCATATAAGTTTGTGTAAGTAGAGTTAGTGTTTAGTGCATATTAGTTTAGTAATCCAGGAAATGATCTCCGTTTTCCCGTGTTGACGAGAATTTCGCAATCAATTTCGCATTCGCATTAGCGAAATTTCGCAATTTTTTTTTTTATAAAATATCATGAATATTCGATATTTACGAATATTTCGCGAATATTCTTCTATATATTCGTGAAATATCGCAAAATCGAATATGACGTATTCCGCTCATCACTAATTTTAATGATGATTGAAGTGAAACAATTCCTTTAAATATAGTGACAGGGGGGTCTCCTTAGTCTGCTTGTAAAGTGGCACATCTGTATTGTGTATAGAACCTACTGCAGCAAAACTGACATTTATGAAAAAAAATATATTTAAATTGCTGGCAATACAATACAACACAAAAATGAAAAAAAAATATCTATAAAAAATTTGTGGGGCACCCCCACGCCATTTTTTTTCACATTTTTCTATTTTTTTTTTTCATTCAGTTGTCAGCAGGGAAGACCATTGACAGCTAATAACTCATCCATTGTCAAGGACGCAGTGGCCGCTCCTTAAAAATCAGCTATTCACAATGTCCTGTTTGGGCAAAGTTTCGTGCAGTGCATTGTTCGGGTGTTCGCCAAATGGGTGAACAGGCGATATTCAGGCCGAACCTTTGCTCGACCCGAACTGTTCGCCCAATAATCTAGTATAGACCTACAGTACACTTTCTAACCCTTTGCAGTACACTGCTCCTCTACATTTATTTAGTGTTGAATACATTGTTATTGTAATTTTTCGAAAAGTTGTACAACAGGTATAAGACAATATAAGAAAGGACTGCAAGCTCAATCCATAGTTGAAAAAGAAAAATAATGAATAGAATACACAGGCAAAGTTACAAACAAGAAATTGGACCATATTAACAAACACGTATTTCCATTACCACTTAGACATTTTGTTACTATCAATGTAGAGTGTACATATTTAAAAACTTAGCAACGGTAATATTTGTTGGGGATGATCCCCACACAACTGTGAGATGAGGCATGATAGTCTGAAATAACATTTAAATTTGTAGTCTATATTTCACATCAGAGAAGGAATATACCTGACCCACACTGACCATTGGGATGAAATCATGTATTTAATCTTATTGCTGGAACCCCAACTGTTTTTAACTAGAAGTCATACAATGGAGTTAGAGTCGGTTCACACTGGGGCGACTTGGGATCCGACTTGAAGTCGTCTCAAGTTGTCCCAAGTCGCGCTGTCCAGAAAAGCAATGTAAGTGAATGGGAGCGGTGTTAATACACACTACTGAGGTCGCTCTGACTTCAGAAGAGGTTCCTGTAGTACTTCAATCAGATTTCTAGGCGATTTGTACCCATTGATTTCAATGGAAGTCGCTTCCAAGTCTGATCACTGTTTTAATTGAAGCTACTTTCCAGCAAGATAACATACATTTCTCAGGCAAACCCCTCCCTCCCCTTCCCTCTCCCAGAGCTGATTGTTGTTTTATTGGCCACTGGAATGTCTCCTGACCTGAAAAGGACTTCAAGTCGTGTTGTAAATCGCCCCAGATCGCCCTGTGGTTCATGCTCAAGTCGTGTTGAAGTTGCTTCTGAAAGTTGTGCTGGAAGTCGTGTCGCCCCAGTGTGAACCGACTCTTAATTAAATACAAGAGTAACGAATGTTTAGCAAAGTAAATGTTCGGTTTGCTGAACAAGGAAAAGTTGGGTTTTAATTAACCAAACATGAGAAAACAAAAATCCATTGTTTTCATATCACATATACTGTATAATTGGGTGTTCCAAATTATAATACTTTCACATTATCCACAAAGCAATGCAAACATTCTCCACTTCTTTAATAAATGAACACCAAAACCAAAGGCTGTACCATGGAAAAATTGGAACTACTTCTTACAAATGTATGATCAGCCATGACAGAAGCTCTTTGAGGATGCAAAAACATATTCTCTAGGTTAATTTGGTAGTTATAAGTAGAATTCACATGATAAATGGCATCTAAAACAACTTTCTTTCATATACAAAGAATAACACAGTGCTTAAGTATGCTTTATGTCATTTTTAAAGTATGCTGAGCTGCAACTATACCGTACGGACTTCATTTGAAAACACCTTTCCTGCCTGATTTTCCCTTCATGCATGATTGGCCTTTATAGTCTTTACATATTTAGTGTGAAATTAAATTAAAATTAAATTATCACCTGCCTTTAGATGTCTCGTATGCTTGTTGTTTGAATAGAAACTTGACATTACTAAGAAAATCTTGCTTTTCTGAGAGTGTCTAGCATAGAAGTCTCTTAAACTGAATTACCTGACTGTAAAATTATTGATATAATGCAATATATGCACCATTAATATTTTTCCTGGCCATTAGAAAGCTACAAACTGTATCTTGCAGTTGTCTCTCAATAAATGTTTTAACTGAGCCATAAAGAAGTTTTGAAATTGTGTTCAAAGTTTGTTGATTGGTAAAAAACATAAAATCAGACTATGTTCATTGCTCTTTTTAATAGTGGGCTGCAGTAGTAGATACAGATCGAAGATTAATATGTACAACTCAGAACCCACCAACCAAAAGAATGGGGATGATTTATTAAAGAATTTGAGAAACTTAAAAAAATAAGTATGCACCTAAAGATACATTAAACTCTGGATTAAAAGAAAGAACATCTATACAGTAGTAGATAATATATACTCAGAAAGTACCAGTACTTAGTTGCTCTCAGTAAATTGCTGAATTAATTTTTTTTTTACTGCTGTGATCCGACTTCCTTTTAGAGGATTCTCCATGGTTCAACTGTATGTAGGGAATGTAGCCTAGCTACCCTCTTTTACTCATTCCTGAGATGGACTAGAGACTATGGACTATGGTATTTGTAGTGTGCATAGAACAGTAAATGACCTCCAGCCCATATAGCCCCCCTCCAACACATATAGCCCCCTCCCCTCCAACCCATATAAACAAACTCAAACAGACAATAGTAAAGTAAAGTCACTTTGCATATTTGCTGTACTACAAAGTTGTGTGTTGCCAGGAGTTTGCCATTCATGTTGTTACACATCTACGATAAGTTATTTTAAATCATTTCTTATAAAATCTGACACATAAGTTACCTAGAACTAATCACATTGGGGGCCAGATGAAAAATCAGTCAGGCAAATTGGAAACTGTTAACAGGTAGCAGAAACCTAGTTACACCTAATTACACCACTTTTACCTACAGGTAAGCCTATAATAAGGCTTACCGGTAGGTACTGGAAATATTTCCTAAAAATGGTTTAGGAGATATTTGGCATATATGCTTGCGCCAACATCATCGGTGCATGCGCACTGAAGAAAGGGCATTTCTAAGGGGCTTGTGCCAAGGGCGGTGCATGGAACTGACGTCACACGACTCCAGCCAGTCAGAGAGCCCAGGAAGGAAGAGGGGTAAAGATGGATGTGGACACCAGCAGGGACAGCGGAGACTTTGTGGGCTTCATTTGCAGGTAAGTGCAACTTAATGGGCTAGTATGTGATGCATACTAGCCCATTATGCTTTTACTTTGCAGCGTAAAAAAAGAGGATGTAAAACCCATTAGGGTTTACTTCCTCTTTAAGCACAGCACTGCAGTTCATATTTAGCAGGTACTGTGTATGTAGTGTATGATGAATTATAGGATTTGCTCTTAATTGTGTGGTGCCTACTGGAAAAACAAAATGACAGAAATGTACAAAAAGGTGCTTAATATTGGGGTCTGTAGTACCGAGCAATACATTTCCAAATCAGGCAAATTGGAAATTTTTTATTTTTGGGGGATTTTCAGTTTTTTTGCATGCAGATTCATCAACCTAGATTGTCTACATTGGTGAATTGTGTGATTATCCTCAGATCAGAAAGATATATAGTACATGCAAATATTATGCCACTGCTGATCTCCTGGATTCAATTACTACTGGTGGGCTGGACTTTACCCAGGGCAGCTGATTGCTACAGACAAGTATGAAGTGTGTGAACACCTCTGAAGCAAAACATTAGCAGTGCAGTGCACTGATTAACTAACATTCCTCAAAGCCCTCCCTTTTCTACCAAAAATCTGCCCAATTACTATCACGCTATCAGACAACATACATAAAGGGCAAGCATATAAACTAGTGTTTGTGTTGATAAACATTAACACATAGTTAAATAGTTAAACAAGTTAAAAAAAGACCAATGCCTAGGGCGAGTCGCTTACAACTCAGGAAACTTTAGTACAGATGTAGCACTACCCCCGGAGGATCTGCTGGTTAGTTTTGGGTCTACACTCTGCCTATCAACCCCAAAGTTTGGTTCGAACCCTCCCTTGGCACAACTGAGTAACCCCAACAATTATGGAACCCACTGGATAGTTGGGGACCACAATGGTAACATATAATAATGCAATGCAATTAATGTTGTTACATTTCACTGGTCACCGGCTCAAGTGGTAAAAGATGGAACTCCACACAAGTTTATGCTTAACCAAATGGTAAGTGTTTACTTAATCAAAATAATTAAGACAGGTTTAGACATCAATAGTTGACTTCCCACAGGGCCTTGGTGGAGTCAATGATAAAGAGTTTGAGGTTAAAGTCAACCTATACAGCCAGACCTGATCAAGAGCACAGTGGAGGAATTCCCCCAATGCAACGCTACTAGCAGTGGAGCACCTCTCCGCCAGGCCTCACCCAGCCCTGACAAACAGTAATACAGGGAAATTCAATGTAAACCAACTGTACACATAAGTCTTTATACTCCTAGACTCCCTCTAGTGGGCAGTTTCTGGACACGTGTCCTACTTTAATAGCTCAGTTTAAAATTGTCCTCTCTCGTTAACTAGAGTTTCCGCTAGCCCAGTAACAATTTGTAATCCAAAGAGGAAACAGTAAGAAACATCCAAGTCAAATGTAAAGGGTGCTGGCAACGCAGGTGCCAACTCAGTCAATGCACAGTCACTGCCCGATGCAAAGTATCCTTCACGTGGCGTGCGGGCCTTCAAGTAACAATGGCAAGTCTACACGATTCACCTCCCTGCAACACAGTCAGTATTATTGGGTAGGTGCCCATCTCACCCAACCAGGCCTGGCCCTCCTGGATTGCTCCATCTGCGAAAATCCGATCCTCTGACTTTTCACCACCAACAGTTCCTGGTCCTCCACTCGGCCATCACACACTGCCGATCAAACAGGTCACACAGTTGCTTTTGGACACAGTCTGGTCACCCCATCAGGAATCCCCCTCTCAGGATGGGCGATCTGCACAGGCATGTGTAGGCCCAGGCTTCTTAGGCCTAGGCTTCCCGGAGACAAGCCTTAACACAGGCCTCCTTCTTGCTCTAAGAGGCGGTCCAGAGAGAGAGCGAGCCAAAGATGTCCTCCTCCTTAATTTCCTTCCCCCAGCAGGCTGTGTGGGGTGCAAAGAACTTTGGGATCACACAGTTGCACTCTGGATATTGTAGTCTGTTCCTTAACCAGGGCAATGGAGTCTCTATCTCCCTACACTTTGATTCCCAACATTCATTGCTCCACCAGGGTAAAAACCAAACAGGAGGTGGCTATACAACATTTGGCCACCGGAGGGAGCTGAGTTCCTTCTTTATCTACCAACGGTAGTCTTTTAACCATATCGAAAATGGCACCTTGCTACACAGAGAATGGCAAATATGTTTACAAATGTACAATTATTGCAAATTTTGCAACATAATACAAAAAACAATTCTTCCCGAACCCAAATTTAAACCCCTCTCAACATGTTTTGTGTCAGGGTGTATCATCAGGGGAACAGGAGCGTCTTATACCTGTAAATATGAACACAGATCAAAGAGAGAGATTAAGGTACACAGTCATAGCCCTCTTCACAATCAGATACAAACCTTGATGCATCTTCAAGTTTCTCACAGCCAATAACATTTTTAGTATACAAAAGGACCAACACAAGAAGAGAAGGGAAAACATCAAAAGTAGAAGCTCCAGTGGGTAGTCCAACTTGAAACAAGGCAGTACAGACAGCTTAGTGGTAAGTCACATCTCATACCCTCTATGGTAATGTTTGTTGGTAATAGATTGGAATTAACAGTAGAGACATTACCTATACTGCATCATACTTGATGTGATATGAGATACTTGGATATTTGAAAAAGGGAGATAGTAGGTGTTGGCGCCATCTTAGTGGTGAATGCATTACCAAAAGGTGATAAAAAATGTTGTACCATGCACAATAAAGTGCCTGTGCAATAAATAACAGATAAATAAACTGAACAATTGTGAAAAACCATATGTGGAGACCATATGTAAACAATTAACAAATAGTGAATATCCTATATTTAATATGCTAAAATACTAATTAATAAGCAGTCCATGTGAAAGTGCTCTGTGCCATAGAATAAATGTAAACCATATGCTGGGTGTAATAATAATGATTATTAAAACAATCCATGCAAAAGTGCTCCGTGCTTCACTTAAAAAACATCAATAGAAGTGGTGTTCACTCAGTGCTCCCTTCCTTCATGCTCTGGTGGGTCCCGCACTCACCAGATCCAGGCACCCTTTAAGGGTGAAAGGCCTTCACAGTGTAAGCCCTGTGTTGCTCTCTGGCACAGCTCTGGTCTTTGTCTATTCAATCCGGTTTGTGGCTCAAAGAAAAGAGTTCCCATATAGTGTAATACCGTATGAACAATGTTTATTTAATAAAAAGGTCAGGTACTTACATTACATCAATGAAAACAGGCGTATCAATGACAATTCGGGAGTGTTTGTGATCAGGTGCTATTCTGCTCTACCGGTTTCATCTAGTGATGTCATCTGGAGCACGCCTGCCATCGCAAACACTTCCTTTATATATAGCTAATTTGTTTCTCTTTGCGTCCTAGCGTGAGCCATCTAATGGGGATGAGGACAGGAGTCCTGATGCTAGAGTATCCAGCGTTCAGTGCCATTTTGTTGTAGATATGTTGGACCGAAGCCCTCATATTAAAGCCGCCAGTATTCCCCTATGTCAAATACGGGCGCAATGAGAATACATACTATGCTCGTATTATACTGAAGCCCAAGATCAATTAGTTATAGTAGAAAATATGTTTAAAATTAAATTAATAATATGTTTAAAATACATTTATAATACATGGGATGAGGAGACGGAAATGGACTCGGGAATTATATGTATGCTATGTCCAGTTATACAGTCCAAGGGAATATAACAATACAAATAATAAATAATATACATATTTTCCTGTGGAAAATGAAATTATATAATAAAATGAAAATTAAAATTAAAGATAAAATATGAGAGTGTTATGTATTGTAAGAGGGATCGTACTCTAGAATGTGTCCTATGGTGGATGGATAAATGGACACAGAGTCCCTCTAGTGGTCATACAATATACGCCCTAAGATAGTTCCTTTTTGTTATAGATCAGTGATGGCGAAACTTGGCACCCCAGATGTTTTGGAACTATATTTCCCATGATGCTCCACTATACTACAGAGTGCCAGAGGATCATGGGAAATGTAGTTTCAAAACATCTGGGGTGCCAAGGTTCGCCATCACTGTTATAGATTGTGTAGAGTATATACACTTGCTTGCATAGAAGTGCAAAAACAACAAAAACTGCAGAAAACAATGTATTTCCATGAAAACCCCTATATGTATATTAGGGTTCATGAAGAGATTGCATGTGCATATCAGCTGTGTACAAGATAAATATGAATTTAGAAATTTGAAATGTAAATAAAATAAAAAATAAAAAATTAGTAAGAAAGCAATTTAGGTCTAGATCAATATTCATTCCCGCTGGGTGGAGGGTATCAAGCTGGAATATCCACCGTGTTTCATTTTGTGAGATTTTTATTACTTTGTTCTCACCTCTCCAGTGTTCCTTTATTTTATCAATCCCATAAAAGATCATACATGTGGGATCCTTATTGTGGTAATCCCTAAAGTCTCTCGAAACACTGTGTTTATCGAATCCTTTCTTTATATTTTTTATATGCTCTTGAATTCTGACATGTAATTCCCTAGTGGTTCTACCTATGTATTGTAATTTGCATGAACATTCAATGACATATGTCACATGCGTACTATTACATGTTATCAACTGCCTAATCTGGTGTTTCGAACTATTTGATGTGAAGGTGACCTCTCCTATTTTCTTATTCGTTTTTTTGCTAACCGTGAGGGGTAGGCATCTTCCACATTTGTGGAATCCCTTGAGATGTTTAACCACTAGCCGACCAGCCGCCGTCGTTCTACGGCGGCAGGTCGGCTCTCCTGGGCGAGAGCCCGTAGCTCTACGTCGGGCCCCCCGCTCGCCCCCGAGTACAATGTATGAACGGAAGATCAGTGATTCCCCCTAGTGAGTCCACCCCCCCATACAGTTAGAACACAAATAGGAACACACTTAACCCCTTCCCCGCCCCTAGTGTTAACCCCTTCACTGCCAATGGCATTTTTATAGTAATCCAATGCATTTTTATAGCATTGATCGCTATAAAAATGCCAATGGTCCCAAAAATGTGTCAAAAGTGTCCGATGTGTCCGCCATAATATCGCAGTACTGAAAAAAAACGCTGATCGCCGCCATTACTAGTAAAAAAAAAAATATTAATAAAAATACCATAAAACTACCCCCTTTTTTGTAAACGCTATAAATTTTGCGCAAACCAAACAATAAACGCTAATTGCGATTTTTTTTAATGAAAAATATGTAGAAGAATACGTATCGGCTTAAACTGAGGAAAAAAAATGTTTTTTTATATCTTTTTTGGGGATATTTATTATAGCAAAATGTAAAAAATATTGCATTTTTTTCAAAATAGTCGCTCTATTTTTGTTTATAGCACAAAAAATAAAAACCACAGAGATGATCAAATACCACCAAAAGAAAGCTCTATTTGTGGGAAAAAAAGGACGCCAATTTTGTTTGGGAGCCACGTCGCACGACCGCGCAATTGTCAGTTAAAGCGACGCAGTGCCGAATCACAAAAAGTGCTCTGGTCTTTGGACAGCAATATGGTCCGGGGCTAAAGTGGTTAAAAATTTTCATTTGTTTTGGGGGGTCCAGTGCGTTGTGTACAAGGTGATTTCTAAGAGTTGGAGCCCTTCGGTATATGAAAGAGGGTCTGTTAGGCAATACGTTTTTTGGGATATTATCTGAATGTAAGATGGGCCAATGTTTTTTCACTATTCTTTCTAGTTCTTTGTGTTGTATGTTATATCCAGTCAGGAAGGCCGTGTCCATGGATTTTCTTTTCTTTTTTGATCTATCCATAGTTATGACAGTTCTGTCCATTTGTTTAATTTTCTCCTTACTTCCATTTCCTTCCTTTTTCAACACATTTTTTTATAACAGAGTCCGCCTGGGTATCAAAATTGCTGACATTGCTGCACTTTCTGTAGATCCTCATTAATTGTCCCTTAATTGTCCCTTTGGGATGTTGTTAACCACTTCAGCCCCGGACCATATTGCTGTCCAAAGACCAGAGCACTTTTTGTGATTCGGCACTGCGTCGCTTTAACTGACAATTGCGCGGTCGTGCGACGTGGCTCCCAAACAAAATTGGCGTCCTTTTTTTCCCACAAATAGAGCTTTCTTTTGGTGGTATTTGATCATCTCTGCGGTTTTTATTTTTTGCGCTATAAACAAAAACAGAGCGTCTATTTTGAAAAAAATGCAATATTTTTTACTTTTTTCTATAATAAATATCCCCAAAAATATATAAAAAAAAAATATTTTTTCCTCAGTTTAGGCCGATACGTATTCTTCTACATATTTTTCGTAAAAAAAATCGCAATTAGCGTTTATTGATTGGTTTGCGCAAAAGTTATAGCGTTTACAAAATAGGGGGTAGTTTTATGGCATTTTTATTATTATTTTTTTTTTACTAGTAATGGCGGCGATCAGCGTTTTTTTTCGGTACTGCGATGTTATGGCGGACACTTCGGACACTTTTGACACATTTTTGGGACCATTGGCATTTTTTTAGCGATCAATGCTATAAAAATGCATTGGATTACTATAAAAATGCCATTGGCAGTGAAGGGGTTAACACTAGGGGGCGGGGAAGGGGTTAAGTGTGTTCCTATTTGTGTTCTAACTGTATGGGGGGGGGGGACTTACTAGGGGGAATCACTGATCTTCTGTTCATACATTGTATGAACAGAAAATCAGCGTTTCCCCTGCTGACAGGAACGAGCGCTGTGTGTTTTCACACACAGCTCCCGTTCCCCGCTCTGTAACGAGCGATCGCGTGTGCCCGGCGGCGATCGCGCCCGCCGGGCACACGCACGGGACTCGGGGGCGAGCGGGGGGTGCGCGCGCGGGCCGCCGGCGGCGCGCACGCGCCCCCTAGTGGCCGCGAAA
Source organism: Rana kukunoris (assembly GCA_029574335.1). Taxonomy (NCBI): domain Eukaryota; kingdom Metazoa; phylum Chordata; class Amphibia; order Anura; family Ranidae; genus Rana; species Rana kukunoris. Next base: position 392,140,405 of record CM056053.1, read on the forward strand.
GGCGCGACGTAGAGCTACGGGCTCTCGCGCACCCGTGCCGACCTGCCGCCGTATAACTGCGGCGGCTGGTCGGAAAGTGGTTAATCTATAGTCTATGGTGACAACTGGTAATAGGTATGTACTCGTTCCTATCTGTTTTTTTTAAAAAGGTTCTAGTGTGGATGTGTTCATTCTCTTTAAATAATTGCAGGTCTAGATAATTAATACTTTGTTTGTTCCAGGTCCCTGAGAACGTCATGACATAAACATTCTGGTTTATTTCATCAAAAAAGGCTTGTAGTTGTTCTTCTGTTCCACCCCATACAATTAAGATATTATCGATATATCTTCGGTAGAATTTGAGGTGCGATCTATGAATCCTGTATATTTATTCAGCCTCCCAGTGATTGAGGAAAATATTAGCTACGCTAGGGGCATACTTTGCCCCCATTGCAACACCCTTTGTTTGGGTGTAAAATTCACCTTTGTGCGAGAAATAATTATGGCTCATAGCCAACTTTAGGCCTTCTAGAATGTACTGTATCTGTTCTTGTTTAATTTTTGTTTGATTATGTAGCGCCCATTCCACACTTTGTGTGCCATCTTCCTGGACAATATTAGTATACAACGAGTTCACATCAATCGTTACCAGAATGTAATTTTCTTCCACCTTAATGTTTTGTAATTCATTGATTAATTGCCTACTATCTTTAAGGTATGAGGGTCCCTCCTTCGCTAATGGTTGCAAAGACCCATCAATATATGCTCCTAATCTTGAAAAAAGAGACTCTATTCCACTTATGATTGGTCTTCCCGGTGGATGGACTTGATCCTTGTGCACTTTTGGAACATAGTAAATAACAGGAGTTTTCGCTGCTGCTGGAATTAAAGATTTCGCTTCTTTCTTGGTGAGAATGCCCATGCGTTTCCCCTTTTCCACAAAGCTTGTTAATTTCTTCTTATATTCCTTTCTGGGATTAGATTTAAATTTTTTGTACGTACCTGGAACATTCAGAAGCTTGTTCATTTCAGTTTCATAGTCATGTTTGTTAAGGATGACCAGTCCTCCCCCTTGTCTGCAGGTCTAATACTGATGTTTTTCTTCTTTTCTATTTCTTTGATTGTCTTCCATATATTATTGCATTTTGATTTATTTACTCATATTTTTCTAATGTCTTCCTCCACCATTCTTCTGAACACTGTTAAGCTTTCATTTTGTTGCGTTTTTAGGATTGAACGTTGAATTGTTTTTCAGTTTGGAATGTATAAATTTGGTAGTGCCACTTTCTAGTTTGCTTTCTTTCTTATGGAAAAAAATTGTAATATTCATTTTGCGTATAAATTTCTGTAAATCTATATAGGCTTCAAACTTATCCAATTCCTTATCTGGGGAACATTTTAAACCTAAATCTAATACTTTCATTTCTTCTGCACTAAAGGTGACTTCACTTAAATTGAAGATCCCCCCTCCTAATATTCTCGTCTTCTTTTTCTTGAGGCCCCCTCATTTGCCTCTGGTCCGTTTCCTCTTTCCCATCTCTGGGGTCTGTATGTCTGATCTCTCCTTTCTTCCCATTCATTGTCTTCCTGTTCTCAGTTGTTCCTTTTTTCTTCTTTTATTCCTGTTTACCCTTGGATTCCATCCTTGTGGCCCTTCTTGATATTGGTTCCGGGGTGGATACCTGAAGGCTTGTCTTCATCTCTGGTAGCTAGAGGTCACCCTTAATATCCCCTGGGAGAAAAACCCCTTCTATTTAGAGGTCCCCTATATGGGGTTTCTTGTGGTAATGTACGCAGTGGGGAGAATCTATTGCGATGTCTTGGGATTCTTGGTGTATATGGTATCCGTATGTCTGTGTCTTCATTTAATGCTTGATCCCTATGATTGTGCCTATAATTATAGTTTTGATGTATGGGACTTTAGTCTTCTCTTCTCTCTGGAGCCATGATATTTTTTATTCTTAAGGTCCTATTCGGCCTAGTTTCTGCCGTTTTGGTATGTTGCCATGTGGTTGTTTCCCTAACCGGAGAATTTTCTCTTCTGTCATGGAGATGTTAAGATCTGTCTCATTATAGGTTCCATCTGTTTGCCATTTGTACACTTGTTGATTTTTATAGACCAAAACATCGCTTTTAAATTTCTTTTGCTTCTTCTGTTGTATCTCCTGGTCATATTTTTTAACTGCTTCTTGTAAGAAGATTTCTTTATCCTTATACTCCTTTGTGTCCATGAAGAATACAAGATGATCCCTTAATTGTAGGATCTCTGATTCAATGTTTTTTAATTTGTGTTGCCTTCTTACTACAATCTGGTGCAGAAGATCGGTTTCACATTTATTAAAAAACCTATACCATTCTTCCATTAAGCCCTTGTCATTGACAGCTTAATTGGGTGAGATGTCCCACCTCAATCTCCTAGGTGTTATTTGTTCTGTAAGACTTGGATATTTGAACCTATTATATAATTGTTCTTATATTTTTCATACAACTTTATTGCAAAAGCATTATGTGGTAAGTTTACTCTGTATATTTTAAAATAAGGGGAAAATCGTGGGTGTGGGATATACCCACTTCCAGCGCTCAGTTTTAGGTGAGCCGCCGACATATACCGAGAGCAGTACACTCGGGTACATTCGGCTAGGCTCGGCTACGCTCGTGCTCACGCATAAACGTCACAGAGCGTGAGCACGAGCGAAGCCGAGCCTTGCCGAATGTACCCGAGTGTACTGCACTCGGTATATGTCGGTGGAGGCGTTCAAACTGAGCGCAGGAAGCGGGGATTCGACTCGAGGCAGCGCTGGAGAAGCCGGGAGGACACTACCGAGTCCGCAGAAGGACACCGGACCGGACGATGGACACCGGGCAGGACACCAAAACTATAAGTAATGAAATGTTATAACATTTTTTTTTTACAGGAATTTTGTGGCAACTTTAGGGGTGTGCACTATACGCTATCTATCTATATAGATATCTATCTAGATATCTCTCTCTCTCTCCCTCCCTCTCTCTCTCTCGATATATATATATATATATATATATCGAGAGAGAGAGAGAGATAGATAGATTTATATATATAGATAATAAAACTTTTTAGTACTTTTAGTACTTACAGTTTTGGTGTCTTGCGTGGCATCCATCGGCGTCCATCGTCCGGTCTAGAGTCCGTCTTCGGCTCCAGTGGTGTTCTCCCGGCTTCTCCAGCTCTGTCTCGAGTCGAATCCCCGCTTCCCGCGTTCAGTTTGAATGACTCCGCTGACATATACCGAGTGCAGTACACTCGGGTACATTCGGCCAGGCTTGGCTTTGCTCATGCTCACGCTCTGTGACGTTTATGCGTAAGCATGAGTGAAGCAGAGCCTGGCCGAATGTACCCGAGTGTACTGCACTCAGTATATGTCGTTCAAACTGAGTTCGGGAAGCAGGTATCGGCGCATATACTGTATTTATCAGCGTATAACACACACTTTTTACCTCTTAAAATCAGGGGGAAATCCTGGGTGCATATTATACGCTGATCCCCGCTGTCTGTGAGGGGAAGAGGAGCAAGTGCCGCCGATAAACACATAGCCGAGTGTACTGTGTACTTGGCTAGGCTGGGCTCCGTTCGCAGTCACGCCCAGTCCCGCCATTGGACCTGTGTTATGTCCATCATTAGAGCCTGGCCAAGGGGGGACTGCGAAAGGAGCCAAGTACAGTCGAGTACACAGGACATCCGGTTTTGTCTATCTCTGTGCCGTGGCGGTAATTTCTAAATGATCATGCTGCAAGGACACTGGGCAAGGCTGCAAGGATACTGGGCAAGGCTGCACTGCAATGACAATGGGCAATTTGCATTCCCCAATCTTTTTGGTTGGTTGGGGATTCACACATCATAATTGTACATGCATTGTTTCTGTACCCCTACTGATAGGGGTTTGTTACAATATATATATATATATATATATATATATATATATATATATATATATATATACATTTTTTTATTTGTCAGTCTCTCAAGACTATCATAGGACATATTCATGGTCACTATCTGGATACTGTCTTGCTGGGTATCCTGCGCCTCTAGTTGTTGCCTTGTATAGGTTGTTCCACGGTTCTGGCAACCACAGCTCCTGGATAAGATGCCCCATTGCATGTGTTTTGCACCTTCTACAGACAGTGTTTTTGTGAGTATACCTAAGCCAATTGGGGGGGGGGGGGGTATTTTTTCCCCCTATCTGGATTTCTTGTTTTTGAGACTGCTATCCGAGGATGTTTATATATTTGATATATTTCTCATGTTTACTCCATTACATATTTACACCTGTTTGCTCCTGAAGAATGGAGGTAATTCCATGAAATGCGTTGAGCTTTTGTATCATGTTTTAATAGATCATGGTGTGTTTTTTGTGTAACAATTTGGTATTTAGTCCTAAAAATAATGGAAAGTTAAGAGGTAACATACCCATAATTTCTTCCCCATGGATATGTGTAATTCCTGCTCTCTATGTATGTATATAGAAGGTAAACTGTGTTAATAACCCTTTCATGCCTAAGCCTATTTCTGACATTTGGTGTTTACAAGTTAAAATCCATTTTTTTTTGCTAGAAAATTACTTAGAACCCCCAAACATTATATATATATATATATATATATATATATATATATATATATATATATATATATATATTTTTAGCAGAGAATCTAGAGAATAAAATGGTGATTGTTGCAATATTTTATATCAGACGGTATTTGTGCGGTGGTGTTTTAAATGCAACTTTTTGGAAAAAATTAACTTCTATGAATTAAAAAAAAAATGTAAGTAAAGTTAGCCCAATTTTTTTGCATAATGTGAAAGAAGATGTTGCGCCGAGTAAATAGATACCCAACATGTCACGCTTTATAATTGCACACACTCGTGGAATGGCAACAAACTACAAACTACGGTTCCTAAAAATCTCCATAGGCGACACTTTAAACTTTTTTTTACGGTTGCCAGGTTAGAGTTGCACAAGCTCGTGGGGAGGGTGGCGCTTTAAATTTTTTTTATTTTTATAATATTAAATTGTGTTTTTTTTTTCATTTTAATCACTTTTATTGCTGTCACAAAGAATGTAAACATCCCTTGTGACAGTAATAGGTGGTGACAGGTACTCTTCATGGAGAGATCGGGGGTCTAAAAGACCCCCATCCCCTCCTTTGCACTTCAAAGTATTCAGATCGCCGAAAACGGCGATTCTGAATACTGTGTACTTTTTTCTTTCAATAGTTTTTATTTAACAACAGAAGAAAAAAATAACAGATATATTGACAAAGTTGCAGGTAGAGCCCGCAGTTAACGTCAGACAGAGCAATAAATCAAAAGACACGCTACAAGTTGAAGATAAGAAGGATCAGATGTATCTCAGCAAGTTGATGCTGAAGTTCCAAACTCCCGGGGGAGGAGGGAACCCACCAAACCCAGCACCCCTCACGGGATCTAGCTGTGCCGGGCCGGCGGGGTCCATTTCCCCCCAACGGAGTACAGTAATGAGTACATAGATCTGCTACAGGCAGGAGGAACCAAGATAGATATAGATATATAAGAAATTGCAAACATAAATGCAAAAGAACAATTGTGCTAATATTGTAACAACCTATTGAACTGCTTTGTTTAAGCGTTTGGGTGAACTATTATTGGTAAACAAAGTACACAAATTTGGATGTCTGATGAAGGAAGGCTAGGGGGCGTTCCAACTGCTAACAATAGATGAAACAGACTATCATCTATACAGTGAAGCAAAACAGAAAATGTGTCCCAGATGGGAATACCTGCCATCGAACCTGTATGTGAACAGTTAGAATAAGTGGAAAAGAAAGAAAGAGAAAGGAGAAAAAACAAAAAAAACCATCGCAATAATAGACGGTGTGGAACCCGCTCAACCGCACAAACCCAAGTCATCAAGGCATGGCAGAAGTCTGAGAGAAGTATCTGGTCCATGGTTCCCAGATAGCTTCATGTTTGTCGACAGTATCCAATAGGATGCTAACTGTTTTCTCCTGGACCATGATCCATGATATCTTCCTTTTGACCAAGAGGAAAGACATCGTGGGCTGCTTCCAAGCGCGAGCAATCGTCAGCTTGGCCCCAAGGAAAATAAACATGATCAGACGTTGGGCTAGTTTAGGAATCTTAGCGATAGGAAAGTTTAAGAGGGAGTAATGAGGAGACTGTTGGACCGGAAAACCCGTAATTTTCCTAATGATGTAGAACATCTTATTCCATAAGCCCCTGATCCTGGGGCAATCCCACCACACATGGATTGTCGACCCAATATGTCCGCAATTACAGAAGCACAAAGAAGAGGCGTTTGGATAAATTTTGGCAATTTTTAGAGGGACCAAATTTGCCTTAATTAAAGCTATGTTGAGAATGCCCTTAGATGCCGCAGTCGATGTCTTATGCCATTCCTCAATGCTCCAAGTATGTTGCAGATCCTTTTCCCATACTCTCATATAGAGTGTTTTGGTGTTGGCCCTAGCAAGTGATCGGTAAATCACCGATATTCCCCCCTCTGCTCCATGACTTGACCACACCACCTTTCGTAATCCATGATCGAGAATGGGGGTGCCGTGGAAGACCGTGAGCAACGGATAAAGTGAGCGATTTGGTGGTATCGAAACCTTTCCGACATAGGCATGTCGAGTCTGCTAGTACAGTGAGCCAGGGTGAGAGGCCCCGCTGGGTTAACAAAGTGTCCTATCCTATATAGGCCTTTATCTAACCACCATTGGAAAGCTGTAATGTCTAAACCAGGAGGAAACAAGGGGTTTCGAAAAATATGTGATAGTGGGTGCCAGTGTGAGATTATGAGTGGATTCGTTTTGAGAGAATCCCACAGTGCTAGGGAATGGGAAAGTGTGGGTGCCATAATAGCAGTCTGGATTTAGCGGGACACCAGCGAATATAGTCCAGGGTGTATTGGGGGACTGCTTGTACCCAGTCAGGGTGTGCTATTTTAGAATATATAGTGGAGAGTTGAGATAGCTGTGCCGCCCAATGATACCAGAGGAGGTTAGGCATGCCCACCTCTCCCTGGTCTCGAGTCCTATACAGGGACTCTTTGGCAACTCTGTGTCCCTTCGTTCCCCAAATAAATTTAATGAGTCTAGATTGGAATTTCCTAAGGTGGTCCTTGGGGACGGGGATAGGTAAAGATCTAAACAGATAGAGGATGCGTGGCAGAAGGGTCATTTTTACCGAATTCACTCTTCCCAGCCAGGAAAGGCCTTTTTAAACCCAAGTGCGAGAGATCTTCCTCCAATTTTTCGGAAGATAGGGGGAAAATTTGCGGCATATAATTTGTCTATGGATGCAGTGAGATTAACGCCCAGGTATGGGATTGATGTGTCTTCCCAACGGAACCGAAAGTTGTCTTTAAGCTGCGTCACCAGCGTTGCTGGTAAGGTAACATTAAGAGCTAGGGATTTTGAATAATTAACCTTGAGGCCAGTAACTCTGCCAAAGTCATCAAGAGCCCTGCATATGTTTGGTAATGAAGTAAGGGTCGAAGTGATAAAAAGTAATACATCGTCCGCGAAGAGGGTGCATTTGTGGGTTTGAGGCCCGCAACATACGCCATGTATATCCGGGTTGTCTCTGATAGTGATAGCTAGGGTTTCAATAACCATGGCGAAGATCAGTGGGGATAAGGGACAACCCTGTCTCGTACCGTTTCAAATTGGGAAGGATGATGAGTAGTAGCCCTGCATTTTGATTTTCGCCTCCGGGTTAAAATAGAGTGCCCTAATCGTGTTCAGGAAAGTATTGCCAAAACCCCATTTATGTAGGATTGGAAACAGGAAAGACCAGGAGACAGAGTCAAATGTTTTCATGAGGTCCAGAGAAAGCAAGAATCCCTCCTGTGGGGGTCCCCCATCCCATCTAGACCCCAGCAAGGAAACTACGTCAAGTGCTCTTCTGATCTGATCAGGCCCCTGTCTACCAGGCATAAAACCTACCTGGTCTTTATGAATATAAAGGCCAATAAAACTGGAAATTCTGTCTGCCATAATTTTCGTAAACATTTTTAGGTCATTGTTGATTAACGAAATAGGACGATAATTAGCTATGCAACTAGTGTCCTTTCCCGGTTTAGGTAATACAGTGATATACGCCGAGTTTAGGGCTGTGTCTAGTTGAGCTCCTGCACGAAGGTGATTAAAGAATCATGCCAGGTAAGGGGATAATAGTGGGGCAAAATGCTTGTAATATGGCACTGAAAAGCCATCAGGGCAAGGAGCAGAGTTATTTTTGAGGTTTTTGATGACCTGAGAGATTTCCTCAGCCAGTATAGGAGCCTCTAAGCTATTCCTGTGACGGTCCTGAATTTTGGGGATCTTCAGTGAGTTTAGGAAGGAGTCAATCAGGCCAGGAGGGGGTTCCTTCCCCTCTTTACTGTACAATGTGCGGTAGAAGTCATGGAAAGCTTCCATGATTTTCTGGGGATTTTGTGTGGGGGCTTCATTGCGTAGAGTTATTTTAGGTAAGGCACGGGGTCTAAGTTTGGGAGTCAGCTTACATGCTAGCATTGGGCCGACCTATCTTTCTGATGGTAAAACGTCCCTCCTTCCCAACGTAAACCCTTTTCTGCTATGGCAGTGAGAGCCAAATTAAGAGCTGTGCGCGCCACAAGTTTTGCTGCGGAGGCAGAGGAGGGCTTGCTTTTATGTTGTTTGCTTATAGAAGCAAACTCCCTTTCCAGCCTATCAATTTCTAGTTTGCGGGCTTTGCGTATCCTAGAGGACAGTTGCATCAGCTTATCCCCTAATCGAGGTTTTATGTGCTGCCCACAGAGAAATTGGGGAGATGTCATCGACATCATTAAATAAGAAATATTCCCGGATGACGCGTTCGATTTCGGTGACATGGGAGGGATTCCTGAGTATTGAAGCATTTAGTCTCCAGTTGAACCCTCTTTGTCGTGTAGCAGATCTGTTTATAGTCAGGAGAAGAAAGGAATGGTCCGACCAGGCAGAGTCTCTAATGGTTGCCTTGCGAACGGGATGTGAGTTTGTAGAACGAAAAAGTGATCTATTCTTGTAAAAGTATTATGAGGGCTGGAGTAGTGTGTGTAATCACGGACCCCTGGGTTAATTTCTCTCCAGATGTCAACCAACCCTTGGTGGTAAATTTGTCTAGCCACACTGAGGCTCTGCCTGGTGGGGCGGATGCAATCCCTACCTGGGGGGCGGGTTTTGTCAGTCCCTGTGTCAAACGCAATGTTAGAGTCTCCACCATATATGATAAGACCTTCTAGAAGAGGGTTTAGAGTGTGGAAGAGGGACTCAAATAATTTAGCTTGGCCCCTATTCGGTGCATAGTAAGAGACGAGATAATACAGCTGATTATCAATGAGGCCCTTCACAAGTATGAACCTGCCCTCCGGATCTTTGAATTCAGACACTAGCGAGAATTGAAGGTTACGTCAGAAGAACAGGCCTACCCCTTTAGTCTTATTGTCAGAATTCGCTAAGTAGAACGTGCGCATAAAGGATGGGGTGTAAGATTTTGGGAAGTATGTTTCCTGAAGAAACAGTACGTCAATTTTTTGATCATGGTAGTATTTGAATATTTTCCGGCATTTAATTGGGGAATTGAGGCCCTGTACATTGTGCGAGGCCAGGCGCAGGGAGGGTGTATGATGGAAATGTCAGCCATGGAGCAGCGTAGGAGGAAAAGCCAATGATCCCCAACCACCTACCTTAATTTTGGAGAATGGTCCCGAGGCAAGAGATGTGATGAAGCCTATCGGAGCGTATTCCCGTATTCTGCAGATGAGCGAGACCACACACGTCACTGAAAAAAAAAAAGAAGTTAAAAAGGGCCAAAAAAGATAGAAAGAGAAGAGTAAAAAGACAGGATGTTATAATCCAGGGGTAGGGGAAAAACACTTCCCCCGTTCCCCTATACACAAATAGGGATCTCCTCTACCAGTTGGGAAGTACCTGACCAGGAGCTAGATCTGACTCCAGCTCGAAGTGCAGGGGAAGGAGCATGGGCGCCGCTCTGCACACGGCACCCCCTAAAAAGTTGATAACAAATTACAACCTATTTAAGCACGAAACATGTAAAGCTGTATTAATAAAACCCTGGAGTGCCCTGAATTGTTAATAAAAGGGGGAATGATGAAAAAAACAGTAGTAATACAGGGGGGTTCACAAGGTTCCAAAAAGATTATCGACAGAACCACAAAAGGGCAACAGTCTAAGGGGGATCTCACGAGCCAGGGGGGCTAGACTGTAAGAACCCAGGGAGCTCCTTAGGAAATAAAGTGGGCCTAACTGGCAGTGTGCCATTCCAGTGCAGTCAGGGTTGGGAGAGGAGAAATGTGAATGTCCCTGGGTGAGTAGGAAAAGAAAAAACAAGCGCCACACTAGACCCAGGGAGAGACACATGTCAAGATGTAAATATCCCACCACCGTTCAGAAAACTGGGGCCACCAGAGTACATGTCAAGTACAAAAGTAGACAGTCAAAGAAGAAGTAAGTTGGCCCTGCTGGTGGAGCTGGAGGGGCGTCCTGGAGGAGTCCTTGTATATGGCAAATTAGGGGCCATCCGGGAGCCGGAGAAGACCAGGCGGTGGATACTCTTTTGAGAAAAGGCGAGCAGTATAGGCCTGCAAGACTAAGATATCGGGATTTCCATGTGAGTAAACGGGGGGGATGAAACCAGTTGGGCATTATTGCCAAGGGGTCATGTGGGCCCAGACCCAGAGGAAAAGAGACCTTCCAAGAAAAGAACATAACAGTTCTCCCAATCAGGTTGTTATTCCTTCCTTGGCTTTCTTATATTTCGGTTTCTGCCACATGGAGGAGAGTGGGCTCGAGGGAGGAGGCCGTTTGGGCAAGCTGGAAGGAGACGATAGCATCGGAGAGGGTGGATCCGTTGGAAGTAAGCCCAGCTTCCGCAGTAGGAGTTTCCCTTCCATGAACGTAGCAAATCTGAAAGGTTTGCCATTGAGCTCAAACTTCAGGCTTAAGGGGAAGAGCCACCAATATTTGATATTTTTTTGCATCAGTACCGTCAGCAAGGGTTTGAGACCATGCCGTTTCTGGATAGTAAATGGGGAGATATCGGCGAAGAGTTGTACTGAGTGTCCCATAATCTGGATTTGTGGGGTATTGCGAGCTCTCCTCATGACTTCTTCTTTAACATTGTAATAGTGCGGTTTTACCACAATGTCACGTGGTAGTGCGTCAGATCGAGGGGGGGGGGCAGGGCCCTGTGAGCCCAATCAAGTTCCAGTTTGTGGGCTCGAATGTTCGGGATGAGATGTTTTATGAGCACGTGAACCGCGTCAGGTATATCTGTGACTGACTCTGGCAGACCTCTGATCCTGAAGTTAAGCCTCCTTGATCTATTTTCCAAATCGTCGATCTTAGCCGTGGCCACCTCCAATTGATCGTGCAATTCCTGGAAGCGATCAGTATTTTGGTTAACACAATCAATCGTGGCGTCAACCTTGTTTTCAATAGACTCAATGCGAGAGCCAAGGAGATGTAAATCGGATTTAATATCTGAGGTAATCTTAGCAGCAGTCTGGGAGAGGCCTCTATCCAGCATTTCTGCAAATTTAGCAAACAGCATGGCAACATCTTGTTGCTTGTGGGAAGAGCTGACCCCCCTCCTGAAATATGGGCATAGGTGATGTTGCTGCCGAGGGTGCCCTTAATATATCATCCAGGGTCTGGTTAAGGAGGGATACTGTTGTGGCAGGAGACACTGGACCCCCCATAGATGGCATCAGAGCCCCTCCACAAACCTCCTCGTGTAGCTCATCCCTCCAGGGAGAGGAGACCGGTGACCCTGTGAGAGCCGCCTCATGATGCAGCCGTTCCGCCGCCATCTTGTGTGTCACCGCGGGTCCTGTCAGAGAGGAGGATCGCGCTCCGATGACAGAGTCCCCCGCTCAGGAACCTGCACTCTGGGTGTCCCGAACGTACGGCGATCCGTGCGGGGCTGTCAGGATGTATGTGCCTGCTGCTGGGAGCGCCGACAGCACGGAGTGGGACGGAGCTCCGTGACTAAGTGGCCATGTCACAGAGCGCCGCGCATGCGCCTACTGTGTACTTTTTTTAATCTGGTGCCATTGGCAGCCGAGAAACCCGGAAGTGACGTCATGACGTCGCTTCCGTGTTTCTATTGCGGAGACTGGGTCAGAGCCATTTAGGGATTTGATTCAGTCTGCGCCTGGACACTGACGGCGCTGGATCGACGATTGGGTCTCCCGGTGGGATGGGAGGCCCGGTCAGAGCGGCGAGAGGCGGCGGGAGGGGGGATGTCCCCTTCCGCTCCTCCGGTATAGCAACCGAGCGGCTTTTAGCTGCATCGGTTGTTATCCCTGGAAAGCCAATCGCCGGTTTTAAACAACGGACAATGACCCCAAACACACCACCAGACTATTTAAGGGCTATTTGACCAAGAAGGAGAGTGATGGGGTGCTGCGCCAGATGACCTGGCCTCCACAGTCACTGGAGCTGAACCCAATCGAGATGGTTTGGGGTGAGCTGGACCGCAGAGTGAAGACACTAAGGGCTAACAAGTGCTAATCATCTCTGGTAACTCCTTCAAGACTGTTGGAAGACCATTTCAGGTGACTACCTCTTGAAACTGATTAACCTCCCTGGCGGTCTTCCCGTGTGTGGCACGGGGTGAGATTTTTAAGCTAAGATCGGTAACCCCGTGCCACACACGGACTTGCCTCGCTGGATGCAGAAAAAAAGTTTACTTACCTTTTCTCTGCGATCCAGCGATGAATCTCCGCAGTACACGGCGGCCGGATGTCCGCCTGATGCTGTGTGTACCGCCGATTCCCTTCCCTGCGAGCGTCGCGACGTAGGGGGGGGGAACGGCGCCAAATTCAAAAAAGTAAACAAACACTATAAATACAGTACACTGTAATCTTATAGATTACAGTACTGTATGTAAAAAATACACACCCCCCATGTCCCTAGTGGTCTGCCCTGTACACTACGGGCCAGATTCAGGAACAGTTAGGCTGGCGGATCCAGTGATCCGCCAGCCTAACTGTGACTTTAAGTCGGCGTTTCTGTTTTCTGTAACCAGAAAACAAGAAACGCCGGGTTGAAGCTCCGATGCGAGCAGCGTAACTGAGTTTCGCCATCGCATCGTTACTTCAACTTAAAAATGGCGCCGGGGGCGTTCCCGCCGATTTCCGCTCAAAAATTATGTTAATGAGCGGAAATCGGCAATTCACGATCGCATTCCGGCGCGACGCAGTGACGTGGCCCTACATGTCCTTTTATATAATAAAAACTGTTCTTTCTCCCTGCAAACTGTAGATTGCCCATAGCAACCAAAAGTGTCCCTTTATGGCAAAAATTGTTTTAGAGCAGCTAAAAAACATCGATAATAAATCAGAATCACTTGCAGAATTTTGCGATAGCGATTTATGGGGAAATTCGTCATAAAAAAAAAAATAATAATGACAGCAAAAATTCTGCAACTGAGCAAATTTCAGTGATTTTGATTTGATTACATTAGTGAATAATTTTTACTATAATTATATTATTATTTGTTATAATTTTTTATAATTATTTATTATATAATCATACCCGGGATGCCTATTAGACTCTTGTTTGGATAGATTTCAGTGAGTTATTCCTAAGAATTACAAGCCTACAGTATAAAACGCCAAATTCCCTTGCAAATAATGGTACCGCTTTAAGCACGTAAAATCTGAAAGAATCATACCGCCAGGGAGGTTAAGAGAATGCCAAGAGTGTGCAAAGCAGTAATCAAAGCAAAAGGTGGCTACTTTGAAGAACCTAGAATATGACATATATTTTGAGTTGTTGTCTTTTTTGTTATGTATATAATTCCACATGTGTTAATTCATAGTTTTGATGCCTTCAGTGTGAATCTACAATTTTCATAGTCATGAAAATAAAGAAAACTCTTGGAATGAGAAGGTGTGTCCAAACTTTTGGTCTATACTATTAATATATATATATATATGTATATATATATATATATATATACTATAGCAAAAGCTTGGCATCTTATCTCAGAGCATGCGTCTGATCTGTGATCATCGACCACGCCATCATGGGGGGATTCTGGGCCAAAACAACATCTTTAATTAAGTATTCTTGTTATATTTTCTAATATTATTATCTGTATCAGTCATTACTTAATTAAATGTTATACTTATAAGTATTTTTGTGATCTCTCTTTGCACATATCGAATACAAAAAGATAAATTATCACATATCCATGATAATATAATTGATTGCAAAAAAGTGCAGATAATAGCGGTGTGCAGCTCTTTATTGCTAATTACGTTATTTATGAGATTTCTCATAGTAGAGTATTGTTAGGTTCAGACCATCGTATAATTTGGTATGAATTTTGCCTCTTTGGCCTTCAGCAAGCAGGCTAACTAAATGGGGTCCTTGCCTACCTGCCCACCAAAAGAAAACTCTGCAGTGAGATTTGATATATTTAGCAACAACAACCAGTGAGGTATCTCTGCCCGGCCATGGAGCTGTTAGCCAGTAATTCTTGGTTGATATATTTGGTCAATTACATCAGGCACCATCCCCACTTTTTGTTACAAACCAGTTGTAAGCCATGATCTATCAGCAAAGAATAGCGACAGGAGCGGGTGTGTTGACAAGTGAGTGTGTTTTATCTTTCCATGGTTTGGTGGGCATCATTCACCATGATTAATGACCATTATTCACCATGATGCATTGCTGAATGACAGAACTGATTTACATTATGGGCTTCTTTTTTAATAAAGGGCTTGTCAAAATGTGCTGGTGTGTTTATTTTGTTTACAGATTTTGATAAATGGGTGGAGATAGTTATCTGGGACACCCATATTTATATTCCTAGTTTACAAAATCTAAAAAGCACCCTGCCTGCAGACCCCCAAAACTACCAGCCCAGGGTTTTGGGGAAGAGGCCCTTGTTCTTATAAACATGGGTACAAGATGCTTTGTCAGGAGAACCCCCCCCCCCCCCCATGTTAAGGGCACTCACTTCCCCTTTTCTGTCCAACCAAGCTGTATGCTCAGATGAGAGTTTTTTTATACATTAAGTGGAATAATCCACTTTTTTATTTTTTACTTGGGGAACCCAGTACATTTTGTCTGTAGGATGTACTACAGCAAAAAAGGCATATTACAATGGAAAAAAAAAATAGCTGGTAAAATTTCTCTGCAACCTTGCAAGGAAATATTCACTACTTTTTATTACTTCACAGGTATAGGGGATCTACAAAACATGTTTTCAGGTGAATTGTGCACTTTTATTATTTCACTTAATACATTATTAAAAGAGCGGCTCCCCATTAAGTCACCTTTCACACTTATACGACTTGTCTCACAATTTTGGACTGCAAAATCGTATGACAAGTCATTCTCCATTATTTTCAATGACTACTATTCATACTGGCACGACTTTAAGTTATGCCTACTTCAAAGTAGTCCTTGCACTACTTTGGTCCGATTTTGATGGCACTTACACAGGCATTCATTGAAATAGCGGCGCAAATCACGTTAAAATCACGGCCGAGAAATCACGGTAAAATCGCGCAACTTTGAAGTCGTACAAGTGTGAAAGGTGTCTAAATTGTATTTTCATTTTTCATTTTTTTTCTAGGTTTATTGGTCAAAGCTTAATTGAACAAGCTGAAGTTAGAAGCTGATTGGTTACTATGCACAGCTGCACCAAATACTGTGTGCATCAGTTTTAGTAAATCTTCCCCTATTTTCTATGCAAATTGGATGTTTTGATGAGAAATCTATTGTAAGAATTATACTGATAAAATAACAAAGATGGAGCACAACTCCATATTAAAACAGAATCTTTACATATCATTTCACAAATTCATCAACAAATTCATAGTGGGCTTTAAGCAATATTTCATTTTCTCCCTTTGGTCTTACTAATAACAGAAATATGTTCACAAGATTGAAAAGTATCTTCTAAGGGCAACAATATTAATAAGAGGCATGTCAAGAAAAAGCTATAACGAAAGATTGTCTATCCTGCCATAAACATGTTTTGCCTGCAGCAATGGAGACTGAGGGGGATATTAAACAATCTTTAGGTTTCTCCAGGGAACAGACATGGTGATCACAAAACATCCCTCAACCATGTGAGGATTTGATCTGCAGGCCAAGGTTACATCTGAGTAGCCTTGCAATTTAGAAAATAACTAGGAATATTTATTCTTTAACAATTATTTATGTTATTTTTGTTTTTATGATTTTGTCATGTGCAGTATATAGGTTATACTATATGTTTTAATAAACAGTTATTTCTTAAAATTGAATGTTACAAAAAAAAATGTTTGGTAATATATTGCATCATAAATACATTCTAAATATTGTTGTGTAATAAGGTGCAAGAAGCAATGCTATTGCCTTACAGACTCGTTTACCAGATAGAAAATATTTTTACATAATTATATATCATAAAGTTATACTGTATAAAATGTAATAAAATCTTACTAAAATGATAGTCATCATACACATAATAGAATATTTATAGTGGTACAATGAATAGTTAATTGTAGTAACAATAGTATACGTTGCAGAGGAAATTGTTGTAGATATAGTAGTAAATGATCAACAATTAAACCCCAATCTCATAGTTTCCATTACAGGCTTTTTAAGGGTAACTCCACTTCTGTGGGAAAAATATTGCAAAGAATAAATAAAAAAATAGCATATACAATTGAATATGCCATATACAATTGTACATGGGATTATATATCACATATACAATTGCAACACACACCATATTTAATATATAATAATCTACCTTTACTTTTCAATCTGCAGTGCTGTAAATTTTCTGTAAATACAATATGACAACCTGGAAGCGTTCTTTACACAGATAGTGTATGGAATGCCCACCAGAAATTTAATTCTGTGCTTGTGTGATTTGCCCACTGATTTTCCCAGAAGTCTCTATTAAGATACAAATGAGATTTTAGGCATCCTCACAGCCTCTGCAACAAAAATTTCAGTTTTGGTGTAATGTTCCATAAGGGGTAATCATCGCTACAGATATCAGATTCTGCCACTTTTCACATTAGATCCTTGCAAGTGCAGCAGTTCATCAATAATGTCCACTTGCCATGGACATGGACACAAAAATAGGTGTTCTCACAGGGTGTGCCTGGGCACACACTAATCACCCTGTGTGTGGCACTGGCTTCAGGGGGTCTGGGCAGCATAGGATGTGGGCAGCAGAGATGGTAATAAGTGCAGTGGGGGGAGGGCTCTTATAAGAACCAATCCCCTAGTGTATCTCTCCATGCAGCAGGTGAAATTTGGCTTCTACTCCTCTCCCCTCTGCCATCTTTCAGCTGTTGCAGGGAGAGACATACAACAGGATATGTTTTTATTCTCCCCCCACCGCACTGATCACCCTTCATGTCCAGGAGTTAATCCCTTTGCTTCCACCTGTGTGCCCCCCACCACATACATGCACAGCACTGCCAGATTCCCATCACTTCTCTCCCACCAGCTTCTGCAGACACACAGGGCAGGAATCTTCAGAATGGAGAATGGGAGAAGGGGCTGGTACATATGTAATTTACCTGCACTGTCCTTTTCTGAATAAAAACAGTGGCCCAGATTCACAGAGCGATTACGCGTGCGCAACTGCTGTTGCGCGTGCGTAAGTGTAAATGTGCGCGTGCGTATAGTTGCACGCGATTCACAAAACAATATACGCCAGAAATCTATGTTTTTTGGTCCGGCGTAATTGAGTTAGACCTTCGCTTCCCTTCGCGCAAAACTGCGCTAGACACACCATTGATTTGCTAGTCAAATATGCTAATGAGGGAGTTACGGGGATTCACAAAAAAACGCAGTTGCTGCGCAGGCTACGCGATGTGCGCAACAGCAAAATGTCCTGTCTAAAGTTAGAGCACCTAAAAGCTGGTCTAAATTTTGAAAAAAAGTCTACTTGTCAGATAAAGCAACACTGTTAGTGAGGAGTTCAGCAGTCACACGTGTTGCCCAACAATCTGTATGCCAACATGCCAGGGGCATCGTCGCGCATAGCTATACTACTGACTTTAGATGAACAAAGAAGGAGGAGGGCACGGAGGATGGCACTAAGGAGGGCACGGGAGATGTTTTTTTTTTTTTTTATTTGCTTATATAAAATTTACAATTTAAATTAATCTAATACAATATTCTTATCTGATACAAGCCCCTCACTCTTCACTTGATATATCACACACGCATAGACATCTTTGGCATGAGTGATTCTGAGGTGTCTCGCATCTTCAGATTCACCCCTCATGCCATCCTGGAATTAACCACAACCCTGCAGGAGGACATCAGCAGCCCAACACATGGCACCACCCATGACACCCATGACAGCTACATATACAATCAGAGCCCCATCCCCACAGATTTCGAACAGAACATGTATGGGGACAGCTGGCTGGTTGGTGAGTGACATGGGAGTCAGGCATGACTATCCCCTCCCGTGATGCACACCTCACAAGGGGCACATGCATGACTAACATCCTCCTGTCTTTTCCCTTCAAGGTGACTCTGCATATGAACTGGAACCCCATCTCATGACCCCATCTCATGCCAGCTCACATTATGCATCTTTGCACGTTAAACACACACATTAATCATGGCACAATGAGAATGCATGCATGCACACCACTATGGTCCCTAGCACACACACCCCACATCCTCATCAAATTGGATTGGCACCAGTCCACCATGCAAGACTGGTGAGCAGTAACGCCACGTCAAGGCTCCAATTATGTCACTGTACATTCATACACCATTCACACGGACCTGGGAATCACTTCTCCCTGGTCCTGGGGAACCCTTCTCCACCCAAATTGAGGATGACACCCCTTTTCCAGCAGGAATGTCACCCCCACATTCAAACATCATTCACAACCCAAAAAATGCCAAAAATGTCAGCTAAAAAAACAAAAAATGCATAGAAAAAAAAAATGCATAGAAAAAAAAAAGGCAGAGAACAAAAATAAAAATGCTTTCAAACCAAAAAAAGGGGGAAAAAAAAATTAATGCGCTCTGCCTGAGCCACGCCTGGGGCGCCCCCGGCCACGGCCCCGGACCCTCAGGGGAGACGCATGGGGGAGGGGAAAAGCCGGGGAAGGAGGAGCAGCCCCTGAGATCTGCCCACCTGGCGGCCTGCCCTCCAAGACCACGGCTATTCTGTCCAGGGCAGCACCAAGTGTTGCCGTGTTGCCCTGGATAGCCTGGGTAAGGGCCCTCACATCCTGCCCAACGCCTGCTGCTGTAGTTTGCAGGTCATTTAGGCAGGTTGTGGAGGCCCGGGAGTGGGAGTCCAGGTTACCCAGCCTATCGTTGATGGAGGACAGGCTCTGATTCACCCGCCCCATAGTCTGGCAGAGCTGTCTCAGAAGGCGGGTCTGGGTGGCCAGGTTCCTTCTCAGACAGGCGGGCAGGAGATTGGGCGCCCCCCTGGTGCTCTGGGATGACCTCCTGGCTCCAGCTGATGGTTGTGGCCGGGGAGAAGGGGAGGCCCTTGTGAGGGGAGCCATGTTCGGGGAGGAGGGGGGGGGCTCCCCCTTAGGGAGGGCAGGCTTCTTGCAGCCAGAGGGGAAGAGTCCGCAGAAACCAAACGTCCAGTGCCTGCCATGGACTCCTCCTCCTCATGATTCTCCTCCTCCTCATGATCGTCCTCCGCATGATCATCCTCCTCCTCTTGTTCCTCCTCCGCGGACTCTGGCCTTGTTGGGGGGGCCTCATTAGGCTGCTGTCCTGGCGTTGGAGCGGTCAGGCCAGATGGCCCTGCACCCTCCTGCACAGCTGTGGATGACACAAACCATTCACAGGTTGGAGGATCCACACACTTGCCACATATTCCCTTTCACCCCCTCCCCCACACATGCTACACACCTGAGAGAAATAAAAACCTTACCTGGCACCGCGGGGCCCGGACTTGTGTCAAAGCCTGGCAGGCCCTCCACTTCATGCCGGTGAAAGGTCAGGGCCACCACACGCTCCGTCGCTGTAAATCTAATCCGGCATGGTGGGCCCCCTCCTGTGCCCCTGGCATGGGCATTTATTGCGGCCATTTTTTTTTTCACCTCACGCCGGAGGTCATTTATTTTCTTTTCAATCCCAGACCGGGTCCGTGTCTCCCCCTCCCCCGATGAATTGACCTGCTCCGTGATCATATCCAATATCTCCCTCCTCCTGGCCGGGGTGGTGGTGGCACTCTGCGGGCCGTGGAGAAAACGCCCATACTCGCTAATGGCACGGGCAAGAATTCTTTTTTCCCCCACTGTAAAATTAAGCTTTCTTTTTCTCTCAGTCATACTTCCAAACAAACTCACTAGCAGTCACCAAAAATCTGTCACAAATACAAGCACAACCAATCAGACAAGAACACACACAAAGAGAAAAAGAACACCCAAAAATCACACTAGCACTCAGCAAGAAACAGACACAAAAAAATCTGATGAAAAAATAAAGCAAGAAAACAAACGCTCAGAAATCTATCAATCAAACAAACAGTCTCAAACACTTATCAAAACTCACTTTCACAAAACTACCAACAAGCACTAGATCACACAGAACACTAATCTGACAACTACAAAACACACTCTAACGAACAACAGAGCAAAAGCACTTGATTCAATGGGAAGGGACACAAAGGGATGTACTTTTGCAATGGAAGTGCGTTTGTGTGTGTCTATTTATGCTGTCTGCGTAGTTCACAACGTTGCCCTAGTCCATTTCCAATTTCACTGATTGCGCCGCTCCCGAGTTGTGAGCATGCGCACAACGGAGCTGACATGGTTTCCTTCACGCGCGCATGCGCGAGTCGGCCGGCCCTTCATTTGCATGGGGTCACGGCTCATTTCAATGTAACACGCCCACGTCCCTCCCAATTTGTATTACTCCTCCTTACGCCTCAGGAAAAAACCTTACGCTTGCGCAATCTCTTGCGCAAAAGCTACGTGAATCGCGGGATTACGCGGCTAGATTGCGCAAGTCTAACGGAAAAGTGGTGCGCTACGCCGGACTGATAATGCGCCGATCTACGTGAATCTGGGCCAGTGAGTGTATTTATCACTCACTGCGTATTCATACCTGAAGCATAGTAAACAGTACTATTCTTCAGTTTGTGAATCAACAGGAGCTTCCATATACAGCCTTCTGTTCGCTCACTGTCCAGTGCACCTGAGGCTGCATTGAAAGGGAATGAAGAATGAATATTCTCAGCCCCTTTATATGTCTCAAAAGGGAGACATCAGAGGTATGTTTAGACCTTAATATTTCACCGAAGCCAACAGCATTGAAAAAAAAAAATAATTTAAAGAAAACTGTAAAAAAAGAATTGTAAAAAAAATATATAATGTAAAAAAAAAAAAAAAAACTATTGAGGCCTCATTCTCATGGGTTATTTAGCCCATACAGTGTGAATGATCATTGTTTTGTGCAGCTGGGGCTGCCTGTTATTTTATGGGGAACCAGCCGCAGATCCTAATTTGACAGATGTGCAGGTGTGGCCTCAAATGCTGCATCCTCATAGCATAACATATGAATGAGCTCCAAGACCTCATGCATACACAGATACATTTATTTGTTAACTCAATACAGTTTTATTAGGGCTGTTACTGATCAAAATTTTTGTGTTCGATTAATCGTTTTTATTTTTAAATCGATGAATCCACTAATTTCGATTAATTATAATGCACATAGAGATCCAACTACATTTAGCTGATCACCTTGCAGGCTGATTCCCAGTGCAGCTCCCAACTACTAGAAAAATGGATAGCAGGATACAAAAAAAAACAAAGACAGCGCTCGATGGGAATAGCATTAAAACTTTTATAGTCTTCAAGTAGGTAACCAAATAAATATTGTACTGGAGATAAAATCGATGTAGCTAAATAAACTGTAAAAATGGTGCGAGTAATACCAAACGGTAGCAAAAGCAGTCATAAAAACATGTAGTCAAGTATGATACTGGTATAAAAATATGTACAACGATACCACTGCTGAATCCAGATGAGATGTTAACATCAGTCCGTCGGCATGTAGATGTCCCATAAAGGGAACTATCACAACTCCCAGTGGATGGCTGTAGACTCCCAGGTTGATAGAGGGGAGTGATAGAGGGACGTGTAACAGCCCTTGCATTTGGCAGATAGTAAGGTCCCGCCGGCATGCAGATATGAAGGCACAGCAAGGGAGCCCTTCAGATGGACATGGCAAGCCCCGCCGGTGTCCGTGACGTCACCGGATCTCCGCCAGAACTCCCTGAAGGCCCAGAAGCCGGTGGAGAGGTGAGTACAAATCAAAAGAATATTAATCGATCAAAACGATTGTGATCGATCAAAAAAATTAAAGATTAATCGATTAATTAAAAGTTAATTTGCAGAGCCCTAAGTTTTATCTTATAGATTTAGCAGAAATATTGTGTGTCTGTGTATATATATATATATATATATATATATATATATACAGGACAGACCAAAAGTTTGGACACACCTTCTCATTCAAAGAGTTTTCTTTATTGTCATGACTATGAAAATTGTAGAGTCACACTGAAGGCATCAAAACTGTGAATTAACACATGTGGAATTATATACATAACACAAAAGTGTGAAACAACTGAAAATATATGTCATATTCTAGGTTCTTCAAAGTAGCCACCTTTTGCAGCAGACACATCTCTAGAACAACTGTTAAGAGGTGTGAATCAGGCCTTCATGGTAGAATATCTGCTAGGAAACCACTGCTAAAGAAAAGCAACAAGCAGAAGAGACTTGTTTTGGCTAAAGAACACAAGGAATGGACATTAGACCAGTGGAAATCTGTGCTTTGGTCTGATGAGTCCAAATTTGAGATCTTTGGTTCCAACCACTGTGTCTTTGTGCGACGTCGAAAAGTTGAACGGATTGTCTCTACATGCTTGGTTCCCACCATGAAGCATGGAGGAGGAGGTGTGATGGTGTGGGGGTGCTTTGCTGGTGACACTGTTGGGGATTTATTCAAAATTGAAGGCATACTGAACCAGCATGGCTACCACAGCATCTTTCAGCGGCGTGCTATTCCATCCGGTTTGCATTTAGTTGGACCGTCATTTATTTTTCAACAGGACAATGACCCCAAACACACCTCCAGGCTGTGTAAGGGCTATTTGACCAAGAAGGAGAGTGATGGGGTGCTTCGCCAGATGAGCTGGCCTCCACAGTCACCGGACCTGAACCCAATCCAGATGGTTTGGGGTGAGCTAGATTGCAGATTAAAGGCAAAAGGGCCAACAAGTGCTAAGCATCTCTGGGAACTCCTTCAAGACTGTTGGAAGACCATTTCAGGTGACTACCTCTTGAAGCTCATCAAGAGAATGCCAAGAGTGTGCAAAGCAGTAATCAAAGCAAAAGGTGGCTACTTTGAAGAACCTAGAATATTACATATTTTCAGTTGTTTCACACTTTTTTGTTATGTATATAATTCCACATGTGTTAATTCATAGTTTTGATGCCTTCAGTGTGAATCTACAATTTTCATAGTCATGAAAATAAAGAAAACTCTTTGAATGAGAAGGTGTGTCCAAACTTTTGGTCTGTACTGGATATATAAACACACACATGTGTTTGAGCTTTAGGGTGTATTCCCAAATGCACACCTATGAAAACTAACAACCTTAAATGTAGTTTGTTAAAATTCTTGCAATGTACATAGATCACTCAGAGGGAATTGCTTTTTTATCACTGAAAGTAGAGTTACTCTTTAACTCATAACTAAACACGAGAACAAAAATATTATATATTGTACCCCACCAGTCCCCAGATGGAGTGGCTGCATTAATTTTCATCTTTCAG
Organism: Rana kukunoris; assembly: GCA_029574335.1. Lineage (NCBI taxonomy): Eukaryota > Metazoa > Chordata > Amphibia > Anura > Ranidae > Rana > Rana kukunoris. The sequence continues at coordinate 392,164,252 of CM056053.1, forward strand.
GATAAGAACATATTAGCAAGTACAGAAAGTACCTGTTGATCTTGTCAGAATTGCAGTTTTTTTTCATCATGTGAGAATAACTGGAAGCAAAAACAATGTTATCTCCTGGGGTAAACTACTAATCCCAGAACTTCCCATTTAATTGAGATTAAGATCCCTTTTACACTGAAGTGTTTTTACAGTGTTTTAGCGTTAAAAATAGCGCTATTAAAACGCTCATAAAACACTCTCCATGCATCTCAATGAACCCTTTCACACTGAGTCCTGCAAGCAGCATCTTTGGAGTAGCTTTTGGATGCTGAAAAAAAATGCTCCAAAAACGCCCCTCTCCATTGAAATGAATTGAAATCGCTGTAAAAATGCCTTGCCCTTTTTACACTGCGGCGTTGCACTGGTGAGGCGTTGAGAAAAGTCCTGCAAGCAGCATCTTTGGAGCAGCTTTTGGGCGCTGAAAAAAATGTTTTAAAAACGCCCCTCTCCTTTGAAATGAATTGAAAGCGCTGTAAAAACGCCTTGCCCTTTCACACTGAGGCACTGGCAGTGTGAAAGGGCTCTGACAGCACTCGGGCTTTCACATTGGGATTGCAGGTGAGGCTTCTTTCAGGCACTTTACAGGCTTTTTTTTTAACGCCAAAGCGCCTGAAAAAGTGGGAAAGTGGCCTAATAAAGGCAGAAAAGTTTGGAGTCCAGCCTAGGTGGTTACCATAGTTTCTTACAAATAAACACTAAAGGAGTGAATGTAGCCACCCAAAGACAGGAATGCATATTTTCAGAATTACCAGATGAAAATAAAATGAACAAAACGTGAAAAAAGTAAATAAATGCAGCTTTTACATGTAATAAATCATAACTGGTAAGTTACAATGAATTACAATTTTGTTTTTTGGGTTTAGTTATGCTTTAAGTAATATTATGCTCTTATGTCTAGAGACAACTTGGACTTGAAATTAGAGGGACATGGTTCAAGGATTCAAATGTCTGGAAATAGCAAAAAAAAGTAACAAAAAGGGATAGTGGATTTGCTATATATGTCAAAAATATAACGTTAATTCAAAAAACAAATGAAACGCTTGAATACCTCAGGGTTTTCCTTCTGACCAGAAAAGGATCTCCCTTTAGAATTAGTGTAGTACACAGACCCCCAGGACAGTCTAAAGATTATGATAACTTATGAATGAAAAGATGAAGGGAGAGATTTTAATTATGGATGACTATAACATGTCTAACATTATGTGGAATATTTAAACTGCAATTACAAGCAGGATCAGGGATGTAATGCAGACACTAAATGGGGTTTCACTAAAACAGTTAGTAAAAATCCAACTCGAGGAGATTATATTCTTGACTAGTACTGACAAATAATGATTAACTGTCAGATGTTGAGTAGTGTTGAGCAGAATATGCCATATTCGATTTCGCGATATATCTCGAATATATAGTCGAATATTCGAGATATATTCGCTAAATATGAATATTCGTGATATTTTTTGGAAATTAAATGATTGCGAATTTTCGCTATTGCGAATGCGAATGCGAATTGCGAATGCGAATGCGAAATTTCGAGAAATGCGGAATGGAGCACTCTGATTGGCTCAGAATATTCCTGATATTTTATAATACAAAATAATTGCGAATATTCGAGAAATGCGGAATGGAGCACTCTGATTGGCTCAGAATATTCGTGATATTTTATAATACAAAATAATTGCGAATATTCGAGAAATGCGGAATGGAGCACTCTGATTGGCTCAGAATATTCGTGATATTTTATAATACAAAATAATTGCGAATATTCGAGAAATGCGGAATGGAGCACTCTGATTGGCTCAGAATATTTGTGATATTTTATAATACAAAATAATTGCGAATATTCGAGAAATGCGGAATGGAGCACTCTGATTGGCTCAGAATATTCGTGATATATTACAATACAAAATAATTGCGAATATTCGAGAAATGCGGAAGGAGCACTCTGATTGGCTCAGAATATTCGTGATATTTTATAATACAAAATAATTGCGAATATTCGAGAAATGCGGAATGGAGCACTCTGATTGGCTCAGAATATTCGTGATATATTACAATACAAAATAATTGCGAATATTCGAGAAATGCGGAATGGAGCACTCTGATTGGCTCAGAATATTCGTGATATATTACAATACAAAATAATTGCGAATATTCGGCAAATGCGGAAGGAGCACTCTGATTGGCTCAGAATATTCGTGATATATTACAATACAAAATAATTGCGAATATTCGGCAAATGCGGAAGGAGCACTCTGATTGGCTCAGAATATTCTTGATATATTACAATACAAAATAATTGCGAATATTCGAGAAATGCGGAATGGAGCACTCTGATTGGCTCAGAATATTCTTGATATTTTATCGTAATTTCGCAAAAATGCGAATGAGAAATTTATAGCGGAATTTCGACAGTAACACTCTGAAATCGAATATATGTGTTATTTTAGCTAAAAACAATATTGCGAATTTCTCGAAAATAATCGCGCGATATCGCTATTGCCGAATAATCGCATTGCGATTTATCGGCAATATAAATTGATCGCTGCAGCTACTCGGCCCAAGGTCTCTAATCATACCAGCAATGCTTTTAGACGTCGATGGGGATCTCTAGGATGTGATCTGTTCTAAAAAAAAAATTGAAAAAATACGAATATTCGAAATAGCGAATATTCACCGCGAAATTCGGAATATATCGCGAATACTCGAATATGCCATATTCGAGCCGAATATTCGCAATACGAATATTCGTGAGCAACACTAATGTTGAGGTGGGAGAAAATTTGGGTTCTAGTGATCATCACCAATGTCTTTGGTTTCATATTGAAACAAGAACTGAAAAATCATGTTAGAAAAATGTACATTTTGAATTTTAAAAGAGCAAATTTTGCTGAAATGGTTGAATTTCTAAAAAATGGTTTCAAAGTTTGCCGTAAAACAGCAAGTTAAAAATCAGAAGGCAATTTTAACGTCTACCATCTTGGAGACAGCTATAACTCAGGCAGATTAGTAAGAGTAAATTGAAGAAAAAACAATATGGTTCACCATAGAGGTAAGTATAATAGTAAAGGAGAAAACATCTATACAACATATAGGAGAATCAAGGAAACAGTAAGACCCCTTTCACACTGGAGGCATTTTTCAGGTGCTAAAGGGCTAAAATAGCACCTGTAAAACACCTGAAAGATGGCTCCCCTGCAGCCCCAGTGTAAAAGCCTCAATGCTTTCACACTGGAGCAGTGCGTTTGCAGGACGTTAAAAAAAGTCCTGCAAGCAGCATCTTTGGAGCGGTTTAGGAGTGGCTCCTCCACCACCCCTGCCCATTGAAATTAATGGGTACCACTGACGAAGCACCTGCAAAGTGCTTTGGCAGCAGCGCTTTACGGGCACATGTAACCCTTTGTTTGGTCGAAGTGCCCCGCTAGTGGCTGAAAAGTGCCGCTAAAACAACAGTAAAGCACCAATAAAACCATGTAGCTGATAGAAGAGTGTATAAAAAAGGACAAAGGTAGGCCAAACACATTATCAGTGCTGCTGAAGCACAGAAAGGGGAGAAATTGCTAAATCTATTAATAAAGGAGACACAACCTTTTTTAGGTATATTAGTGATGATTACCTCTGTCTTCTTAGAAATACATTGCACTAACAATAACCAGTTTGGGGATTATGTTGGTTCTATTAATCATGGTTAATTTTCAGGGTTTCTAGAGACAGAGGTAGTAGAGGAACTGGCTCTGTTAATCTTACAGGCCGCCCACTATATATATACAGTACTCCATTACTTTGACATTGTATAAAAATAGGAGGGTTTGGGACTTTAAATGAGGCATACCACTACAGTATTCAAGTAGAAAAGCAGTAACATGTTTTTATTTTGACATATAACTACATGCAGAATAAACATGAACTAAAAGTCTAAGCAGTATCAAAGACATAATGTATTCATGTCTATGCATATGTTCCAACATGATAAACCCATACATGATATATAAATGAATATGTAACTGAATTCACCCCAGTAGGACATGGACAGTAAAAAGGTGAAGGTAAATAATAATTCTAAAAAACCCAGAGTGTATGAACTGGTTGTAGATATAGATTGTCGTTTGTCGCATCATTGAAAGGCTCTGCATGTTTCATGGAAAAGTTCCACTCATTAGGAGCAAATGCAAAGTACATCTAGGTGTATATGAAAAATTATATAACCAGTGTGATCTAATGCTCTGCCATAGATATAGGGGAGAAAAGGGGAGCAGAGGAAGAAAAAACACCCATTACACCTTACAAATCACCCTACACAATCCCATAGGGTAATAAGAGCCACAGGAATGCTGGAAATATCATCCCAGGAGCTGTGGCAGTATGGTCCCACAGCAAGCAGATCAGCACAAAAAACACACGTGAGAAGGTAATTTCCCAACTGGATAATATATGATGAAATAGTAATTCCATAACCATTTTTTGAAAAATTATGAAAGAAGTGTAAGATGTCTGCATTGTGAGAAATGGATAAAAAAATCTAATGCGCTACTGTGAGTACACAATTGTGAATGAACTGGATAACAACCACAAATCTGAGGCAGCTCAATCTATAGTGTCCACAAAACACAAATAGGTATAAAATGAAATAAAATAGGTGATGAGCGCTTCAAATGGTGATGCGTGAGCACTACAAAAACACACAATACAAAATGTGAAGGATGAAGATCAAATACAATTAAATCAATAGTCACTATATAGCTAAATGTGATAGCAACACTCCTGCATCCAAATGGTGCATGCAAAATCAAGATTCCTTGTGTCAAAATACAACAAAAAAGCAAACAGTAGAGTCCTATATGTCAGTGAGAGCTGTGCTGGGCTATGAACAGTTGCACCGAGCGGTCTATAGCTGGTGTCTGCTGGTGGGTTGAATGATTGTGTGGTAGAAAAACTTCACTCTAGATGTTGATAGATACAGGACATCCCCAACTGGTATTGTAGTTCCCTTACCTTCAGGGTGCTATATGTGAGCATATAGTAAGGTCCGTCCAGGTATGGAGGTCTCGCTGTCCCGGAAGGGTTCCCTCTGGTGTATGCAGGTGATAGTGCTGTTCCTGGCTCAGCAGTCCACAGAGTGATGTTAGTGATAGTGGATATAGATAGGGAAAAAACGAATCTCCAATGGTGAAGTAAATATAAACCAACGTGGGTTTATTGCAGAAAAACAGAAGCAAAATCCAGCAAAAAGGAATAAACTCTGACAGACTCAAAAAAATATGTAATCATCAAAAGAATAGAGACGGAGCGATCGTTCTGCCGCCAGTATTCTGTTGGCCTCCGGCTAGTGCGGGTGTATACAAATGGTGACAGACAGGTGTTAATCACCATGAGAAATAAGTAAAAAGAAAAGAATACTGAGCACCGAAAGACAGCCACCCATGAAAAAAATCATAGAGCCAAATAGTACCTTGATCCTGGAAACATAATCCAAAGATGTGCATGTGTGTCCAGATGGATATAAGACAGAGTGAAAAAGTGCTACACATAAGTGCCATTTATGCCATGGTGCAGCCACAGGCCCACTTCCAATGTCAAGTGAACATCCCTCATGAAAAGCGCACATAGAGTCACATGCAGCTAGCAGCTATTTGCCATAACCCCAGTATTTTTTTATACAGCAGGCGATTCGGCATCCGATAAAAGTGGTTCCGGCTTAGGATTCACCAAGGGATAACTTTTATAGGCAGCAGGAGAGGTGCCCTTTCCTGCCTTTCCCTGCTTAATGGAGCCATTGGTAAAGGGGGAAATGATCCAATCCCCAGGAGCGATGGGCAGGAAGTCGAGTGGGGGCAAGATGGCCTGCAATCAACTCTATGCCCTTGGAAGACTGGAATGATGTCTGATGTCAGTTCTGCCTAACGGCCTTAAAGAGATTTTTTTTTTTTTTGTAAATGTAAATATTTTTTTGCTTTAAAGTGTAAATATGAAATCTGAGATCGTTTGGATACCATGGCTTACAATAAAGAGAACCTGTCATGATAATTTCTATTACAAGAGATTTTTACATTACTTTTACTGATTAATGTGTAAATGTCACTGGCAAAAAAGGGGTTAACACTAGGGGAGTGATCAAGGGGTTAAATTAGTTCCCTGAGAGTTGTTTCTCGCTGTGGGGGAATGGGACTGACTGGATGAGGAAAGAGATCACTGTTCCTAATCACTAGGAACAGCAGATCTGTCTCTCTTCCCCTGTCAGAATGGGGATCTGTCTGTTTACATTGACAGACCCCTATTCTGGCTCTCTGTGGAGCGATCTCGGGTGGCCGGCGGACATCACAGGCGCCAGCCACTTCGACCCCAACACACACTGATGGGGCAGAGGGACAGGGGGGAGCCCATGCGATCATGGAGGAACCGGACCACTTGGGTCCAGAACCCTTGTATGGACGGACAGGTCCACAGTAGATGGTAGAAGGAGGCATTGGGGTGGCTGCAACTGGGGCAGCTAGGGTTATGACCACGTTTGTATTTGGAGATGTGTTAGGGCATCAGGTATGATCTGTGGAGGGTGTATAGGTAGGTAAGGCGGTCAGAGAGTTTAGGAGAGAAAAATTGGATGGTTTCTATTGAATTGGTCAAAGCCATCCGACATCCGGCCCGTATGTACAGGGCTTCACAGGGGATACAACCCATGAGTGTCAGACAGCTAATATTTTACCAATCCACAAGAAAAGTAGCAAGGTAGAAGCCGGCAATTACAGGCCAGTGAGTCTAACATCTATTGCAGTTGATTAATGGAATCACCCCTAAAAAAAAGTATAGTTGATCACTTAAAAGCACACAACTTGCTAAACCCAAAGCGTCATGACTTTACTAAGGGAAGATCATGCAAACTAATCTGATTTAATTTTTTGACTATATCACTGATGTTTTAGATCAGGATGGTGCTGTGGTCATAGATTATCTTGACTTCAACAAAGAATTTGACACAGTTTCATATAATGATATAATAAAGCTGTAGAAGCTAGGACTTAACCCTTGGGTGGTTCAGTGGATATGCCCTAGGATAAATACCAGAGTGTGGTTGTAAATGGAGTTCATTAGGAACAGAGAACAGTCACTAGTGGTGTACAACAAGGTTCTGTGCTAGGACCTGTTCTATTTGATCTATTTGTAAGTGTACAAACGTATGGTTTGTAAGGTACTGTATGTCTTTTTGCTGATGCCGGTTTGCAATACAGTTGACATCCCTGGAGGGGTATGAGGTATGGAACATGATTTGGCATTGCTGGAAGATTGGTCAGAGCAGTGGTGACTGCCGTTCAATGTTTCTGACTGTAGACAAATGTACCTAGGGAAAAAGAATCCCTTGATAGAGTACAAAATTGAGGGTACAGTGTTGGCCAACACTACAACTTCAGTGGGAAAAGCAAAGGATGTGTCCCTAGAGGGGTCAACAGCAGGAGGAAGGAGTTCCTGGTTCCTTTATATGGATCTTTCATTAGACCTCATTTAAGACACTCTATGTAGCTCTAGAGACCTCCCTTATAAAAGGATATTAATAAGATAGAACAAGTCCAAAAACAGGCAACACAAATGGTGAAAGGTCTAAGGCCTCGTACACATGACCGAGGAACTTGTCGGAAAAGACACATCTTTTTCCTCGACGAGTTCCTTGTTAGGCTTGTCAAGAAACTTGATAAGCTGTCTTTGCGTACACACAGTCAAGACCAAATCTCCTCGTTCTCAAACGCGGTGACTTCAACACATACAACAGCAGGGGAAGTTTGATTCCACTGGCACAACCCTTGGGGCTGCTTTTGCTAATCTCATGTTACTGCGTGTTAGGTAAAAGTTTGGTAAGAGACATTTTCACTTTTCAGTCTGTTACAGCGTGACAAATGTGCTATTTCCATTACAAATGCTACTTTTACTGAAGGTGCGCGGGTTTCTAAGCATACACACCAACGTGTTTCCCGTCGAAAACCAGCCCGACGAGGAACACGATGAGGAAATTGAGACTCCCATTGAGGAAAAAGAGAACTTGCTCTCTTTTTTCCTCATCAAGTTCCGCGACAGTTTACTCGATGAAAAGCATACACACGATCGTTTTCCTCGTCAAAAGCTCTGCCACCAAGTTTCTTGATGGATTCTGCCGAGGAAAACGGTTGTGTGTACGCAGCCTTAGAGATAAAACATATTAGGAGAAACTTCAGGAACTTAATATGTACAGTCTGGAGGAAAGAAAGAAAAGTGGAGACATGACTGACATCTTTACATACATTAATGGGGGGGGGAGTTCAGAATGGCAGTATTGAAGCCAAGAACAGAGGGACATCTGCTTTAACTAACAGGAGAAAAGTTCAAACTTATCTTAGAAAGTATTTTTTTTGCTGGAAGAGTCAGTCAACAGTACGGCCCCCTTCACACTGAGGAGTTTTTCAGGCGGTCTAGCGCAAGAAATAGCGCCTAAATACCGCCTGAAAAACTCCTGCCCAGCATTCCCTCAGGCGATGCTCTGGGGGAGAGAAAAAATCTCCTGAAATCAGCATCTTTGGAGAGGTGAGAGGAGCGTGTATACCGCTCCTTCCCATTTAAAACAATGGGAAATACCGCCCGCAATAGTTTGTGACACAGAGGCGCATTGCGGGTGGTATTAACCCTTTTTCGGCTGCTAGCGGGGGTTTATACTGCACTGCTAGCGGCCTTTACCGCGGCAATTGCGACGGTATAGCGCCACTATTTTTAGCAGCGCTCCTGCCCCAGTGTAAAAGGGGCCTAAGTGACTTAAAACTTGCTTATGACAAATATAGATCTATACCCCCAAACAAAGATAAATAATTATAAAAAAATTACTCCACTTGGTCTTTTTTTTACTGTCACTCTTAGTTTTTTTTAGCATTTTCAGCAACCAATTTTATTACTTATATATATTGGAGCAAAATAAGATGGGACTTTACATGTACCTTAATAATTGTATTTCTTAGTAAGGATTCCGCTTCATTATCTTGTACTACGTTTGTCTATGTTTCAGTTTAGTCTGTTGCAATGCCAGCTTCCCCAGGGTTCCTATTTCAGGGTGTCTCATTTTTCTTGCAGCATTTAATTGAATCACTCTTGCATGCAGGGACAAGAGCTATGTCTCTCTACACTGTATGCATTAAAAGAAACATACAGCCCTACAGTCTGGGATGATAAAACACTCCCTCTGTCCTTCCTTTTTTCTCTTCCCACCCTACTCCAAGCTAACTGATTGACTGGAGACTGCCCTGCCACTATTAACTGTTTCCTGTGAAGACCAGATATTGAGCAGAGCAGCACTAAGAGAGCAAGGAATACTGAAAGTTGTAAACTGCAAGTGCTGGGGTAATCATTTTAACAAACAATTTACTGGCGGGGCTCAAGTCCTGCATGAACACATGGGAATAGCGTTCCTGTACTTTTTCAACAGCAGGGATGCCATTCCCCTTAGCAGCCACACCCTGCAGGTAGCCGTGGCTCTTTAGTTAGGCGAATTGAGTGGGCCAGTTGCCTAAGGCCTCTAGGCTGCCTAAAAGATGAATCAGGTTCTGACAACAGTGCCACTGCACTCCAGCCTGCCTGGAGTTAACACTGTGAGCTGCATGGCCAGGCAGTGGAGAGAGAGGACAGATCCGAGACTGTGTGTCTGGGGGAGGAGGTGGAGCCAGTGCCGTATTGTCAGCTGGAGAAAAATATGCATGAAATAAAATATTGATGCACCGGAGAAAACCCCCCACTGGAGTGCTCTGTGGAGCAGTCTCCACACACTTGGAGGAGGCAACCTGATGTCTGGAAAGCAGTGGTGAGGATAAGAGGAGGCTCTGGGAGCAGAGGCCTCACCAGGGCTGGATTGAGCCAATAGATTCTGTAGGGGGATGGAAGGGGGAGGTAGGAGAGAAGGGGTTTTCAAGCACCCCTCTCTGGGGTTGACAATCAGGGCAGGCCAGGCCCCCCATCCATCCTCCTCCAGCATCCAGCCTCCCTCAGCCACAACGATTGGCCTTTATATTCACCCCCTGTCTCATCCCCTTAACTAGCTGCATTCTTTCCTCCTGATTATTAGTGCCACAAACAGTCAGGACATCTCAGTCCTCTATTAGTGTCCCAGTTTTCTCCCCTGTGAATGACAACCCCTGATCTCTCCCTCTGAACTTACCTCATCCCTGCCCACCCAGATTTTCACTGCGGGGGTTGGGTGGTGCCAGCCCAGTTCATCGCTGATCCTTAGCCATGGTGGCTCAGCGTTCTATCAGATTACTGCTACTCATCAGATTGTGTAATGGAAGTGACGTTCCCACCAAAAATACTGCATATGCACTATGCATTCCAAACACTTCCAGATCTAACGGGTAGCGGTAATCTGATTGAGCACCCATGCAAACATCTTCCTACACCCAGCTAAGTCTTGAATTTCAGAGTAATTTTAGCAATAAAGTGAGCGTACAGTATGTAAATAAATATAGTGTATTGATATCTGTGATGCTGCACTGAGCAGTCCGTGGTGTACCAACATGGCCTCCGCCACCTTCCTACTGCTGGCATCCAGCTTTTTTCAAATCATTAAACCAGCATCACAGATGTCAATATACTATATTTATTTATATACGCTCACTTTATTGCAAAATGACTCTGAATATCAAGGTGTAGTATGATGTCTGCATGGGTGTTCAATCAGATTACTGCTACTCGTCAGATCATGAAATTTTTGGAACAAATAGTGGTGTGGAACGCATGTTGGAATGCATAGCGCATGCGTAGTAAGTATTTTTGGTTGGAACTTCACTTTCATTACACAATCTGATGGGTAGCGGTAATCTGATAGAACACCGGGCATTCCACATCCTGCAATGGCACTGTCTGCTGATTGGATTATCTGGGCTATCTCCTGCCAGGAGCTCTTCGGTTATGGGCATTCCCGGGGGGACCTACTGCTGCCCAACGGTGATGATGAGACCGCTGAGGTGGTGAAACTCGCACAGCCCCTTCTCTTCTATGAGGCCAATTTCAGGGAGCTCTATGAGTAAAGCGCTGACCGAGACAGAGCACTGACGCCAGCACTGACAAAGACAGAGCACTGACACCAGCACTGACCAAGATAGAGCACTGACACCAGCACTGACTGAGACAGAGCACTGATACCAGCACTGACCAAGACAGAGCACTGACCCCAGCACTGACCGAGACAGAGTACTGACACCAGCACTGACCGGGACAGAGCACTGACACCAGCACTGACCAAGACAGAGCGCTGACCCCAGCACTGACCGAGACAGAGTACTTACACCAGCACTGACCGAGACAGAGTACTGACACCAGCACTGATGGAGATAGAACACTAATACCAGCACTGGGATAGAGAGCACTAACACCAGCACTGAGATAGAGAGCAATGACATCAGCGCTTAGAGCACACTGACACCAGCACTGAGAGAGTGTGCCCTGACACCAGCACTGATATAGAGAGCACTGACACCAGGGCTGAGAGCACACTGACAGCTGGAGCTTCTCTGGGGTGATGAGTGAAAATGCTCCAAAACACCCAAAAAATTGCGGGAATGTGAGTTTTCACTACATGGAGATGCTTCAACAAAGCATGACAATGGAGTTGTAACAGAATGGCCCGTGACACCCAGAGACGTTGGAAGGATGAGAGATACTCCTGTGCCAGCAGCAACAATAACTCTTGGGTCGAAATCCACCCTGTGCCCTTTTGGGTGTAGGGTGGCTAATAGGGAATCATAATTCCTTTACTAACAGATGGGACATTATTAATACTTCATATTTCAGGACTGAGATATCACAAGGAGTTCATGATGACTTGACCAGGTCAACCAGACAGTGACTCATACCTCTAATAGGCTATTGAAATATCTTGAGGTGTTGGCTATTCATGTGAAAGACATGTGAACTCTATTGATGATGCGGTGCCCAGATGTCTAGCTACGGGTTAGATAATTAGCCCCCCATGGAGTGAATAGGGGGGTGGGGACTGCATTGTCCTGTGATGAACTGTATTATGCTGTACTGGATATATAAGCAAGCTAAGAAAACCAATAAAGTCATTAATACATTTTGGAAACTAGAGAACGGAGCGCAGTCTCGTTTTATTCAGGGAATTGATATGGATCGTGTATGCAAGATTGTCGCAGTGTGTCAGATAAGCTTGTCGTGGTTGGATGGAAGGTCGTAAGCGGTGGTGACCGTTACAGGAGTGTCTGTTCACTCCCTCCTATGTACTTGTACTAAGATGGCTATACACTATGCAATCAAAAACATTGGCTAGAGTGGAACTTTTAGTGGTTGATTTACTAAAAGAAAATAGGCTATGTATTGTGCAAGATAAATATACCCAATACTGTTTTTATTTCCCTTCGAGTATAATTTGCAAAGTGAAATTCTCACTACCTTCACTAGATTATATGAAAATTGCCTTACAAACTGAACAACAGCTTATTTACCTTTATTAAATTAACTTTTTTGTCTCAAATTTGTAAATAGGATAACTTATATTTCTATGTGAATGTTAATAATAGCTGCAAAACATATTTTGTTTTTAGGTTACAGTTTTTTTCCGTACGCTTCTTGGAATCTTCTTTTTTGGCAGTACAGCAGTTCTTCTACAAGAAGAATTGTACTTTTCTTTGCCCTTCAGTACACTGTCCAATTCAAATCATGCAGTCAACCTTGATTTTAGACAAAGCCTACATTTGCCTCAAGATGTTCTGCACAGAAACCAATCAATAAACTTTTTCAGTACCAACTGTGTCATAAAAGTATTCCTTTTTGCTCACTAGAAGTCAATCTAGTTAATCCATGCTTGGTTAATCCAGACATCTTAGTGTACATGATATCTAAGTGGTTACAAATCTTTCAACGATAAGTAATATTGACAAAATGCTATGGGAAACGCTGTCAATTCATATAAAAATTGATTGTACTGTGTTTTATAGATTTACAAGACCTCTCTGCTGGGATCGTCCTGTTCAAAGTTTTGGCTGAATAGCAAAGAAAGTATCAAAGGATAAAAAAGGATTATTTCATTTATCTGAAAGTTTTAAGATATTGAAGAGCCAAATTACTTTTAGTCTCTTCTTTTAGGATTTACCCTTTATTGTTTTCCTTTTTAAGACATATATTTGATCTGTGTTTTTACATTTTATGTGTTACCTATTTCTAAATTAGTTTTAAATAATAATAAAAAAAATAATAGCTAATAATTGTTTTGCGGTTAATATTTTATATGAGATTGATCGATAGAGACTGTAGATTAATAGATAGATATATAGATAATAGGGATTAACAAACAGCCATATTTGATAATTATATAGCTGGTGACAGCTTGACTTGGGTAAAAGGCCACAAGAGGCACCCCTTTCTTGTGGCCATGTGTTTTGTTATTGTATATGGTTTCAGAAAGAGGAGCTCATCCCCCAACTTTTCATGACCAGCCAGGCGGCATGCACAGATCAAGGGTCTGGTATGGATTTTGGGGGGAACTCTAGGTCATTATTTTTTAATTCTTGCTGTATGATATGCTACAGCAAAACATTACATTCATAAAGAAAGAAAATTACAATTTAAATAGGTGGCACATAAAATGTCATTGTTCCTTCATAAAAGAATAGATATTATTAGGGGCGGAGCTAGCCGAGGACGGAGATGCACGCGTGCTAGCAGAGCTCCGGCACCAGCGGCTCTAACACGGCACATATCAGACCTCCGAGGGGGAAAAATCCTTCACTAAAGCGGCGTTCCAGACCCGGTCACCCTGCAGACCCTACCCTGGTCATGACTCGGCGCAAGTCCGCGGGGAACCGGCCCTCTAAACTCACCGAGTTCTTCCCTATGGAGCGCAGGCAAGATGGCGCCGGGGCCTCTTCCACGCCGCTTCCAGGCCCTCAGAAGCGCACAGCCACCGAAGGGAACCCGAACAAGAGGAGCAGCCCTCCTAGGAACCTGACATCCCCACCAGCTACACCATCATCTGGAAGCCCTGAGAAGACCAGGTTCAGGATGGATGCGATGGAGACTGCACACGAGGTGAGCTCTCTATTAGAATCAGGGGAAGATACAAGGGAACTACCAGACTCCATTGAAGGTTTCCCCACAGCTAATAAGCCAGTCCTGGACACTGTATTGAAAGAGATGCTGGTCTCGCTGCGGGGTTCATTGCACTCAGATATGATATCTTGTGTTCACAAGTTCAGTACAGAACTCAGAAGGGTGGCTGACAGAGTGTCTCATATAGAGGACAAAATGGGGGAATTCGCCTCCACCATTAATGACCTAGTGGACGCAAACGATAACAAAGAGGATGATATTGAGGTTATGAAAACAAAGATGGCAGAAATCGAGGATAGATCAAGAAGAAATAATGTGAAAGTGAGAGGTGTACCAGAATCTGTTAGGCCTCAGGAACTGCGTGAATATGCCTCCCATCTATTCTCTGCCATACTGCCTGACCTATCTGAGCTAGACTGCACTATTGATAGAATCCACAGGCTTCCTAAACCTGCATTCCTAGCTGATGATGTCCCTAGGGATGTAATCCTGCGCCTACATTTTTATCATACAAAGGAAAAATTAATGGCAGCATCTAGAAAGAGGGACAGCTTCCCACCAGAATACGTGAACCTTCAGTTTTATGCGGACTTGTCACAGTTTACTCTGCAAAAACGCAGAAACCTTGCCACCATAACGAAGGCTCTCAGGAACCACAACTTGGTGTACAAGTGGGGGTTCCCCACCAAGCTCATCGTCACGAAAGACAACCGAGACTATGTGATGGACTCATTAGATAGAGGCATGGCCCTGCTCAAAGAATGGGGGATTCTTCCTGAGCCCCAACAAGCCATACGTCAAGGGGGAGGAGCCAGGAGGATTGAAAATGAGTGGCATGTAGTTGGCCGCAAAAATGCCAAGACCCATAACTAACTACCCCGGAGATCTCCATTGATACGATGTGGCCGCTGAGGTGGAGCTGCCTCCGTAGGCCTTATTCTTGAGGATCCCTCACACCTGGCCACTGAGCGACTCTTGAAAGTCGCACACAGTACTTTCTTTAGTTTCTGGCGGTATGCCAGTATTACCTTTCTTTGTTACCTATTCTAACGTTACTTCTTTTTTTTCTTTTTTGATGTTGCCCTTTGCACGTTTTTTTGCCCTACCACCCGAAACCTTCCCTCCCATTTGGGAGACGATGACGCCGGACCCCCCTGCCTCATACGAAATGGAGAAGTATCTGGCCCTTGGCTGCTGGCGAATGAATATCCTAAACGAGCCACCCGCAGTGAGTACCTTTTTGATGTTAATAGCCACACTTGAACACACCAACTGCATGCTGACATGATACACTTCCTGACAATTAATGCCAAGGGACTAAATCACCCGGCAAAGAGGCGGTCTTTATGGAGAGAAGCCCTACAACAGAAGGCTGATGTCCTTTGTGTCCAAGAGACCCACTTCGACAGCTCAGCCCCTCCGAAATGCTCACATCCCAATTATCCGGTCACCTACTTTGCTAACGCCGACACCAAATCCAAAGGAGTAATGATCGCAGTGAGAGACTCTGTTCACTTTTCCTTGCATAAAGCCATTATCGACCCAATGGGGAGATATGTGATTTTGGTGTGTGACATCGACCTTGTATCCTATACAGTGGCGGCGGTTTATGCCCCCAATACAAAACAGACCAAATTTATACAGAGAGTCACCAAAAAAATTAGAGAAGAACAGAAGGGACTGTTGGTGATTTGTGGGGACTTCAATATCATCCCAGATCCGGTCATGGACTCCACCTCCTCACCAAAGCGCACTCCCCCGTCATTGGCTCCCTTTTTGAGGTCGAATGAACTTTTTGATGCATGGAGATGCCTAAATGCTAATGAAAAAGACTATACTTTCTTTTCCACCCGCCACAGGTCCTATAGCAGGATAGACCTATTCTTGGTCGACAAGGGGCTTCTCCTGAAATGTAAATTTGTTAAAATCAATGCCATCACGTGGTCGGACCATGCCTCTGTGGGAATGACAGTGGGGGACATACCTCCCAATACTCCAGTTAGCATGTGGAGATCCAACCCCATGCTTCTCCGGAGCGGTCCGACCAGGTCATACATTGAGACGAAACTCAGGGAATTTTTTGCTAACAATGAAGGATCAGTTACTAGCCCCTTCACCTTGTGGAATGCGCATAAGGCATGTGTGAGAGGGGTCATGATTCAACAAGGGGCTAGGGTTAAGAGGGAAAGGCAGCAGCGCACATTGACCCTAGTAGCCCGAATAAATGACTTAGAATCACAGAACAAAATTAAACCATCCCTCTCCCTGACTGAACAACTAACCCATCTACGCACTGACCTCAGGACACTGTTTCTTGACGACTATGAAAAAGCCTCTAGGAAATTTAAGCTTGCTTTCTTCACTAGTGGTAACAGGGCGGGCAAACTTCTAGCGAACAGACTTAAAGGACACAGAATTAAATCTAAGATTCCCTATATTCACCACCCAGAGACAAAGGTAAAACATTTTCATCCTCAAGCCATAGCTGACGCCTTTAGTCACTATTACGGGTCGCTTTATAACCTCAAGGATGATCCAACGATTACCCAACCATCCTCGGAAGCCATCGTGGCATTCCTAGAGAAAGTTAATCTTCCCTCCCTGACCCCTGACCAACTACTGGAACTAAACTCCCCATTTACTGTAGAAGAAGTGGAGAGGACCATACAGTCCATCCCATCAAATAAATCCCCGGGCCCCGACGGATTTATTGGAGAATACTTCAAAACATTCCAAGACATACTCAGCCCCTACTTGGTCCAGGTGTACAATGCCGCTGCTGCCTCATCCTCGTTTCCAAGGGAAATGTTAAGTGCCACTATAGTGGCTCTCCCTAAACCGGGGAAAGATCCAGATACACCCCAAAACTTTCGGCCCATATCATTGTTGAACAACGATGTCAAAATCTACGCGAAACTTTTAGCTGCTAGACTGGTGGACATACTCCCGGGGTTAATTAATGTGGACCAATCAGGCTTTACAAGGGGGAGACAAACGACAGACGCCACCAGGAGACTACTGAACATCATACATATAACAGAGCGTCGTCGAACGCCTTCTCTGCTCCTTGCGCTGGATGCGGAGAAGGCGTTCGACAGGATTCACTGGAGGTTTTTGGAAAAGGTCCTGGGGAGGTTTGGCTTCGAGGGGCACATTTACTCTGCCATAATGGCATTGTACTCACATCCTTCTGCACAGGTACTAGTGGCAGGTACTCTTTCCACACCATTTGACATCACTAATGGCACAAGGCAAGGGTGCCCACTCTCGCCTCTGATATTCAACCTTTTGATGGAACCTTTGGCTTCCCATCTGAGGTCGCACCCACGAATCTCTGGGATCCAAGTGGGAGAGAAAAACCATGTGATTAGCTTATTCGCAGACGACATCATCCTGATGGTCACTGACATAGAAAAATCTGTTGAAACAATATACTCTTCACTGAGGGCATTTAACGAAATCTCATACTACAAAGTAAACGAATCAAAATCACATATTCTAGGTCTAGGAGTCCCTAGGGAAATCAAACTACGAATGGAACAGAAGTTCCCATTTGTATGGAAGGAGGAAGGCATTAAATACCTTGGAATTGTCCTAACTTCCACTTCCAAAGGGCTACTACAAGCCAACTACACCCCCTTCCTGACCTCCTTCCAGGCTAAATTAGACGACCTGGCCAAAACTGAACTGTCATGGCTGGGCAGGTTGGCAGCCTTCAAGATGCAGGTGCTACCTCAGCTCCTGTACCTTTTCAGGACATTGCCTATTCCGATCCCTAATCCCTATTTCAAGTCCCTACAATCTATACTAAACAGATATTTATGGCGGGGAAAGCGGGCTAGATGTGCCTTCAGTAAACTGACAAAACACAGAAAAGCAGGGGGTATTGGTCACGTCCACCTACAAGGTTATTACTTTGCCGCCACTCTGTCCCAACTGCAGCACTGGATGGTGCCTGCCTCAGAAGCATTGTGGGTGGACTTGGAACAGTCCCAAATTAAACGAGGTACACTACGAGATTTTCTACTAACATCACACATAAGCGAAAACATGGACCCTACCATCGCGCCAACTATCAGGGCGTCGATTAGGGCTTGGGGCCACCTCCGCAGTTTCCACGAATGGTCAGGACCAGTGTCTCCGTTGCAATTCCCTATTACTGCTATACATAACATAATACCTGATATCAACCTGGATGGGTGGGTATCCAGGGGTATTCGGCAACTGAAAGATATAGTAGAGGGACCCTCACTTGTGACATTCCAGGAGCTGCAGGATAGATACAAGCTTCCAGCAACTGAGCAGTATAAATACAGCCAGCTCTCACACATGTTTAAAAGGAACACATACCTTCTCACCTCACTCCCTGTTAACATCTCCCAATTCTATCAACAACCCAAAGTCACCCCTAAAGGGATCTCGATATTTTACATGGGTTTACAGGAGAAACATAAACTATCTAAAATGCAACATATGGAGGCCTGGGAAAGAGATGTGGGGAGGAAATACACTATCCTTCAGTGGGTAAAATCTTTGAAGATTGTGTACTCTTCTACTAAGAGCACTAACCTGATGGAAACGCACCAAAAGCTGCTGTTGAGGTGGTACCTCACCCCCTATAGGCTATCTAAAATATATAGGGATTCATCTCCCTTGTGTTGGAGGAAGTGCGGGGAGACAGGTACATTGGTCCACATTATGTGGTCTTGCCCGAAGCTGAGTCGCCTATGGTCTGGGGTGTGGGGGATAGTCAAGGACATCATGGATCCAGTTGATCCGCTGACCCCGGGATTGGCATTACTATCACTGGAAATTGACAAAATTCCCACCTTTTGCAGAACTGTAGTGTCGAACCTCCTCCTGGCCACAAGGTTGGTAGTCCTGCGCCACTGGAAGAACGAAATACCGCCTTCACTTAATGAGGTAATTATCACAATGCATACACAGGGCAAATACGAGATTATGCACTCGTACACAATGGGTTCCTCTGAAGCCATGACTACAGCATGGTCCCCCTGGCAACAATGGTACTCAAACCTTACAGGTCTTTGAACTAGAGTGGTCACCTAGCGGACCACTATTTTTGTCAATAATGGAGGTTTTGTGCGTTTTGGGCATATATGTTTTGTTTTGTTTTGTTTTGTTATTCAGATTGACCTTTTATTTATTCCTTATGTTTTGAAACTATCTCTTTAAAAGCATATTTAATACATGGTTGCATGAGAGACACCTGAACTTCTATGGTTTTGTGGTTTATACCTATAGTATGGAAATACATAGGGGTCTAGGCCCTCCCGTACACTCGCTTAGCACAGGGGCCCGGGGCTCTGGGCGGGACTACCACTCTGACCAAATGAGAGGGATTGGAGGAGGTGGTCTGGGTCTGGGTCCGGGTTCCTCCGTTTTCATGAGCCACTCGCGTAGGGCCTCTACTGAAGGGGGGGGCTATTGCGCCATATCAATGCCCTGTCGTGGTTAGTCCGACTACATATAATCACCATACGAAGTATTACTGTATGCTATATGCTACTATGTATGTGCACTATGACATCTGCAAGTACCTTTTATGTTTAATGTTTTTGCATATCTTTGCATTTTTTGTTCCATGTATTGCACTTTTTCTAATACCTCAATAAAAAACATTGTTTAAAAAAAAAAAGAATAGATATTATTATTTTTTTTATGTTTTTGTTTTGCACTGGTATATGTTTCGAAATGTAGTGCCCATCCCAAATTTCATTTTTTTACACCACTTGTCTATTATCCCAGAAAATGGGCATTTTTAATTTGACATATCGGGTGACCATTGATTGCAATGGTGTTCAGCATTTGAAATTCACCTAAAATTGCTTGATCTGAACCCAGGGCAGTTTGACTCATCAATAATAGATAGACAGACATTGTTATAAATAATGAATCTTCTCTATGTGAATAAGAAAGTATATCTTACATCCAGTGGCGGCTGGTGTTTTTTTTGGGGGGGGGCAGCAAACAACCACCCACCCCCCCTGAGCGACACCCACACCCCGCTGTTTGCCAGTTGTCCAGCACTTGCCCCATCGCGGCAGGTGGCAGACAGCATGGTGCATTGGCTAAGCTCCTCCCCTCCTCTTTCTAAGCATCCAATAGGATCGCCTGTCCCTTCAGCCAATTGGGAGACTGGTGTCAAAACCTGCTTCCTGATTGGCCATGAGGAGGATCAGTGTTACAACAGCGAATATTGATTTGCTTTTGAAACACATCTGGGCTAGGCTCAGCACGCACTCTCTGCAACCTGAGCCCACCCCATATTGAAGCCTATTAGAGCCTCTGGCTCTAATTGGTACTTCAAAAAAACAACCCATCCACATTGGAATCTATACGCCGGTGTCCTAAAAATGGATGCCGTTAATGGACGGGTCGCCCCTGCTTACATCTATGGAAGTCTATGAAGAGTGAGTTTAGTGCAACTTACCTCATAGAAATGTAATGCTTTCGGAAGAGTTGCCCCACAGTGTTATCTCCCCACACACTACATTATCAATCTGTTAGGCCCCGTACACACGAGCAGACAGATTTGTTCAAATCGGTCGGACAGACCGATTTGAACAAATCTGTCTGCTGGGATGTATTGGTTTGATCGTGTACACACGATCAAACCAAAATCCCCGTCGGCAGACGGCGCACTGACGTGTCGATGACGTGGCGGTGACATTGACGCTGCCACGTCACCGCACCAGGAAGTGAATTACTTCCGCACATGCGTCGAATCCATTTAACGCATGTCCGAGAAGATATGTCTGCTGGTTAGCGTACAAACTCGGGCCGACCGTTTCCAGCAGATAGATTTGATCGTGTGTATGCGGCCTTACAGTCATGAGAAAGTTCCACATAATCAGATGTGATAACCGTTGCATAGTTAATCTGCTGTTATATTGTAGTCCAGCATGCACTCACAACGGCTCTCATTTTGTGGACAGCAATAGGAGATTAATGGTAATACCAGGGGAGAGGGGTAGGAATGGGTGGAGAACCTAGTCAAATGAACTTTGGAAGGCCTTTCCTGCAATCACTGGGTGCTCTCTGGAACATTCTATAAAGATAAGATGCAGGCACAATGAGGAGTGAACACTTGGATGTCCAACAAAAAGTAGAGAAAATTATCTACTTTCCATTACAAATAGGATCCATAACTAATAGATTTTAAGGTTAGTAAAAAAATAAACACCAAAATGGTACCATCCAGCATACTGTATATGTTTTGGTTTTGTGTATACATGCGCATTCATCAGTTTTCTTTTTATGACTTTAGCTGCCAAGATAACTTAATTAAAATAGGTATTAAAGCCTTTTAATTCATTAATGATGTAATCTTGATTTGCCATTTTCCTGCTAAGGTAACTTTCTAATTTAAAAAGAAAATGAAATTTAAATGCAAAAAAATGCCTGTGGCAGAGATTGTCTTTGAGTGTATATAGTTAGCAATACTCAAAGGGATATAATTAAGCCTAATTAGTTAAAGTGCAAATGAATTTTTATTTTATATAAAGAAGTGTCATTGATGAACCATGGTATTGAGTTGGAAAAGCATTCAGATTGACAGTGTAGGCTTAAAGTCGGTGGGAAAATCACAAGCTAATTCATTGATTGCCCCTTGGAAATTTTAGTTGTTAATTGTTAGGTAATTAACATAGAGCTACAATTATATTGGCCTTAGGGGGTGATTAATGTTTCAACATGTCAAATTAGCTCTGACTGGATTCTAAAAGCTTTTCTATGCACATGCCTTGCAGCCAGATGGCATATTGTGTATAGTGAATTGTTGCCTCTCTTGGATATGCTTGATGATTTTTTAAATAGAATTTTAAAAATGAACCTCTTTTTACACTTAACACATTTTCAAATATAGTTTGATGTGTTTAAATGATTTCAGTAATTATATGTTTGGAACAAATACAAATTACATAAAAATTACATAAACAGCTGATGATAATTATTTAAGATAAATATAATAATATTATGTAGCATCCCTGACATCAAAGTTCATATTGTTTTCAGATAATGTAATGAAGTTTTCATAATGAATTTGGTAAAAAGTCTGAGGCAAAAAATATATGTTAGTATAAAATTCAGAAGATATATGATCATTGATAATTAGACAGAAATGAGGTAATAAAGAAATGGAAATAGGCTGTGGCAAAATATGGGGGGTGGGGGCAGATGATTGACATTAGAATTTTTTGATTCATCTCAGTCAAAATGTAGTCCTCAGTCCTGCTTCTTTTCTTGTAAAAATAAATCCTCCATGTTTGTTGAAAACCTTCCAATCTGCCAATGAGGCCAACTTTTTCATTTTGGTGACCTATAGAAAGGCTTGGAGGATTGGTGATGGTGGACTAGGAAACGGAGTTTTGGGATCTAAACTTAAAGGATCACTAAAGGAATTTATTTTTTTAGCTAAATAGCTTCCTTTACCTTACTGCAGTACTGGTTTCATGTCCTTATGTTCGTTTTTGCTTTGAAGTTGTTGTAATCCTGCTCTGTTCTCCACACTTTCTTCTTGTCTGTTTCCTTATAACCCCAGTGCTGGGAGCTTTCTCACGATGGTTTAAGCTGTCATTACTGTGTGTCTAAAACTTCCCAGAATCTGATTCATTTTAAAAACAAAACACTGCCCTGGATTTGTTTGTTTTTGTTCTGTGTGTCTATTTCTACTTCACAGACACATTAATCCAGTTCAAAAGTGAAACTAACCTGCAGGCACATTATATGATTGATTTTTTTCTATGTTTAATCATTTTGAAAAGGAATCAGTTAACGTTTATGTCTCTATACCCTGTAAACAGTCATTTCAGCAATTTTTTTCCCCTTAGTAACCCTTTAATAACCCTCTACATCTTTTCAGCATAAAATGACAGTGAATTGTGTCAGAGACAAGAGGCGGAATTATTACAGGGACAAACTGCACACCAATAAAGTATTTTAGGTAGGCCACAATTGAAGAAGGACAAACAAGGCATTTTCAATCCAGACATACATTTGAGGAGTGAGTGATGAGGCACAAAAAACTTCTTGTTTCCATAGACGTAAGATGATATACACCACATACCTAATAATTTTAAAATGTCATTTAAAGCTCATTGGATAAAAATATGTATTTTTTTTTTAGATGCAAAATGATAATGGGTTCAAATCCATCCAGGATGGATTTGAACCCATTATCATTTTGCATCTAAATGGAATCAAAGCACAGCTTACCTGCTAAGTGATGATTATCCAGACTTCAGATTGTGCACCTAGGCTGTCCTTCAGGTTAATCTCTGGTATGTCTGTCTTCAGAATGATTTTCCATTAGGGGCTGTAAAAAGAAATGATACTTTGTGCAGGGACAGTTCTAAGTACGGGAAACATGCTCTATTTCACATGCTAACTTTACACCCCCCAGATGTTTGTGAAACGAAACGCGTCGGGGAACGATTGACCCTACTGCCTGTATACTTATATGCCCATGATTGTTCATACCAAATGTGAGTGTATTACTTTTTTTTATCTTAGTAAACTTGTTTATCGGAGTTACGCTATGTCTGTTTTATTATTTCCTTCCTCGCCATTGGGCCTTCTGAGTCACCTTGTCGGCTGAATGTATTGAGAAGAGAAGTGAAAATCTTTGGGTTTGATCTTTCATACCTTTACCACTCCTCTCCCCACCTGAGTCCTTCTGTGAGCAGTCCTTGGTGTAATTTTAAGCCTTAGCTGACCTAATAGGTGTATACTTATTGTGGTCGCTATCCATCTGGTAAGCCTCCTCAGCTTCATCTACGGTGGTGGACCTTTCAGATCTTTCTTGCACCCAGTCACTTTATATTGATCCTTTTGGACTATATCACCATTTTAGAGACACTTCAAGTGCACCTATGGTGTTTAATATTCAGTTTATGTTATTATTTGCCATTCATCTATATTCAAGCGCTACATGTTTTCTTTGTATATTCTATGTTTGCTAAATTGATCATTTAGTTGTGTTAGCTGCTGTATTGTTTTAGTAGCGCCGTGAGTGTATATACCTAGGTATATACCACATGTTTCCAACAAAATTGAGTACACCCCTATGTAAAAATGTCCAAATTGGGATAAAAAAAAAATTTTGTGTAGCCACTATTGCCTTATGAGGAGTTTATGAGTAGTCTCCATTAGCAACGGGGAATATTTGTATATATATGTATATATAGTTTAGAATAAGAAATACGAGTAGTGTGTATGTAATATTGTTTCAGTAAGGGGCTAACTTGGCTAGATGTAAATATATATGACAGGCTTTGCCTGAGAGATCTAATCCATTTAAAGGGTCACTAAAGGAATTATTTATTTTAGCTAAATAGCCTCCTTTACCTTACTGCAGTCCTGGTTTTATGTCCTCATTGTTCATTTTTGCTCTGATGTTGCTGTAATTCTCCTCTGTTTTGGACACTTCTTGGTTGTCTGTTTCCTGAGGACCACAGTACTGGAAGCTTCTAGTTTCGTTTTCCAAACCATCACTGCTCTATGGCTCTGTATAGCACAGATACAGGATAACATGCAAAAATGAAACTAGATGCAAAAACTAAACTAAAAAACTACAGGTACATTATATGATTGATTTTTATCTATTTTTAATTGTTTTAAAAAGGAATCAGTTAACTATTATGTCTCTATACCCTGTAAACAGTAATTTCAGCAAAAAACTTACAACTCCTTTAACAGTTCCCTTTTGACATGCAAGAATGTTGGGTGAAGGTGTGTTATGGGAGACGCTTGGCTATCTACCTAGCTTAATATTCAAAGGCCAGGAAGACATACCATCTGAGTGTGTAGTCTTGATGGGGCCCAATTTATTAGCTAGATAAAGGCCTTGTTCCTCCTTGCTAACCAACCATTTTTTCTTTTTCAAAGGGTGTTTGCTAATGATGAGAATATTTCTTTCATCTGTTCAGAAAGAGACAATTTGTCCCGGCTTTTGGCATGCATAGTTAAATGTCCCATTCAAGAGAAGGTGATGACCTTCGCTTTAATTAATTTCTCTTCAAACTAATTATTATTAACTCGTTAACCCAAGAGAGGAGGTGCTATTGAGGGGCTGAGCTAGGCTAAATTTAGTTATGAGGAAATTGTCCAATCTTGGAGAAGATCCGCCCAGAGGGAGGAGAGGGCTAACAGAATTACCAATCAGAGTGGCCCTGTTCAAGTCAATGAGAGATGGGCCTATAATAGTGGGATCTGATCTAGGTGCAGAACCATTAATAGAGGTAAATATCAGATCATCTCCCAGCACTTAACCTCCCTGGCGGTATGATTCTTTCAGATTTTACGTGCTTAAAGCGGTACCATTATTTGCAAGGGAATTTGGCGTTTTATACTGTAGGCTTGTAATTCTTAGGAATAACTCACTGAAATCTATCCAAACAAGAGTCTAATAGGCATCCCGGGTATGATTTTTTTTTTTTTATTAAAAATTATAATATAATAAATAATTATAAAAAATTATAACAAATAATAATATAATTATAGCAAAAATTATTCACTAATGTAATCAAATCAAAATCACTGAAATTTGCTCAGTTGCAGAATTTTTGCTGTCATTATTTTTTTTTTTTTATGACGAATTTCCCCATAAATCGCTATCGCAAAATTCTGCAAGTGATTCTGATTTATTATCGCTTTTTTTTAGCTGCTCTAAAACAATTTTTGCCATAAAGGGACACTTTTGGTTGCTATGGGCAATCTACAGTTTGCAGGGAGAAAGAACAGTTTATAAAAGGACATGTAGTGTACAGGGCAGACCACTAGGGACATGGGGGGTGTGTATTTTTTACATACAGTACTGTAATCTATAAGATTACAGTGTACTGTATGTATAGTGTTTGTTTACTTTTTTGAATTTGGTGCCGTTCCCCCCCCTACGTCGCGACGCTCGCAGGGAAGGGAATCGGCGGTACACACAGCATCAGGCGGACATCCGGCCGCCGTGTACAGCGGAGATTCATCGCTGGATCGCAGAGAAAAGGTAAGTAAACTTTTTTTCTGCATCCAGCGAGGCAAGTCCGTGTGTGGCACGGGGTTACCGATCTTAGCTTAAAGATCTCACCCCGTGCCACACACGGGAAGACCGCCAGGGAGGTTAAAGGTATACCTGCTTGTCATATGTTTGTTCATTTGCTATTTGTATTTTGATTAATATACTCTGTATCCTTGTATTTTAACCTACTATTTCCTTTTTTTGGTGCAAGATTATAGATATTATAGTTATTATGTTAACGCTTTCACTTCTGGTCAAAAGAACACTCATTTAACCCACATCATATCTTTGAGATATTAAATCTTAAATATATATTACTCAGGTTAACACCACCATAAATTTTTAGCATTACCTTAACCCTCTTGGGCATGGAGTTCACCAGAGCTTCACAGGTTGCCACTGGAGTCCTCTTCCACATCATTAAGCTGGTGAATGTTAGAGACCTTGTGCTCCCCCACCTTCCATTTGGGGATGCCCCACAGATGTTCAGTAGGGTTTAGGTCTGGAGAAATGCTTGGCCAGTCCATCACCTCAGCTTCTTTAGCAAGGCAATGTTCGTCTTGGAGGTGTGTTTGGGGTCGTTATCATGTTGGAATACTGCTCTGCGGCCCTGTCTCTGATCATGCTCTGCTTCAGTATGTCACAGTATATGTTGGAATTCATGGTTCTCTCAAAGAAACCTAGCTCCCCAGTTCCGTCAGCACTAAGGCAGCCCCAGACTATGACACTCCCACCACCCTGCTTGACTGTCTATGTACTCCTCACCCGGTTGTCACCACACAAGCTTGACACCATCTGAACTAAATACATTTATCTTGGTCTCATTAGACCACAGGACATGGCTCCAGTAATCCATTTACTTAGTCTGCTTGTCTTCAGCAAACTGTTTGCAGGCTTTTTTGTGCATAATCTTTAGAAGAGGCTTCCTTCTAGGATGACAGCCATGCAGACAAATTTGATGCAGTGTGTGGTGTATGGTCTGAGCACTGACAGGCTGACCCCCCACCACTTCAACCTCTGCAGCAATGATGGCAGCGCTCATACGTCTATTTTCCAAAGACAACCTCTGGATATAACGCTGAGCATGTGCACTCAATGTCTTTGGTCGACCATGATGAGGCCTGTTTACTTGTTATCCACAGCTCTCCTGTCCTCCTCTCCTCCCTGGCTATAAGCTCCACGTGTGAGCCGCCCCTCCCGCCCCCTTCTTGAAAAAATGACTGTTCACAATTACTGCCAGCCCCTCTGCTAGAATAACATGTAGTATACAGGGTATCTTGTTTTTTTTAAATTAACCTTCTAAATATGTTATTTCTTCTCGCCGATCAGTGGTCACATGAGGAAGGTTATGTGACCGCCTGGCAGACATCAGAGGGAGATCTTGGCCCCTCCCTCCATAGGAAGGTTGCAACGGACGGTCACGTAACCGCTGATCGACAAGAAGAAAGAAGGTATTTAAAAGATGAATTTAAAAAAACTACATATACTATATTCTACTACGTTATCCTAGCAGAGGGGCTGCCAGTGATTGTGAACACTGCCTTTACAACCCCTTTAAAGAACACCACTAACCATTCAGAGTATGAACCATTAATGACTACTCTCTGAATATGTGTTTAATAATAAAAACAAATTTCTATCAATTCATAGGCTGAATTTTCAAAGCCCACATGCTCCAACTTACACGTTAGCTGTTTGTAGAAAACTGTGTCACATACTTTTGAAAAATTCTATATCCATAGTCCTCATAAAAAGAAAGCAGATTTGTTTGATGACCTTGGTCTTTGGTGACTCCATGCTAACATTTAGATTAGATTAGATCTACTGTATGTGGTAATTTATCAAACTCTCATGTATCTTATGGACTATTGGATTTAAACTGGTCTGTAGCTACTTGGTAAAGACTTGTATCCTTGTGCCAATATATTGCTACCACAGCAGCTATTAGATGGTCTCTAAAATTTAGAAACAAAAAACCTCTTACTAGTGAGACTTATGCTTATATGACTAACAATGTTTAATTTGTATGTCCATTAAGATAGCTTTGTTTCTGTGAAGAGAGGGGTAGGATAGCAAGAGAACCTGTCAATTCGCCCTTTTAAAGTAAAGCATATAATTTATGACAAATTTCTTAATTTGTCAAGTATTTGTGTACATTTTTTATTCAGATTTGGATCCTCATTTTAAATCTGCAAATAATAAACAATCTGAATAATATTTACCCTGTTTATGGCATTTTTATTAATAAATACACATTTAATCAACTAATGAATATTTTTCGTTTTTTTTTTTTTCTTATTCAGATTAAAATGTTAAAAGCATCCATAAAACACTGATAATCTGCAGATTATCTAAATCAAGTTAAATGTTTGATGCATTGCCATGCTCATGTTTTTAAATTGTCTAAGTTTTAATTTTCTAAACATCACTTTTTAGCTTTTAGTTCTAATAAAAAGTGATTTCCTATAAATATTTGCATTTTGAGAGATTTATTAGGACATCTGGATTATATAAAGGTGACCTGCTTAATGTTATTGCATGCATTGTACATTTATGTCGTGCTAAGGCCATCTCCAATTTGAAATAGAGTTTTAATCATGACTTGCTCCAAAAAAAAAAAAATTAAGAATAAATCAGAATATGCAGAAAGGATTAATTCAAATGCGTATTAGAAGAGTAAAGAAATCTCAGAGGCAAGACTAATCATCATTTAGATTATCAGTAGAAGATGATTAAAAACAATGGATTGTATGACAAGTTATGTTGATGCTGTGTTTCATGTGGCCAAATGTTTTAGCTTCATAAATGAAAAAAGCCTAAGCTGCTTACAATGAGAGAAAGTAATCATTTAAATGAGAAACTTAAGATTTTTAAATTACATACTTCATCAGGTAAAGTCTATTTTACGTAAATATATACAGGGAATGAGTTATTATAGTAAACTTACTACATTTAATATTTTTAATAACAAACCCTAAATGGAAGAATTCTTGTAAAGAGAGGAGATGAAGATGTGCATGTATATTGGTAAATAAATACAATTTTTCTGTTCACTGAGAAAATTAGAGATAATGTACATTGGAAATATTTGAATTGTCAGGATAATACATGTAGATTCTTGATTGTGACTCTGGCTTGTTACTGCTTATTATATTTACTGTTTTGTGCTCTTGTCTATAGATATGAACTTCAGAAATGACAAGTAAATATGCAAGTAAGCTCAAGAATGCAACAGGCCTGCCTCCTAATTTATTGAATAAAGTTACTTCCAATCCACACGTCATGGTAGAAGGCCGCTTTTATGGAGCTGATAAGTTACATAGGACTTCACAAAGCAATCAAATGAGACAAATTGTAATTTACAGCAATAACTACAAAATGGGCAGCATGTTGTGCAATATTTATTTTTTTCAAACATAAAGGGAAACCCAAAAAACTAAAAAGCTAAATGCATGGAGCCAATAAGGGATAACTACATCTATGAAACATAGGAAGGTTTTATAGCTTTCCTCTATACACTACAAAGTTACTTCACACCGTGTCCTGCATTTTATTGCCCCAGGGGGTGCACATGGGGCAGGGTTCTGGGAGGATGTCCTTGGACACCCTCCCAGAACTGGACAATCGCACTGTAGCCATCTTTCGGCTATAGAGCAGTATTGAAGTGGTTAAAGCACACTATTGTGCTTTATAAACATGTGCCCCATTTTTGTTTTAAAGTATAGTTTTAGTAAGATTATACCATTGCTTTATAAATCAAACACAAAGGGGTTGATTTGCTAAATCTAGAGAGTGCATCTGCAATCTGGTGCAGCTCTGCATATAAACAAATCAGCTTCCAGTTTTTTTCCTTCTGTCAAAGCTTACTTCAACAAGCAGAAGTTTGAAGCTGATTAACTACTATGCACAGCTGCCCCAGATTTTGCACGCTCCAGTTTTAGTAAATCTCCCCCATAATCTAGGGATAGTATACAATAAAAAGGTTGAAACTTTGTGGTATTTTCTGTCCCCTTGCCCCCACTAATGTCACAATTAGTCTCATAAGAAGTCTTGCAAAAGCTATACTTACATAGCAAGTCACCATCACATCCACCTTGTTTCGGATTAAAGAAGATGAAAGCCATAACTGAATGACATTTAGTTTGTTGTTCTGCTGCAGCCTTTTTGCAGCAACTTTCTGTCTACATGCACACCAGCAATGGCATGACATTTGTTAAAGCAAGTTTTCTGATTGCGACAAGGATGGACTTTGGAACCAAAACAAACCAAAAGACACACAGGGCTCCTGTGCAAATTCGCACTGCAGCTGCATCGAAGATATAAGAGCCGGTAAAATTCTCCTGCTATTGCAAATTGGATGCGGGGATCTCGGCGTGTAAACCTAGCCTTAAAGTGGTAGTAAACTCTGTTACACCACTTATACCTAAAGGTAAGCCTATAATAAGGCTTACCTGTAGGTACTGTGAATATCTCCTAAACTTGCACTGTTCAAGGAAATATTCAGAGTGAATACAGCCTTTGACGTCACCGGCACAGGTAATCTGAAAGTCCGGTATACAGTGCAGGACCTTTAGATGCCATAAACAGTGGCTTGCATGCGAGGGAGTGACTTCATCGTGCCACCGGCCACTCATGTAGCTGGGGGCCGCAAACCCGAAAGGAAGACTGGGGAAAGATGGAAGCCCTCTGGAGGGCTTAGTTTTAAGGTACGTTTCTCATAATGTGCTAGTATGAGATGCATATTAACATGTTATGACATTGCCTTGCAGGGATTTTTTTTTTTCAAACTGTGGTTTACTGCCACTTTAACCCATAGTTGAGACCTAACCATTTTTCTGTGTTCTCTTTAGCTGCAGATGAGATTTTATAGTTAGTTTGGGTAAATTAAATATGGAGAAGATACTGTTAAAATTCGCATTGTGTAATGTTAGACTGCAAATCTAGTATTTAATTTATTCATCTAAAAAAAAAACTATAATTTACTTACAATAATTGAATACATTTATGTAATGTGTAGAGTAGCTATTTTCTAAAGAGAAAATAAAACTCTTTCCATATAAATACATTAAAATAAGATTAGTCATTAAAATATTTTATGGAGAAAAGACACCCTTCAGTAGAAATGTATTATTTCAGTCAGCTACCTTTTTACCATGCTGCCCAGGCTAGACTCTATCACTCTGTGGATGTGCTTTAAAAGCTGTTGGTAACTGAAAAAACTGCAGATAGTAACCTGTGCTGAATAGTTTAGAGAAAGCAGTTATCAATAAGAGGCAAAGAGTTATATTGATCCAGGTCATGACATCCCTCTAGCAATGTCACTAAAATGAAAAGAGTCACCAAATTAACCAAAAAAATAAAGTGTTGTAGCATGTATCATCTTCCTCTTGGGAGTTGTTCGATTATAAGACTGTCACCCTTTCCTTGAGTTTATGAATTCTTGCAGTAAAAACAGCAACATTTATTTTTGTGTACACAAATATACACATAATGAAAATGTATGCATTTTACAAACATGTCAATCATATCTACTTGAAAATCACATATGTCACAAAGAGTTTTCTCTATTTGATTTTTGCCGTTTTGATTGCACAATCAATTCTCGTCATGGACCACTGACTATTAAGTGTGTCAACTGACTGCATATAATAAAGGGTAAGAGGCATGGACATAGTGGATGCCAGGATCTCTAAAAATCGCTGACCATAAATATTTAATCCACAGTGAAAATCACTGAACACATGTTTGTATTTATTTTGCGTATTATTCAGATTAGATATGAATTCTAGTTAAGTGGCATCTGGCAACAACTTATTTTTGTGTTTTGTTTGGCATTCAAAAAAAATTGTGTATTATTAAAAGTAAAAAGATGTTGATAAAACAAAGTGATTTTAATTGAACTGGGCATTTTCATTTTTGATATCTGTATTATTTCTGAGTGTTCTCTTACATCGATTACAGACCATGAATTAATTCATGCACATAAAAAAAAAACAATAGGAAAATGCATAGTTCCAGGGCATACAGTGATTTCTATTTACCCTATGCTCAGCAGGCAGCTTTTCTCCCCTTTTCCTTGCACATAGAAAACAGGGGACATGGTTTCAACAGCTTCATATTATAAGCAGGTATAGGAGGAGTTAGAATATGTTTTGTAGGTTTAACAAGCTGATATACATGTATTATTAAACCATTAATATAAAAATAAATGTTCTATGTTTCTATGTTTCTATGTTTTATGTTTTGCTAGTTCTTGATATGTTGTCATCTATTGTACAGACTACCTCCTGAAGAAGCGGTCATCCGCAAAACCGGTAGAGGTCTTCCTATGACTCCACCTCACAATCTTAGATACCCCATGGTTCTCCGTTGCTGATTATATCACTGTATCTTAAGTGAGGTTGATGGTCTTAGTTCTGTTGGTTTTTTTTTAAAAGCTGTATATTTTTATGTATAATAAATGTATTTGTTAACATATTGATTTGTGTTATCAGTACCGAGAAAGTCCATTCACATATTTTGCCTGGGTGGTAGCTGGTGTGAGTTTGCAGTGCTAGCGACCGCTACCCCCCTATTCCCGGTCCCCCTCTTTTTCATAAAAATAAATTAAAAAAACAACAGAATTGATTTACTAAAAGTGTAGGGCTTGTTCGGTTTGGAAAATCATTGAGGTGAAGTTTGGTGAAATTTTATTGTGCAGAGAATATCCAATCACGAGCAAGGACAATTTAAATAAACAGGATTTTAGCTTGCATATAATTGGATGATTCAAAATCAGCATGATTTTATATAATTTATTAAGCTAAGTGAAAATTCCCTGTTCAAAATTAAAATTCAGTTGGCTTAGTATATAAGGCCAAACTCTGTGGACATCAATCACAACATTCAATGTGCAAGCAAAAAATCATGCATTTTCTTTTAGTTTCCTTGAATATGATTGGGCACTCTTTGCAAAGTTAACTTTACTTGGCTTTTCCACATTCATTAAACTATTTTAAAATTCACTTTGCAAAGTTTACATGTTCTACACCTTTAGTAAATCAGCCCTGAGGATGGAATGTACTATTTTTTTTTTCTTTCTTTATTTTTTCCTTTCAAATTCTGTGCATGGTTCAGCTAAAGTTTTCCTTCCCCACTTCCTTTTTTAAGTGGATGCATGTTTCTTCTATAGACAATCAAAAAGGTGGGCAGGATGGATCTCAAGCAGACCCATAGAAAGCTGTGGTTGCTACAGGAGCATGCACCCTGGAGTCATATTGCTGCCACTTCAAGCAGGGCTTAGTGTAGCAGCATAGACATTACTATACAGAATGTGCTAGAAGCTGGATTTCTTTTGTAACCACTTAAGGACCGCCACACGACGATAAATGTCGACAGAATAGCACGGCTGGGCACATGGGCGTACATGTACGTCTCCTTTAAGAACCCAGCCGTGGGTTGCAAGCGCGCCGCAGGTGGCGCACTCGTGACCTGGTCTGAAGCTCCGTGACTGCGCCCGCGGGACCCACTGACCCGATTGCCGCCGGTGTCCCGCGATCGGGTCACAAGAGTTGAAGAATGGGGAGAGATGAGTGTAAAAAACCTTCCCCATTTCTCTCTGTGGCAGTGTCAGTGATCGTCTGTTCCCTGTTATAGGGAACGACGATCAGTGACGTAACACATACAGCCACACCCCTACAGTAAGTAACACACATGAAGTCACACTTAACCCCTACAGTGCCCCCTAGTGGTTAACCCCTTCACTGCCATTTTCACAGTAATCAGAGCATTTTTATAGCACTTTTCCCTGTGAAAATGACAATGGTCCCAAAAATGTGTCAAAAGTGTCCGATGTGTCCGCCATAATGTTGCAGTCATGATAAAAATTGCTAATCTCCGCCATTACTAGTAAAACAAAATATTAATAAAAATGGCATACAACTATCCCCTATTTTGTAAACGCTATAATTTTTGCGCAAATCAATCAATAGACGCCTATTGCGATTTTTTTACCAAAAATATGTAGAACAATACGTATCAGCCTAAACTGAGGAAAAAAATGTTTTATATATTTTTGGGGGATATTTATTATAGCAAAAAGTAAAAAATATAGATTTTTTTTTAAATTGTCGCTCTATTTTTGTTTATAGCGCAAAAAATAAAAAATGCAGAGGTGATTAAATACCACCAAAAGAAAGCTCTATTTGTGGGAAAAAAAAGGAAGCCAATTTTGTTTGGGAGCCACGTCGCACGACCGCGCAATTGTCAGTTAAAGCAACGCAGTGCCGAATCACAAAAAGGGGCCAGGTCCTTAACCTGCATAATGGTCCGGGTCTTAACCGGTTAATATATATATTTATTTTTAAGAGAGTGAATGGATGCAGAAATGAGCGCTAATGAATAAATGACTAATTCAGTATTAGGTGACAGAATAAAGATTAGACAAGAGCAGATGGCTAGGGGAAGGGTCAAAACCATGAAAGGTAAGGATAGCTAGCAACATTGTCAGTGCTGTCATTATACTAACTCCATACTGTTGGTCCTCTGATAGCCACATCCAGATCTGGCTATAAACACGCCCTCTTTAACCACTTGTCAACCGTCCGCCGTCAAATGGCGCCCCTGTCCCGGTCCCTTGAGTGCAGAAGCGAACGCGCATGCAAGTCACGCCCACATATGTAAACACCGTTCAAACCCCACATGTGAGGTATCATCGCGTGCGTTAGAGCGTGTGCAACAATTCTAGCACTAGACCTCCTCTGTAACTCAAAAATAGTAACCTGTAAAATAAATTAAAGCGTCGCCTATGGAGATTTTTAAGTGCCGAAGTTTGGCGCCATTCCATGAGTGTGTGCAATTTTAAAGCGTGACATGTTAGGTATCTATTTACTCGGCGTAACATCGTCTTTCACAATATACAAAAAAATTGGGCTAACTTTACTGTTTTGTTATTTTTTAATTCATGAAACAGTTTATACCGTGCAAGAAAAAAAGTTGCAATGACCACCATTTTATTCCCTAGGGTGTCTGCTAAAAAAAAATATATAATGTTTGGGGGTTCTGATTAATTTTCTAGATTTTTTTTTTTGATTTTTACATAAAGGAGAAAAGTGACAAAATAGGCCTGGTAACAAAGTGGTTAAACAAGTTCTTCTTTTAGGTAGGATCAGACAAAGTGTTAGCTTTCTATATTCTAAGTGAGACTATAGACTACGAAGTAACATTCACTTTCAACCATGTCCATTTTGGCTACATCCTTCCTTTAAATGCACCCACATATGCAAAGTGCATTGACCCAACCCCCATGCTTCCAGCACCTGCACATTACTCCCAAATAATTTTGTTATTATAATCATCAGTTATATTTTGTGCATTTAGAAACACATCAAGTTTTTTTTTTATCTACTGGACTATTCAACATTTCTGCAGCTCTTATTTTAACACAAAAAAAGTGAAAGGGAGGGGTGCAAATAGTCTCATAGCATAGTACTGTCTTTATTAGGGCCCTCACAAGTGAGGAAAACTGACAAGCATAAAAAGTACAGCGAGTCTGTGTCCAGATCATGTATGCAAAGAGAAGGAAGTAACTGCCGATAGTGTGCAGAACATGAACATGTACATCCAGTAAAGGGAAAAGGCTGCTCACTTGTATTTCCGCCTTCGATGAACAGGCTGACTAAAGCCCTGTACACACGACTTTCATCAGTCTTGCCTACACATCATCGGTTACAAATCCGATCTTATCCAACGCGGTGATGTAAAACACTACGACGTGCTGAGAAAAATTAAGTTCAATGCTTCCGAGCATACGTCAAGTTGATTCTGAGCATGCGTTGATTTTTGACCAATGAAAATTTAAAACAGGTTCTATTTTTTTTCACCGATGGATAAAAAAACGTTGTGGCCCACACAGCATCGATTCGTCCGATGAAAAAAGTCTGTTTTCATCAGACAAACCGATCGTGTGTACAGGGCTTAAGTCTTTCTCTTCTTCCTTCTCTGCAAAGCAAAGCAACCGATTATATGCAAATGCTACAACCGTGTCTTCTTCTTGCTCCACATCTTCTGATAATATCACCATAACCCCTAAAAATTGTTCTGAGAAGTCAGAAGAATTTTTTTATCACACACACTGAAGCAGGGTGAACTGGACATGCACAAGTAGCCCTTATTTTAGATATTGAAGATAAGAAATATAGCACCAGTCAGACTGATCATGGTTTCATGGTAAAGTTCTGAGGAAAAGGTAGAACAGCAGCAAGGAAAGATTTTGGCCAGGGACATGACAGCTTGCAGAGGATTGGAGGGAGTAAATCAGGGTATACATGGACTGAAAATTGTCTGGTTTAGCAGAAGCCAGGCTAATTACCACATTCTGTCAAATGGTCATATAAGAAGAACAGCATCTTGATCGGCACTCACAACTAATAGCTGTGTATTCTGTGTGCTTATCTGTGTATTCTGGTGGGAAAGTCCCCTCTGACAGATTAGTGCAGCAGGGGAGATCCCTGCATCACACATAATTTTTGTGAATGCTGGGACCTGTCAGTTATTTTTTTGTTCAAACTGCTGGTTGAATGAAAAAACTGAATCCGTATATTCAGCTTCACTGTCCTATTCCATCTGGTGGTACTGCCCCATAGGTACAAGCCACTGCTATCCTCTGGGTCAGACCACAGAGCTCTGCAGTGTGGGCCATTTTTACTATATCTGCTGTCTTTAGTTCTGTTTTCAGCATCTGTCTGCAGAAAACTAGCTGTTGTGAGCCATTTGGGTACCACATATATGAGGAAAGTCAGGACAAGCACTAGAAAGCTCAGTTTGAGCAGCACCTCAATGAGATAGCAGTAACAGGCCAGCACCTCTTTACATTCCCACTTTCCATATATCCACCCTCTACAAGATCCTTCTGCTGTACCCCAAATATCTGGCCTTTAGTGACATAGAGGGTCCACCATTATTTTGCATCAGCATGTGGAATTGAATGTGTCTGTGTCACTGAACCATGCTGTAAGTATCAGGGGACACATGGCTTCTTGGTCCAGTAAGCAGGGGCAGAGAGCCCACATAACATTCATGGCCCAGTAGGTCAAACTTTTGGTGGCTGAGAAGTATGCAGGATGGGACACAATACTAGATCTGGAGGCACCACCTAATGCCTTGTATACCGCAATCTCTTGTACTTCCTTCTCCCCACTGGTTCAACCCTCAACTCCTCAGAACCAGTAAACCCCCAAACTCTCCAGAGCATATGCAACATCCTCGGCTTAACATTGCCGTGCTTTGTTGCAGCTTGTGTATCTGAAAGACAGGAGCCATACTGGGTCAAAGCCTCTGGGAGCTCTCCAGGCCCAGGCTGAGGGATAACTGAGCCCACACTATTTCAGCCAAGCAACGTGGTGTGGGATAATGCTAACCTGCTGACCCCCTTAACCACGGAAAATTCAAACATATGCATTGCCTGGCACATGTCCCTCGGGCTGATGGTGTAGTAGTTCGTTATGTACCCTGGCTCTGAGGAAGTTCTGCATCAGTCCAGAAAGGTTTGTGGCCACTTATGGCAGTCTTACACAGCCAGTGTTCAACTGGCAGCAACACAAGCTGCACATAACCCACCTAATCTGTGACATCCTCACACACTGGAACTCATTAGAGGCTGCACCAGCAGTTTATAAATGAGCACATGTGCAAATAATGTACAACAATAGGTTCTGTGGAGCTTGGGTTCATTTCACTGGGTCAATGTTTCATTTGTGGTTGTCGTCTCTCAAATAATACACTATATTTTTTCTTACAAGATCTTCCATCTTCCTTAAGGTGATTGAGAAAGAAACAATTGACTATCAATGATATTTTTTTATTTGCACTAACATTTTTTAGGACAAGATTTTGGGGTATGTCCCCTTCTTAACCACTTGCCGACTGCCACACACATATACGTCTGCAGAATGGTACAGGCAGGCAAATGGGCGTACCTGTGTGTCCCTTTGAATTTGCCACTGCGGGAGCGTGCCCACGGGTCCCACAAACTTGATATTCGCCAGCTGCCCGCGATTGCAGCAAGGAAAGGCAGAATGGGGAGATGTAAACACGTCCTTTCCCCGTTCTGCCTAGCAACATGACAGGGATCTACTGCTCCCTGTCCTTTGGAGCAGCGATCTCTGTCATGTTGCAGTGAGCCCACCCCCCCACAGCTAGAATCACTCCCTAGGACACACTTAACCCCTTTATCGCCCCCTAGTGTTTAACTCCTTCTTTGCCAGTGTCATTTATACAGTATTCAGTGGCTATTTGTAGCTCTGATCGCTGTATAAATGACAATGGTCTAAAAATAGCATTAAAGTATCCGATTTTTTTTACCAAAAATATGTAGTAGAATACAAATCGGCCTAAACTGTGGAAGAAGTTTTAAGAAAAAAAATCGTGTATATTTATTATAGCAAAAATTAAAAAATATTGTTTTTTTTTTTTTTCAAAATGTACGCTGTTTTTTTGTTTATAGTGCAAAAACTAAAAACCACAGAAGTGATAAAATACCAACAAAAAAAGCTCAATATGAGGGAAAAAAGGATGTAAATGTTGTTTGAGTACAACATCGCACGACCGTGCAATTGTCAGCTAAAGCGACGCAGTACAAAATCGCAAAAAATGCTCTGGTCAGGAAGGGTGTAAATACTTCCAGGGCTGAAGTGGTTAAAAGTCCAAGTAGTACTAATGCACAAAGTTTTAACAGAATGTTAAAAAAAGAGCTTGGACTTTGAAGAAGGTGACATACCCCAAGAAACTGAAAAATTGTATGTTAGTGCAGAAAAGAAAGCAGCACAGACAGTACTCAACTGTTTCTTACAAGATAGAAAATCATACTCCTGCATAACACCACATGTAGCTTAAAGGAATCTCCTAAGCTTGTAATTTAAAGATGTCATCATTCAACTCACATAAAGGACCCTCTCCCCACTGTATTCCACATAGTTTTATTTTCTTTAGCTTTGTTAAATGTCCCTCGTAGCAGTGCCCAGCTCCCTAAACCCCCCCCCCCTTTTTTTTATAATAGACTACCTATTGGTCCTGAAAATGGACAGAGGTCACTGTCAACTCCACCCCTTCCATTTCAGTGGTATTTCCTGCTGAATTTGGATCTAGCTGATTTCAT
This sequence comes from Rana kukunoris, assembly GCA_029574335.1. NCBI lineage: Eukaryota > Metazoa > Chordata > Amphibia > Anura > Ranidae > Rana > Rana kukunoris. The sequence goes on from CM056053.1 coordinate 392,203,506, forward strand.
CCAGGATTTGATAAACCCTTACAAATTGATCTAAACAAACCCTAACCAGGAAGTTCACTGCTAATTTTAGGAGAAAATTAAGACAATGTACATATTTCAGGGTACTGCATAGGTACAATTAACATTTCTAAATGTTTCCTATAACATAACAAAATGTACTTTTTGAGTGGAAATATTCAATTCAATTTGTCCCACACTATGCATTCTTGATTGCTTGACCTATGTTTAGTATTTCATTAACCTCCCTAGCGGTGTTCCAGGGTAACTTGGGGTGAAATTTACAAACCAAAAGCGGTAACCCCCTAGCCATTGCAGGATCCAGGCAAAGTTACTTACCTTGTCCCCAGGATCCTGCGATGTCCCCCCGCTAAGTCTGCAGGGTGTGTCCTCCACCCGATGTACTGTGTGTCGGGCTCCGTTCCCTGTGAGCATAGCAACGCATGGGGGAGTAGCTAGGTGGCAAATTCAAAACAAGTGCAAAACACATAACACATACAATACACTGTAACTGCTGGAAACTTGAGAATGTCCATAACCCTTTACATTAAAAGCAGTTTTCGAACAGCTAGAAAACAGCTAGAAAGAGCGACATCGATTTGTGGGGAAATTTGTCATTTGAAATTTGAAAGTGACGACAGCAACATTTCTGCAACTGAGCAAATGTCATTATATATTTATTATTATTATTATTATTATTATATTGTTATTTTTGATAATTATTTATAGTTATTTATCATATTATATTTATGATTTCAAAGTTTCAAACTTTATCATACCCAGGATGTCTATTAGACTCTTGTTAGGACAGATGTAAGTGAGTTCCTAATAATTACAGGCCTACTATATAAAACACCAAATTTCTATGCAAAACAATGTACTGCTTTGAGACGCAAAAATCGGACATAATCATACCGACAGGAAAGTTAAATCTGAAGTTTAGGTATGAACTATTTTGCATGGTAACATTGTTCCAGCTTGGACTAATGTACTGTAAGTATGCATGTGGTATACCAGTGAGATCCCCATGAAAGTTGGAAATCATTGTAATAGCCACAGCTACTATAGTGATTGTTGCTAGATTCTATGTTCTGTGCTGAATGGCTGGCCTGCTCCTTAGTGAACGCAGCAGATCATTCACTTGGCACGGGTACCATTTAGAAAACACTTTGCATATTGCCAATGAATGCAAAGCATTCTATGATTGAATGAGGTGGAGATTTTGATGTCATCACTCTGCCTCTTCACCTCTTCCAATCAGGGAATGTGACCTGGAAGCTAGCGGAAAACACTGTAGTAGTCGTACCTGCTACAATGATCTCCATGGGATTGGCCAAGTATGGCACATGCATACTTACATTGGTCCAAATGGGACCAATGTAACTATACAAAATAGTCCCAACCTAAGCTTCAGCTTAGGTAAGAACTTTCATGATAATCTTAAGAACATGAGAACATACTATATAATATTTTATCCTACTTTTATAGAGATATGAATGGTGTTTTTTAAAACGATGAAGGTAAATTACTTTTAATAGAGTACTCTCATTCACCATATGAATAACCAATTTGTAATTAACAAAGCTGTTGCGCTGCTCTGATTAATTTCAGGTAATGATTTTCTTATACACTAGAGAAATAGAGACGGTTTTATTATAATTAGACTTTGAATGCCAAGGTCATGATCAATAGAAGTTAGAAGACCATTTGAAAAGCTTTGCATAAATAATTTATTAAGACAAACATTTTCTCAATCGCAGTAAATGTCACAATAATGAAAAAATATTTTTACAATATAACCACTATATTTGAAGTTATTATGTATAGTACATAAACAATAAACACAACTTTGTGATTTGTGAATGGGGAAATAAGTATTTATTCTTTACAATGTACACAGGGCAATAATTAGATAAAAGTTATTATGTATTAACTGAAATTACAGTACAAGTCATCTTATTGACAAGATCTTTCATGAGTAGATTTGCATTTGCAGTTGTATGCCTTATCTTTCACACCAGTACAGGAAAATTGTCGCACATCAGCTCAGTCAAATGTATAGCAAACAAAACAAAATGCGTTTCTCAGCACAGCCAGTTAGCCCCCCCCCCCCACAAACAAACACAATACACATATATGTGGAAGATGCAAAATGCAAAACCTTTCCATGTGCACCTTGCTATAAAAGCAAGTTATAAATTGTGGCAGTTGCCATTTTTTTTTCCTGGCTGGATATGGTGCAGAGACACATTAGATGCAATAAGCTGCCATTGTGCGGGCTTCTGGTGTGTGTTTGCACCCATAAGAAGGAACAGAAATAAAATATACAGTGCCTTGAAAAGGTATTCATACCCCTTGAAATTTTGCACATTTTGTCATGCTACAACCGAAAACATAAATGTATTTTATTGTGATTATATATGATAAACCAACACATAATTGTGAAGTGGAAGGAAAATTATAAATGTTTTTTACAATTTTTTACAAATAAATATCTAAAAAGTGTGGCGTGCACTTGTATTCAGCCCCCTTTATTCTGATAGTGCCGACTAAAGTCTAGTGGAACCAATAGCCTTCAGAAGTCACCTAATTAATAAATAGAGTCCACATGTGTGTAATTTTTATATTTTTATATTTTTATAATTTCATCGGAAATTCCAATGAATTCCATCTGAGTTTACATAGAGAACATGTTCTCTTTTCTTTCGATGGAATTCTGACTTGAGAGGAGGTTCAACTTCCAGCAAGACAATGACCCTAAACATACAGCCAAAGCTACACTGGAATGGTTTAGATCAGTGGTCTCCAAACTGCGGCCCGAGGGCCATATGTGGCCCTTTGCTTGCCTTTATCCGGCCCTTGGAGCACTATCCCTCCCAATGATACAAGACACTATTCTGCCATCTGACACCGACATTGGAGCACCATTTCTCCCACTGACACCACTAATGGGGCACTATTCCTCCCCCTAATACCAGATATTTACTCCCACTGATGCCAGGAAAATGTTCACTCCCGCTGGCCAAAGTCCGGCCCTCCAAGTGTCTGAAGGACAATAAACCGGCCCTTTCTTTAGAACGTTTGGAGACCCCTGGTTTAGATCAAAGCATATTCCTGTATATTCCTGTGTTCGAATGATCCAGTCAAAGTTCAGACCTAAATCCAATTGAAAATTTGTGGCAAGACTTGAAAAGTGCTGTTTACAGACGCCCTTGTCCAATCTAACAGAGCTTGAGCTATTTTGCAAAGAAGAATGGGCAAAAATGTCTCTCTCTAGATGTGCAAAGCTGTTAAAGACAACCCCAAAAAGACTTGGAGCTGTAATTGCAGTGAAAGGTGGTTCTACAAAGTATTGACTCAAGGGGGCTGAATACAAATACACATCACACTTTAACATATTTATTAAAAAAAAAAAAAAACCTGAAAACCATTTATAATTTTCCTTCCACTTCACAATTATGTGTTGGTCTATCACATAAAATACCAATAAAATACATTTACGTTTTTGTTGTAACATGTTTTGGTTGTAACATGACAAGATGTGCAACATTTCAAGGGCTATGAAGACACTGTACCTGTGCTCAAATACAAATAGCTTATACATATATATGTAACCCATAAGGTTAACAATATAAATTCTGAATGGACCCTCTAAACTATGCTATACACCTTTTCTAGCATCTGCTATGCAAAATGAAAATGCTTCAGTGGATACAGTGCCAATAAGGGGCAAATAGGCACAAGGTATAGGAGAGACACTTGTTCAGGTCTGGCCATTTCCTGCACTGTGTAACAGAAATAAGATATACCCATGATCAAATCCAAAAAGCTTATACTGTATACAAATAAATATATACAATATATATATATATATATATATATATATATATATATATATATATATACTGTATTTATTATTATTATTTTTTTATTATTATTATTATGCACAATTTATATAGCGCCAACAGTTTTGGTTCAAATATTTTTATTGAAGGTTTGTAAAAATACAAGGTAAGGCAAACATTGGTCAAATTCGGGCATAAGGCAAAGATAGATCGTGTCTAAAATAGCATGAAAGAGCATATCAAACAATTACAAATTAAGGCGATTGTGGTTTCTGCTCCATTCTCCCTCCGCGCCCCAAGTGGGGTCATGCTGCGCAGGAGGTGTCTGGAGCTAACCATCCCCCATGTAGCATTTGCTCTGAGATACTTACTCCGAAAGTGGATAGAGAGTCTAAACCACTAACAGAATGATACCTGAATGAAGGCTAACAAGGTATTAGGGTCCTGGAAATTCCAAAAGCAGACGGAAGGAAAAAATTCCAAACTCCTAGGACTCGAATAGTTGTCTGCCAGTAATACCTAACATTAAGGGTAAAATTACAAAACAAAACTTAGAATCAGAACGAGGGGACCCTTATGGTCCAAAGCTTCCTCAACCAATATATTATGTTAACTATAAGGGTTAAGATAAGAGAGAAAGAAAAGACAGATGGAAAGAGAGCAGAGAAAGAGGGAGAGAGAGAGAAAGGGTTCGGAAGAACACGGAGGGCCAAGGATTCAGAGGATTCAAGTGTAATATCGCAGAATTCTCTGATTAGCATCGGGGTTAGATCAGAGGAGGACTCCAACATATGAAGCCCAAGGTTCCCAGATGAGCTTGAACTTGTCAGAGGTATCAAGGATTACACTGGAAAGCCTCTCATTCGACATTATCCAAGAGATTTTTCGTTTGGCCAATGAGAAGGAGACTGTCGGGGTTTTCCAGGCCTTGGTGATGGTCATCTTGGCACCAAGTAAGATGAAGAAGATCAGAGCCTGTGTGTTCTTGGGTGTTTCAGGGATTGGGTCATTGAGCAAGGCTATGGTAGGGTCTCGGGTAACCCCTACACCCGTGATTTTTCGGATAAGATTAAAGGTTTTATACCAAAAGGACCGAATTCTAGGGCATTCCCACATTATGTGGAGGAGAGATCCTGTATGTCCGCACTCCCTGAAGCACAGGGGTGAGGATTGTGGGTAGAACTTGGCAAGACGGGTGGGGACTAAGTACCATCGGGTCATGACCTTTAGACTCGCTTCTACCAGCGAGGTGTTCAAAATGCCTTTAAATGAGCGAGCCAAGTTAGAGTGCCACCGTTCCATCGTCCACTCAAGATCAAGGTCTCGGTCCCAATTAGACATATAAGACACCTTCTCCAAAGGCTCGGCTAAAGCTGAGTAAATAAGCGAAATACCCCCTTTTGTGTCCATGGCTGAGGAACACCACTGCTCATAGGGGGTGACTGAGGGAGGGTCAACACTGGTTTTCTTGATCTGATGAAGAAAGTGAGAGAGCTGAAGGAACCTGAATTTCTCAGAAGAGGGCATTTTAAGTTTAGAGGTGCAAAAGCCTAGGGAAAGGGGACCATTGGAGTTAAAAAAATGTCCGATCCTATAAAGGCCTTTGTCAGTCCACCAATTGAAGGCTGAAATATCCAGCCCAGGGGGAAACCGTGGGTTGTGGAAGATATGGGCCAGTGGGTGCCAGTGGGATATCAGGGGCTTTAGTTTATGCAAGGAGTCACAGAGTGTCATTGAATGGGATAAAGTAGGAGCGAGAATCGGGGGCCGGTGTCTGGGGTGATTCCAGAGAAGAAAGTCCAGGGTAAATCCCGGGGTCGCTGCCCTCTCTATTGAAACCCAATCTGGTTTAGGTCCCTTCATGTAGATTGTCGAGAACTGGCTAAGTTGGGCAGCTCGGTAGTACCACCACAGATTGGGTAACCCTAGGCCTCCCTTTAGTCTAGGTCTGTAGAGGACGGTCTTAGCCAATCGGTGTCCTTTTTTGTCCCAAATGAAGCGATTAATGGCAGATTGGAGAATGTTAATGTATGATTTTGTGACTGGGATGGGTAAGGAACGGAAGAGATAAAGAATTTTGGGTAGGAGGGTCATCTTGACTGCATTTATGCGGCCTAGCCAGGATAATTTGTAAAGGGACCATTGGCGTAGATCCTCCATAAGTTTACCAATCAGGGGGGGGTAATTATGTTTGTGTAGGAGTTCAGTCCGCGAGGTGAGGTAAATGCCTAAGTAGGGAATGGAAACAGAGCTCCAGGAAAAAGGGAATTGTTCTTTTAAACTGTCTATTTGGGTTTGAGGAGTTGTTATGTTAAGAGCCACTGATTTAGTCATGTTGACTTCGAGGCCAGATATGCTGCCAAAATCTTTGAGGAGTTGGATAACAGAAGGGGTTGAGGTGAGGGGAGATGTAATGAAGAGGAGGATGTCATCTGCGAACAAAGCGCATTTGTGTGTCGATTGTCCGCATCGAACTCCTTGGATGTCCGGGTGGTTTCTGATCGCGATAGCCAGAGTCTCGATGGCAACCGCGAACAGGAGAGGGGAAAGGGGGCATCCTTGTCTCGTGCCCTTCCTGATGGGAAATTGATCAGAGAAGTTACCCTGAATCCTAACTTGTGCTATGGGTTGGGAGTAAAGTGCCTCTAAAGTTTTAATGAAGCCTGGACCAAATCCCCACTTTTGGAGTAAGGTGAAAAGATAGGGCCATGAAACCGTATCAAATGCCTTTTGGAGATCAATGGAAAGCAAATATCCCTCCTGGGGGGGGCCGCCATCCCAACCTGACTTCATAAGGGAGATGATGTCAATCGCCCTCCGGATCTGATCCGGTCCCTGTCTCCCCGGGATAAACCCCACCTGGTCCTTGTGGATATATGAGCGTATGAAAGATGCTAGTCTGTTCGCTAAAATTTTTGTCATTATCTTCAAGTCATTGTTGATTAAAGAGATCGGTCTATAATTGCCTACTTCGCTGGAGTCTTTGCCCGGTTTAGGAATTACAGAAATAAAAGCTAAGTTCATCGAGGGGTCAAGAGAGGGTTCTCTGCGCAGGGAGTTAAAGAACCGGGCCAGATAAGGGGATAAGATCTCCGAAAAGGACTTGTAGTAATGGTTCGAGAACCCATCAGGGCCTGGGGCCGAGTCTTTCTTAAGGTCTTTAATGACTGCGCAAATCTCAGTTTCCTGGAAAGGCGAGTCTAGGATGGAGCGGTGGGCGTCAGAAAGTTTAGGGATAGGGACATTCTGTAGAAAGGCAGCAAGACTGGTCTGGGGGGATTGGTTATCGGATGAGTATAAGTTGGAGTAAAATGATTTAAAAGCTTTAAGAATCTTCACAGGGTTCTGGGTCAGGGAGTTGTCCGATCCCCTGATCTTGGGAATTGTAAGATTTCGTAGTTTGGGGGTCAGTTTGGCCGCCAGCTGTGGACCAAACTTGTTCGCCCGCATATAATGTTTACTAGTCAACCATTGCAGATGTTTATCCGCTGATGAGGTAAGAGCCAAATTGAGCGCTAATCTAGCCGAGTCAAGTTTGGCCAGGGAGGCCTTAGAGGGGATTCGTTTATGGTTCTTGCTAAGGATCTTAAAATCTCTCTCAAGTTTTGCGATGTCAACCATCCTTTCCCGCTTCAGTTGCGACGAAAGTTGGATGATTTTACCTCTTATTACCGCTTTATGGGCTCCCCAAAGGGAAATGGGAGAAATATCTCCCCTGTCGTTATTCCTGAAGTATTCCCGCATCTCCCTTTCCAACACAGCGCAGTGCACCGGGTTGGAGAGGAGAGATGTATTTAAGCGCCATGGACCGCGTCCGGGGGAGGATATCACGTTAGAAAGCCTAAGGAGAACCAAGGAGTGGTCAGACCACGGGACCTCATGGATAGAGGCATGGGAAACAACGTGTATGTCGGATGAGGGCATGAGGATATGGTCAATCCTGGCGTAGGTTTTATGGGGTGCTGAGTAGTGTGTGTAGTCTTTCCCTGAAGGGTTAAGTTCCCGCCACGTGTCAATGAGGCCCAAAGAGTGGAGAAGACGTGCGATGTGGAGGCTCTGTTTAGGAGGTTTTTTGAGGAGGGGGGTCCCTGCCGCCGATTTATTTAGGATATTGTCGAAAGTAATGTTGGAATCCCCACCCAAAACAACCCTACCTTCAAAAAGAGGGGCAATAGTATTAAGCATAGTGGAGAAAAATTTAGTTTGTCCCCGGTTAGGGGCATAATAGGAAACTATGGTGTGTACCAAACCTTCTATTGAGCCTTTGAGTGAATAAAATGGGTCTTTTTAGAGAATAATATAGCTACCCCTCTCTTTTTAGTATCAGCATTTGCCAGGAAGAAGGTGGGGTACCCGCGATGGAGAAAAGGAGGGTTGTAGCTGCTAGGGAAATGGGTTTCCTGCAGAAGGATTATGTCTAGGCCCCTTGTGTAGTAACTCTGAAAGGCCTTACGTCTTTTGATTGGGGAATTCAGGCCTTGGGTATTATGGGAGGCTATTTTAAGGGCCGTCTGACAGAGTGATGTATCAGCCATTGACACACAAAAGGGTGGGCACGAGCATACTGGAGACAGGCTTACCTTGATCCCTGAGAGACTGGAAGTGTGTACAGAAGATCCTGGGATAGATCGTAGTTGATGTCTGGAAAAAATGGAAGCCCTCCGTGTAAACTCCTGGGTAGGAACATAATAATAAGAAAAGCAGGATAAGTAAGACTTATACATGAAGCAAAAAGAAGAGTACAGGGGAAAGAGAAAAGAGAAAAAAGAAGAAGAGGAGGAAAGAAAAAGGGAGCCTAGGTAAAGACGCCTAGGAAGAAGCGTGTGCAGGACTGGTCGGTCAAGTCCTGTGCTGAGTCCCAATGAGAGGGTGGGCTCAGAATAGCAACAACCCCTATAGGGGTTGTACACCTGCAGTCACAAGAGGAGCGAGCTCCTACCCGGAACTACAGAGAAAGTGGCATGACTGTCCGCCCCAGCACAAAGGCCCCAAAAAATATAGTAAAACAGAAGTTAGGAGACCTCTATGCTGGAGCTTCAAAATTTAAGCTGAGACAAAACAGAATAACGAAAAACTGTAATCATAAACAAAGATGGAGCATATACAGAGTGGCAAACAATATAAACGATATCATAAAAATCATGGTGCTGAGTGAGAGACAAAGGGGGGAGGATGGGAAGGGGGAAGGGTAGGGAAGGGAGGAGAGACGTTGCAGGAGAGGGGGTAGTGAGTGGGATAGTAACTATACATAGCCAGAGGGAAACCATACACTGCAAAATTAAGGGGCATAGAGAGGAGAGAAAAAAAAAAAAAAAGGAAGAACAAAAAACAGAGGGAGAGTTGCAAGGGGGTGCATTTTAGAGGGGTTATGTCCTGCCTTCAACATAAAAAGGGCAGGGTGGGCAGAGCATGCAAAGCACAATTCGGAGAACATTCTTAAAGCCCTGAAGCAGAAAAAGATATGTGGGTTACAAAAACCAAAACACGGTGGGTATAGTGAGCAACACTATACAGACGTGAGGTGACTCGTCCAACCTAGGACACAGCGAATTCCAAGAGATGGGCAGTAGGAACAAAGTCATCTCGGTGGGCGAGAGTCTCGGTGCCTCTTTGGTTGCTGTTTGTTCCACAGCGGAGTGATAGGGCTGCCTGTGGGAGGCCTCTTGGAGGAGCCAGGGCGTAGAGAAGAATCCTGAGGGGGTAATTCCTGAGTAATGAGGCCGAGGCATAAGAGCAGCTGTTCCCCGTCAACAAAGCTTGAGAAACTATGCGATTTGTCCTTGTAGTCGAATTGGAGGCGAAAAGGAAAGGACCACCTATATTTGATGGACTTCTGTGTGAGGACCCCCAGAAGGGGTTTCAGGGACCTCCTCTTCTGGATTGTAGTTGGGGAGATATCGGCGAAGATCTGTATTTTATCCCCTTGGAAATTGAGATCAGCAATATTGCGGGATCTTCTCATAACTTCTTCTTTAACACTGTAGTAGTGGGGCTTAACCACTATATCCCTCGGAAGACCATCTTGGCGGGGAGGCTGTAATGCTCTATGGGCCCTGTCCAGCTCGAGCTTGTGTTCCGGGATATCAGGAATAACAGTTTTAATGAAAAGTTTCACTGCATCAGGGATATTAGTAACCGCCTCAGGGATTCCCCTAATCCGAAAATTATATCTCCTGCTGCGATTCTCCAATTCGTCAATTTTAGCGAGTGCAACATCAAGTTGGTCTTGCAGTGTCTGTATACAGTTAGTGTTTTGGTTAGTGCGAGCTGCAGTGTTGTCAACTGCTTGTTCAATGGCGTCAATGCGAGCCCCAATGTTTTGCAGGTCCGCCTTGATGGAGGATGTGATCTGTGCTGCTGTTTGCTTCAGCCCTGACGCTAGCATGTCTGAGAAGCAGTTGAGGAGATGGGCCAGATCAGATTGGGGGGGCTGCGGGATGGGGGAAGGCATCTGGAAGTTCATGGGGGATTGCAGCATGGGGGTATTTAGTATGTCTGCCATTGTGCGATTAAGGAGCGACTCAGTGGAGGCTGGAGAGACTAAGTAAGGAGGGGCGGTACTCACTGGGGTTGCCAGCAGGGGTATAGCATGCTGGGATGGGGACACAGGGTCCGCAATAGTATCGAGGCCTGCCGAGTCGCCATGTGGAGAGATCGCGGCCGCCATCTTGGAGGCTGAAGGGGCTGCTAGGCCGAAGTCTAGCTGCCGGCTGAATCCCTTCTTGTCGCCGGGGCCAGACATCCAGGAGTGAGCTCCGCACCCTCTGCTCTCCTTAAGGGTCCTGCACGCCTCCGGTCTCCCAATAAATCTTGAGTTAAGAGCCGCTATGTGCTGGGGCGGTCAGGAGCTCCCGGTCAGCGCGTCTTCCCGGAAGTCCCGCGCATGCGCACTCTCATAGCGCCAACAGTTTATGCAGCACTTTACAATGTAGAGGGTGCACAGCACAATTACAGTACAGTAATACAGAAGGGACAGAAGGGTTCTGCTCATAGAGCTTACATTCTCAAAGGTGCAGGTGGTGGTACAAAGGGTAATAGCTGCAGGGGATGATTTGATGAGGCTGGCTCGGGTGTTATATATATATATATATATATATATATATATAAAAGTCATTATGGGATAAAGGGGCGTGAGATGGCCCACTATTTCAGCAACATTTTCCTCTAAGTGACACCACCGAATTTTTGTTTCCATAGGAAATTCTGACCAGTGTGTATGCCCCATCGGAGAAATTCCATCGGAATTCCGATGAATTCCATTGGAGTTTAAATATAGAACATCTTCTATTTTACTCCGATGGAATTTCGTCAGAATTCCCATGTGCTTTTGGTCGGGCAAAAGCCTGATCGTGTGTACGCGGCATTAGTGTTGGGAAATCAAAAATTCTATTTCACTGACCCCATGATGAGTCAGTGAAACAAAAAACACTGAAGCCAGTTAGGGCAAATTTTGCTGAGATTTTGCCAGAGCCAAATTTGGTAACTTTTTCAGCAAACTCTGTTTTGCTTAAGTCATTCTGCTCATGCCTAATATGAAATGATATTGAAAGTTACCATGAAAGACTAAGGTTGGGTTTACATGCGGGACTAGGTTTGGTGCAGAGTCCGGTGTGCTTTCCATTCAGCGGCTCGGGTGCAATTCCGTTGCTAATTTGACACTGAAATTGCACCTGAACCAGATTAAAAAATGCAGAGGACCCTTTTAAAATTTGCACCGGAACATCCCCACATAAATGTGAAAGCCAGTCTGGTTCACATGTTATGTGAATTGGATGCAGTTCAAAATGCATTCAATTCACATGTATGTGAACCAAGCTTAAAATGGAAGGCAAAATACCAAATTGTAAATGGGAATATGAAAAAATAAACTACAGAATCTGGCAATGTAAGAAAACAAAAAAGACTATCAAGAGTGTAAAATTTTGAATTCACTTCAAAACCTTGATGCCTAAGGGCAGACAGAGATTAAAATGAGAAGGAAGTAACACACAATCAATGGCTGTATTTCTGTTATCTTCAATTATTATTTAGAAGTCCATGTTTAAAGTGTCAGTTTTGCAAACTATACTAATCTTGTTATGATTTAAGGCTTTGATGTGATTAATAGGCTTCAATGGCAATGAAAGTAAACTTCATAGACAAAGCGACTTACAAGGCTAATAAATCAAATACTATGAACCCTGTTTGCAGATTATAAGTGACTATTTGCATAACTTTGAAGTTGTTATAAAGATGGAAGTCAAATAATTAAAATGACACCCTAAATTTGAATCGCCAAATGCATTTCTTTGTGGGAATCTCTTATTAGCTACTGGATGTCTCATTTCATGTGCAATATCAATGAATAAAATTAGTAATTTTGTTAAAAAAATATTTTTACACAGTACTACCAAATATAATGTTTATAACACATGAGATTAGACTTATTATGGATTATATTAAAAGTCTATATAAAACTGGTTGTTAGCAGACTGGATCAACCTTAATTTTCCTATTTTTTCTCAAGAAATGCGACATATTCTCTGCTCTATCCAGCAGCAACAGTGTTACGGATTTAAGTGGATCCTTTGTGTCAAAGTAGATAGAGCCAACTGTAAAAGTTCTTTGTCTTCACCAGAAGAGAAGATTGTGTGGTTGGAATTTTTCTTCAGAACAGCTTCCAGACACAGCTCTTGGGATCGCTTTGCTTGCAACTATTCACCATCCATACAGGACTAACAATCATTATCTTAGTCAGTTCAGAGATCAGTAAAATTGGGTCAAAGAATTCTTATCAAATGCTGTTCAGAAAGGGAGATAGAATAAGAGTTCACCACATAGCACTGGTAATTAGCACTTATTCCAATCTAGTATATATCTACCATATTTGCTCAAAGGTCAGGACAGGCAATAGATAAAAAGAAAGTAAAAAATTCAAGTCAAATCTTAATCAGTGGAATTCATTCAGAATATACACAAACGGGAGTGAATGTGACCAAGAGCATGAGGTTGCTTGAAATATTTAAAGCAACAGTGGGGGGGCTAATTATATGTATAGACAAAGTAAGGAGCCACTCCTCAAATATGGGGTTGTTGCCGTAGCCAAAACATATGAGCATAAATAAGGGAACTGTCAAACAGGGAGTCTCCAAAGGTTAGAGAAATCACTGCTGACAAAAGAAGCTACATTGGCAATAATGGGCTATACTCAGATTAATAATATATACATAAATTTATTTAGAAAAATATATTATCTAAAAGGACCCCCCACCCCAATTATGGAATGGCTGTGAACAATTAAAGCCAAGTGAGTCTCTAAATAAACAGAAAGTGGCACATCAATGAACAAATAGTCCACTGTATAAGTGTTGGATACCAACACACAAAGACACATACAAACATATAACAAAAATTAGAACGGGTGTCCGGACAGTAGTGACCGCACTAATTGAGGTTCCCAGCGGTAATACACCGCATGAAAATATGGTATATAATGAAACAATTGAATAAATTTTAATAACATATATAGAGGGAAACCCCAATGAGTGCGTCCCCGCGGGGGATAGAAATAGCGGTGGCTAATAACAGGGGATCAAAAGCTGAGGGGAGATAGCTGTATATATTCTGACATCCAGATGTAGCAAATGGTTTTCCAATAATGTCACATAGAAAAATAGGATTAATATCCGGTAGAGTCTAGTCCTGAATAGCTAAGTCCCATATGGATTAAGGTGTTGATTAGAACCATCAATGATGATGTAATAATATTATTCCATAGAAATCTATGTGGTTCATAATTTTGGACAACCTTCATGTATTTTGAACAGCAAAAAATGAGGTGCACCTGTTATTCCCCTTAAGTGAGCATATGTCCAATGATAGCTGAGTGGGGGTCCAAGTTGAACACCCCTGCAGACAATAGGTGAATGTCACCTTACCGTTTCCTCGGGAACATAGGTAAATCTCGTTTCCGTTGCTTGCCTGAGTTGCTCTATGGCGTTTCACTATATGCCGTGAGTGAATGGCCAGAGCAGGGAAGACTCCACAGCTATAGTCACCGGAGGTGTCAGTAATGATACTGAGCCGCGCCGCAATGAAGGGAAAAGTTGGTATCGTTATTGCAGCGTATAGCAGTCGGCGTGTATACGCTCGCTCTCTACGGTTGTTTGTTGATCCGGGGGATCACCACCGTCCGTCGCCCGTGATGACGTCAACGCGTTTCGCTGGGCGTGGTCGCGTAGCTTCTTCTTCGTCCAGAAGAAGCTACGCGACCACGCCCAGCGAAACGCGTTGACGTCATCACGGGCGACGGACGGTGGTGATCCCCCGGATCAACAAACAACCGTAGAGAGCGAGCGTATACACGCCGACTGCTATACGCTGCAATAACGATACCAACTTTTCCCTTCATTGCGGCGCGGCTCAGTATCATTACTGACACCTCCGGTGACTATAGCTGTGGAGTCTTCCCTGCTCTGGCCATTCACTCACGGCATATAGTGAAACGCCATAGAGCAACTCAGGCAAGCAACGGAAACGAGATTTACCTATGTTCCCGAGGAAACGGTAAGGTGACATTCACCTATTGTCTGCAGGGGTGTTCAACTTGGACCCCCACTCAGCTATCATTGGACATATGCTCACTTAAGGGGAATAACAGGTGCACCTCATTTTTTGCTGTTCAAAATACATGAAGGTTGTCCAAAATTATGAACCACATAGATTTCTATGGAATAATATTATTACATCATCATTGATGGTTCTAATCAACACCTTAATCCATATGGGACTTAGCTATTCAGGACTAGACTCTACCGGATATTAATCCTATTTTTCTATGTGACATTATTGGAAAACCATTTGCTACATCTGGATGTCAGAATATATACAGCTATCTCCCCTCAGCTTTTGATCCCCTGTTATTAGCCACCGCTATTTCTATCCCCCGCGGGGACGCACTCATTGGGGTTTCCCTCTATATATGTTATTAAAATTTATTCAATTGTTTCATTATATACCATATTTTCATGCGGTGTATTACCGCTGGGAACCTCAATTAGTGCGGTCACTACTGTCCGGACACCCGTTCTAATTTTTGTTATATGTTTGTATGTGTCTTTGTGTGTTGGTATCCAACACTTATACAGTGGACTATTTGTTCATTGATGTGCCACTTTCTGTTTATTTAGAGACTCACTTGGCTTTAATTGTTCACAGCCATTCCATAATTGGGGTGGGGGGTCCTTTTAGATAATATATTTTTCTAAATAAATTTATGTATATATTATTAATCTGAGTATAGCCCATTATTGCCAATGTAGCTTCTTTTGTCAGCAGTGATTTCTCTAACCTTTGGAGACTCCCTGTTTGACAGTTCCCTTATTGAATTCATTCAGAAGCAGCTCACAGTGGAAAAACCAAATTCACAACCTACCCAGGATTTCCACATCTACCATTGGCAATCACTATTTTTACTAATACAGAACCACTGTAACTACCATATTGGTTCAAAAGTCAGGACAGGCAATACACAAAGAAAATAAACCAGAATTTAAGCCAACCAATTATAAAAAGGAATCCAGTCAGAAGCAGATGACAGTGGACAAGCCAAATTCTGACCAGAAGCATGGGATCAGGGTCGTGTATCAGAGTCCTAAAATTGGTAGAAGATCCGAAAAATATTTAGAATATCTTTACAAAGTTTTATAAAATAAACAACCTTAGCTGTTTAAATTAGATTTAAAGTTTATCTCTGAGAAAATCTCTCTCCATTGCCACCTCTCCCTCCTATACCCCTCTCCCGCATTAACCAGCCCTAAAAAAGTGAGCTTTTTTTTACTCACCAGACTCTATCATCCATGTCCCTTGCTGGAGTTACTTTTGAGATCAATGATCAGTAATCCTTTGCTGCAGCCTGTGATCTTGACCACACTTCTGCTAAAAACCTAATAGAACATGTCAACACCACCCACACAGTAGCATGGAGATCTGGAAAAGGTTTTCATTACAGGGGAAACAAAATAGGAGACTTAGAACCTGGCACGGCAGATAACCATGGATTTAGGTAAGTAAATGGTCTTTCAGCTTGGTTAAGATTTTTGTTTAAACAAACTCAACCATAGGGGACTATGAATAGTTGCTGCTCCGCAATTACCTCACTGTATACACAAGTTTATTCCACAAATAACCACAGTAGCAATTTTCAACTGAAGATCACCTACTCTAATGCGTTTCACCCACTAGGGCTTAGTCATAGAGTGATTTGTTGGGGGGAGAAGAGGGGGCTTAATGCCCATTGTTTTATGTCCAACCTAGTAAACACAAAAAATGGTTTATTTACTGAGAACATATGACCTGCATGTACACCTAAGCAGTACATCTTTGACTATATCCTTTCAGAATGATGCCAAAAAGGAGAGATGAAGGAGCAAATCAGGCTGCAAAAGGTAAGCAGCCATGGGCAGTTCATTATAAACCATAATTATAAATAAGGTTTACTCTAACCCAGGATACTCTATTAAAATAGTCAGTTAAAATTTGCCAAAATGTATAGGAACAGGCTTGATGTTGAACTTATTTACTTAAAGTGCTCAATTAAGGCGTGGTTTAGTTTTAACTAAGTGTCACTGACTGAGTATTTGAAGTGAGCAAACAGTAGGTTGAAATGTACACCTTTAATACATCTTTTCCAAGAAGAATTAGTTAACATTAACATGAAAATATATGATGACTAAAACAACCTAAAAAAACTCAATCTTTACAAAATAATTTACAGTATTTTTATATGAACTACCATGATGTTTTCCCACATACTTTAATTTGTATTTATGATTGATGAATATGGAGGGTATGATAATTTTAGTGGTTTACATTATTTGTTTTCATCATGCTTTTTTTTTTTGGTATTTTGACATATTGTTGGCTGCTTTTTTTTTTTTTTTTGGGGGGGGGGGGGTTGTTAAAAACTGTCCCAGGCACTAAACATCCTCTCATAAAGGGAAGCAAGGAAGAACAGCAGTCCTTAGTCCATAGTTGAGATTAAGAATCTATATGGATGGAAAACCATGCTGGTGGACATGTGATGGAAATTACCACATTGGGGGATTTACTAAAACTAAAGTGTGCAAAAATGTTATCTCTTTTATACTGCAGCATAACAAAAAAGTCTGGAGGGGAAGACCCACCTGAACAATACACAATATAGCTAATATATTACAGGAGTTGAAAATCTTCACCCAATAAATAGTAGTTGTTGTTGGTTTCAGCTTCAAGTGTTGATCTTTTGATCACTCAATGTGCTAACAGATTTAAATTTATAAAGTGATTTAAAAAAACAAAAACAAACAAACATGTTATACTTACCTACTCTGTGCAATTGTTCTTCACAGTGTAGCCCTGGTCCTCCTCTGCTTGGGTCCCTTGTTGGCACTCCTGGCCCTCCCCCTTCTACAGTAAGTGCCCCCATAGCAAGCCACTTTCTATTAGGGCAGTTGTGAAGGCTCAAACCCGAGCCACACTCTGTGTGTCCATTTTCACACAGAGAGTGGCTCGGCCCCATCCCTGCTCTCTCCTCTCAGGCTGTGATAGACAGTTACAGGAGCTGATGGCTCCCATTGTTGCCTCCATGGCCAATAAGGAGAAAGAGAGTAGAGAGAGCAACTGCTCTCCAGCACAGTGCTGGACCGAGATCATACTCATGTAAGTATAAAGGGGGGGGGGGGCACCACACTCAGAAGATTTTTTACTTTAATGCAGAGAATGCATTAAGGAGCCAATTTATTTATTTATTGTTTTTTTATCACATTGAACACAACACAATGCAATTCTTCTCAGCCTCTTGGCTATTTTGCTCTACTCAGACCTACAGTCTGTCACCACACAAACTATTAATCTGACCTTCTGGCTATTGAGTTGCCTGACTTTGGCTGTACAGTCACTCTACCAATCTCACAGGCCAATCTTAGTTTTGCCTAGCTTTTAAGATTCTGGCAAAGGGTTAAGCAACTGGGCATACTAAGATTGTGTTGGTAATACATCCTGCCTAGAAAAGTTTTAGGCCCCAGAAATCTACATTTATTAACCTTCATGGGCTCTTTGCCAAAATGAAGATGCCCCTAGATCAGGGGTGGGCAAACTTTTTGACTCAAGGGCCGCAATGGGTTCATATATTGGACCCGGGGGCCGGACCATATATATATATATATATATATATATTTTAATACTGTACTGTATTAAATACTGTACTTTATATATACACATAGCAATAGGGCGGACAGAGGAGGGTGGGCTGACAGAAGGGGACGGGCTGACAGAGGAGGATGGGCTGACACAGGGGGACGGACTGACAGAGAGACAGGCGGACAGAGGGGGGGTGGGCTGACAGAGGGGCAGGTGGACAGAGGGGAGTGGGCTGACAGAGAAATAGGCGGACAAAGGGGGGTGGGCTGACAGGTGGACAGAGGGGGGTGGGCTGACAGGTGGACAGACGGCGGTGGGCGGACAGAGGGACAGGCGGACGGGGTGGATGGACTGACAGAGGGACGTGGTCTGACAGAGGGACAGGTGGACAGATTTAAAACAAATACATATTTTAAAAAATATGTCTCAGCTAAATGTTTTGTGCAAATGAACTGGCTGATGAAATTGCACCGTTGCCAGAATCAATGAGGCAGCTAAACAAATCAGAGAGGGGTGGGTTGAAAGAAACCCCACAGCGCGCTAGTCTCAGACCAGCCAGCCCCGCCTGCCCGCATCCACACGCCAACTCCGCCGAGCCAATCGCACGGTGCTCGCATGAACTTCCCAGAATGCCACAGCGGGACCAGAATGCCACAGCGGGACCACATGACCCTGGTCGGCCAATCACAGTGCGCTTGTGTAGACTACAATTTCCAAAAGCCACTCTATGCAGCCGGACTCCGCGGCCATGCCCCTGGCTGTCTCCCTCTCAGTCACGAGCGCTCCGCGGGCCGGATTAAAAAGTCCGCCGGGCTGTAGTTTGCCCAGTCCTGCCCTAGATAATCCAGGTTCATGATTCCTAATGTTGCTTGACACCAGTAAGGCCTTTAATAGTAGTATATACATATATTCATATATATATATATATATATATATATATATATATATATATATATATATACACACACACATGTGAAACTTAAAAAAAATTGAATATCGCACAAAAGTTAATTTATTTCACTAGTGAAACTAATATATGAGATAGACTCATTACATGCAAATCAAGATAGTTCAAGCCGTGATTTGTCATAATTGTGATGATTATGGCTTATAGCTCATGAAAACCCCAAATCCCCAATCTCAGAAAATTTAAATATTACATGCAATCAATAAAACAAGGATAGAACAATAGAACAATATCGGACCTCTGTAAACTATAAGCATGCATATGTACTCCGTACTTGGTTTGGGCCTCTTTTGCAGCAATTACTGCCTCAATGCGGTGTGGCATGGAAGCTATCAGCCTGTGGCACTGCTGAGGTGTTATGGAAGACCAGGATATTTCAATAGCGGCCTTCAGCTCTTCTGCATTGTTCGGTCTCATGTCTTTCATCTTTCTCTTGGCAATGCCCCATAGCTTCTCTATGGGGTTCAGGTCAGGCGAGTTTGCTGGCTAATCAAGCATAGTAATCCCACGGTCATTGAACCAAGTCCTGCTGGAAAATGAAGTCATCATCCCCATAGAGCTCATCTGAGGAAGGAAGCATGAAGTGGTCCAAAATCTCCTGATAGACGGCTGCATTGACCCTGAACTTAATGAAGCACAGTGGACCAACACCAGCAGATGACATGGCTCCCCAAATCAACACAGACTGTGGAAACTTCACTCTGAACTTCAAGCACCTTGCAGTGTGTGCCTCTCCATTCTTCCTCCATACTTTGGGTGCTTGGTTTCCAAATGAGATGCACAATTTGCTCTCAAAGAGGACATTGGACCACTGAGCAACAGACCAGGTCTGTTTTTCTTAGCCCAGGTAAGACGCTTCTGACGATTTTTGATGTTCAGGAGTGGCTTGACAAGAGGTATACGACATTTGAAGCCCATGTCCAGGATCCATCTGTGTGTGGTGGCTCTTGATGCACTGACTCCAGCCTCAGTCCACTCTTTGTAAAAGTCCCCAACAGTATAAAATGGCCTTTTCCTGACAATCCTCTCCAGGCTATGGTCATCCCTGCTGCTTATGCACCTTTTTCTTCCACACTTTTCCCTTCCACCTAACTTTCTATTAATGAGCTTTGATACAGCACTTTGTGAACATCCAACTTCTTTTGCAATTAGCTTTTGAGGCTTTCCCTCCTTTTGGGGCTGTCAATGATGGTTTTCTGCACAACTGTCAGGTCAACAGTCTTTTCCATGATTGTGATTCCTACTGAACCAAACTGAGAGACCAATTAAAGGCTCAGGAACCCTTTTCTGGTGTTATGGCTTAATTAGCTGATTAGATTGGGACATTTTGAGCCTAGAATATTGCACCTTTTCACAATATTCCAATTTTCTGAGATTGTGGATTTGGGGTTTTCATGAGCTGTAAGCCATAATCATCACAATTATGACAAATCACTCCTTGAACTATCTTGCTTTGCATGTAATGAATCAATCTCATATGTTAGTTTTACCTTTTAAGTTGCATTAGTGAAATAAATGAACTTTTGCACAATATATTTATATTAAAGAAAAAAAAAAAAAGTAAATTTGTCATAGTACCAACAAAAAGAAAAAAAAATCAGCTGAGGATGCCAGATCAAAAAAAAACCATTCTGAGTTTATTTTGTATAGTCATATAGGGGTCAAAATGAGATGCAGGCAGGCCACAGAGTATATTTGTATCCTTAATATTCCTTTGGCAAGAATTATAGAATGCTGTTTACAAATGAATATAGGGCCTATAATTTTTGGACATTCCTTTCAAAATAAAGCAAAAAAGCATATTAAACAAAAGTAAAGGAGCAAATCCAATGTAGACCTCAAGTGCAGTTGCATATGTTATTTAAAATACCACATTTATGTTAGCTATTGTCTAGGCCTTTTTTCCACATATGTGTACAATGTATTCTATTTACATTTTGTCTACATTAGAGCTTTAAACAGTAATAATATATATATATATATATATATATATATATATATATATATATATATATATATAGTCTCTGCATTCAACATAAAAAAGAAAATAAGTCAAAATATGATTATACAATTCCAACCACCAGTGATGAAGAGCAATAAAGATATGTTGTTTCACTCCAAAAATGATGTCTTTCAAAAGTATAGCAGGTGTCAAATGAAATGCAATTTGAGATTTTATTCATGCTTTATTTATTGATAAGTTGGCTGTACTTGCCATATTAAAGGTTAAATTAAAGGATGTTTCAGGTATGTGACATTAATGTACAGAAATAAAAGAATTGATTGGAAGATTGAATGACAAACTTGGCAACACCTATTGATAGCTTCATTCATCAGCCAGTAGTCATTATTCATTATAAAGTGTTGATCTTAGCACATGTTGTTAAGTTAATAATATACGTTCAGTGCAATTTTTCTTTTTGTATAATTTAATACAGCGCAAATAGTAAAAAAAAACAAAAAAACATTAATGGTGTGCTTTAAAGCATAACTTTTTGAGGAAAACAATTGCAAATGAAAAATAATCTAGTGCTACACAAGCTGTAATATGTTATTAAAAGGATCTTTTGCTTTTTAATCTGCAGTGCTTTAATTTTCTGTAAAGTTCAATGCAATATGGCATCCTGGAGGCATACTGAACACAGTTGTAAAGAACATCCCACAAATGCTGTCAATCAAAGTCAGTGATTCAATGAGGAGAGAGAAGGGATGGGGCTGAACCACGACTCCATGTCTGAATGGACACACAGAGCAGTGGCTTGGTTTGGGTTTGGGCAGAAGGGAGGAACCAGTAATGCTAATGAGGGATCAGAGAAGAGGAGGATCTGTGCTGCTCTGTGCAAAACCACTGCCCAGAGCAGGTAAGTATAACATGTTTGTTACTTTTAATTAAAAAAAAATTACTTTAATATCACTTTAACCTCCCTGGCGGTAATCCAGAGACTGGCTTGGGGTGGAAATCCAGTACCATTAGTGGTATCCCCGAGCCCGACTCGGGATCGCATCGCAGTATCCAGGCAGAGTTTACTTACCTTGTCCCCTGGATCCTGCGATGTCTCCCAGCTGTGTGAGCGAGCTGTCTCCTCGCTTGATTCACACAGTGCCCGTGTGCCGCCGAGCTCTGTTCCCTGCGACGTTACGAAGCACGGGGTGGAGATATGCGCCAAATAAAAAAAAATACAATACACATTACAGATTACAGTACTGTATACAATAAATACACACCCCCTTTGTCCCTAGTGGTCTGCCCAGTGACCTGCATGCACGTTTATATCATAAAGACAGTTCTTTCTGCCTGGAAACTGTAGATTGTTCATAGCAACCAAAAAGTGTCCCTGTATGTCAAAAGTGGTTTTAGACCAGCTAGAAAACAGTGATAATAAATTAGAATTACTTGCAGAATTGAGCGATAGTGATTTGTAGGGAAATTCATCAACACTGAAAGTAATAATTTTTAATATTATTATGTTATTATTTGTTATAATTATTTATAGTTATTTATTATATTATAATTTATGATTTTGTGTTTCAAACTTTATCATACCCGGGATGTCTACTAGCCTACAATATAAAACGCTAAATTTCCATGCAAAACAATTGTACCGCTTTCAGCACCAAAAATCGGAAAGAATCATACCGGCAGGGAGGTTAAACTTAAAGATGTGCAATAATCAAATGATAAAAAAAAATAGCAATTACTAATGAACAGTTAAATACCTGCCAATTAAAGCAAAAAAGTTATATGTCATGCCTTTTTGGTGTAAATAAGTTATATAGATGTTAATTTATATTTTAATAATTGTTTTTATTATTTAGTTTATGTATGTCTACTAACTGTTCACAATAATAACTGAACAGTTTCAACAGTTTCAATGCTGAACAGTTTCAATGCTAAGAAATAGCATATACACATTCAGTACAATATAAGAAGATCAGCTCTTCTTTGACAGTGACAACACATTTAGAGTGAGTCATAAGACAAAAGAGAAACTCTGACCTTTGTTCAAGAGTATTTCTTTCCCCTCATTGCACCAATGGAAACACGATTATTGTTGTGCTATACTGTGTGAAGCATTATTGTATAGGATAAGTGTTGCTAATTTGAAGTTGACAACAGAGCACATCAGTTCCCCTTTCATAGCAGGTCCCAGTCATAGTTAGGATTGCTCATAGGACTTTAGGCCAAATATGTCAATATTATTTTAAGGCCTATGTTGTGTGAGTGATTTTTAGCCGTACTACCTGCCTATAACAAAATCATTTGAGGTTGATTCTGAAATGCTAAAGCTATTTACAAAAAAAAAAAAAAAAACATTTTTAATCTGAAGAGACAATTTTTTTATATTAAACTAACAATAATGTGTTTTACTCATGGCAATCAGATATACATACACTTTCAAATGAAGCCTGAAGTGAAAGAAATACACGCCGACATTGCTGACCTCCTATAAAAAGGTTTAGCTGTCTGCCTTTCTTTTCTCCAATACTTTGCCCCAAATAAGCCAACGGCAAGCAAAATTAAAGAGTAGCCAGGACTTTTTACATATTTGTTCTTGGTCAATGATTTAAAGTATTAATGTTACTGGATCAACCTGACAGCTAGTCAATGTTGGGGTGAATATTACCGCGCTTACCATAAACGGGGGGAGGGGGGGGAAGAGGGGAGTGGGTGGGGGGGAGGGGAGTGGGTGGATACAGCTGCTGCACTGAATGGTGTATCAACCAAGGCAGATAAAAATGGGGGGGGGGGGTGTAGTGCTGCGCTGTAAGGAAGAAAGTGGGGATGGGATAAAATGAAGAGGAAGTGTGGCAAAAAACTAGATACGTGGAAAAAAGAAAAAAGGAATAACCTAACTATTATACATAGTAATGTCAGAAAATGACAGTGGTGTATATAAGAAATATATATTAAACGTGCTAAATGCAGCCTAAGCCGGCTGCCAAACCAATGACAGTGCAAAATAACATATAAAGTGTAACTTCCTTATAACAATCTGGTGCACAAATTGCCAGAAATCGCACACAACAGTGTTATTCAGGGTGAATGTCCATACAACAGGTAACAATGAGTCAATGCAATGTATAAATGCAATATGGATATAAAGTTCAAAAAGATTGCTGATGTAAAAGCCAAAATGCCGTGATGACCAGTTGCAGATGCTATTTCCAAAATAAGTAAAGATGTCCCCTTACCTTACTGCTGTAAGGTAACAGCAGAAAGCAAAGCCCAGGAGCACTTTTCAGGTTGAGTCCACTTGTGGTGTCATCCAAATAGGTAAATGTGGTGAGAATGGATCCTTCCTGGTAATCACCTCCAAACGATAATAGTCGCTCACATCCAGGAAAACAAAAAAATGCCAATAGTGTAGTACCATTAAAACAGGGGGGTTTTATTAAAACAATAAATGGGTACTCACAAAGTTGAAATAAAAAACAGGCATAAAAACACAGGGCGTCCGCCAACGTCACCTCTGGTACCTCATACGCGCATTCGTCACTCCACGTGACTTCCTCAGGAGTCCCGTTTGGAGGTGATTACCAGGAAGGATCCATTCTCACCACATTTACCTATTTGGATGACACCACAAGTGGACTCAACCTGAAAAGTGCTCCTGGGCTTTGCTTTCTGCTGTTACCTTACAGCAGTAAGGTAAGGGGACATCTTTACTTATTTTGGAAATAGCATCTGCAACTGGTAATCACGGCATTTTGGCTTTTACATCAGCAATCTTTTTGAACTTTATATCCATATTGCATTTATACATTGCATTGACTCATTGTTACCTGTTGTATGGACATTCACCCTGAATAACACTGTTGTGTGCGATTTCTGGCACTTTGTGCACCAGATTGTTATAAGGAAGTTACACTTTATATGTTATTTTGCACTGTCATTGGTTTGGCAGCCGGCTTGGGCTGCATTTAGCACGTTTAATACATATTTCTTATATACACCACTGTCATTTTCTGACATTACTATGTATAATAGTTAGGTTATTCCTTTTTTCTTTTTTCCACGTATCTAGTTTTTTGCCACACTTCCTCTTCATTTTATCCCATCCCCACTTTCTTCCTTACAGCGCAGCACTACACACCCCCCATTTTTATCTGACAGCTAGTCAACTAATATTTTGAAAAGAAAATGTCAACCTACATATTATTAGTTTCCCTTAAAATTTAAGTAATACTAAAGGTTTGTACTCACCTCCACTGTGCAGTTTGTTTTGCACAGAGTGGCCCCAAACATGCTCTTCTGGGGTCCCTCGACGGCTCTCATGGCTCCTCCCCACATCAGATAATCCCCCTGGGAGAAGCACTTTCCCGAGGTGATTACCTTGTAACACAAATGCTGGACTCGGCCCCGCCCCCTTAGCGGTTGCTATATTAGATTTGATTGACAGCGGTGGAAGCCAATGGCTGTGCTGCTATCAATCTATCCAATCGCGAACCCCAGGCAGAGGGACGGCATGTCCCCGGCGTGGGACATTCCAGGGCTCAGGTAAGTAAAACGAGGGGCGGGTCACTGGCAGGGATTTTTTCACCTTAATGCATAGGATGCATTAAGGATAAAAAAACACAAGTCTTTACAACCCCTTTAAACTTCAGACAAATGTTAAAAAAACACTGAAGAATATAGCAATATATATAAAAAAATAAAAAAAAATAAAAAAAATTTAAATTTAATTTGTAAATTTGTTTGATTTTGCAACAGCCTGTACACCAGCACTTATGCCTGGTACACACTCTTGGTTTACTCGGCAAGAACCAGAAAGAAAACTGCTGTCAGAGCTTTCTTACTGAGAACCTATTTCCTCGTCGTGATTCTCGGCAGTGTTTTCCTGCCGAGAAACCCAAGAGTGTGTATACTGACCTGTCGCCCTGGAAATCCGCGCATACTTAAAAATGACTTTGACGCATGCGCAGTAGCTTCCTAGGCATAGGTGGGATGCAGCAAAATGGCAGCGATGGCATTGAATGTGACGAGCACATGCTTGTCGTACGCGATGACGTCACGCGTTCTTGCCATTCAAAAGAACTGCGTCAGGAAAACCGACCGTGTGTATGCTCCATCACACTTTTTCTGTCAGTTTTTCTGCCAAGAAAAGATTGAGAGCAGGATCTCAATTTTCGTGACAGGAGAAAATCCTATCGAGAATCACGTTCGTCTGTATGCAATTACGACACGCAAAAAAACACGCTGCTCAGAATCAAGCAGAAGAGCCAAACTACCTATTGAACTTCACTGATCTCGGCTCGTCATACGTGTTGTACATCACCGATTTCTTGACGTTCATAATTTCAGCCAATTTGAGCCAAGATTTGAGTGGCCGTATGTATGCAATAAAATTTCAGCTGTTTTCCTGCTGAAAAAAAATGTGGGTTTCCTGTTGGAAAAACCAATTGTGTGTACAAGGCATTAGACGTAAACTTTATTTGATCAGTGAACTAGAAACATGGTCCAATAGACCAAACAGGGTGCCG
This sequence comes from Rana kukunoris, assembly GCA_029574335.1. Taxonomy (NCBI): domain Eukaryota; kingdom Metazoa; phylum Chordata; class Amphibia; order Anura; family Ranidae; genus Rana; species Rana kukunoris. The sequence continues at coordinate 392,229,954 of CM056053.1, forward strand.
ATACAGGAACCAGTGTAGATTTTAAAGCTGTAGTGGGTTATGGGGCCAAAAAATTTACTAATATGGAAGTATATTATGAATTAGTGCACTTATAATATATCTTATTAGATGCTATTCTGATAGTTCTTACTTATTGTGGAAGCAAAGTTACAAAGGCTGTCCCTATGAAATTGCACTACAAGGGAAGTACTATATTATACTATACCTAAACTCTAAAAGAACACATAATAAAGAAGCATACTACTTGTTTCTTAGTTCTCCTGGGCCACAGGGTTGTATATTCTCACTCTTCACATCCTTTTATCCTAAAAGCAGAATCCCCATTGGATCTTTGATGTAGCGAAAAATTGGGACAGAATTTCAGAAAATGTGTCTATGTCAAGTTATGTACAAGCCAAAAAAGCTAGTAATCCAAAGTAGGGGCATACTTGTATGTAGCGCTCACCCCCGCAGAAGCCGCTGGATATATTTGGGATCGGCCTGTTACCTCTATAGCTCCAATGTCTAGGGTAGTTGAAGAAAGCAGCAGTAATGGAATGTCCAGACGGCAGGTGTCTTTCTTGTGCTTTTATTTTACCATCATGGTAAACGATAACTTGAGATAGGTAGGAGAGATACATGAGGAGGAGAAGCAGCAGATTACAATTCAGGCCTAGTTACACAGAAGCAATTCCAGCCGGAGTGGGTATAGTGTACCTGGACAGGCCTCTCACACCGACCTGGCAGCCATGGTATCACTCGGAAACCTTGAGGGGAAACGGGTCCCTGCCACAGACCATTCCCTAGAACGTAGATCAAGTAGGAATCTTCCTCAGTAATATTGATGCCTGAATCTCCCTCAGGTAGTTCTCTATTAGGTTACCGACTGACAGCTTGCTGACATCCAACCTCTCAGTGTCCGGTCACCTCGATCCACGATGGTTTGTTGAGACCCTGTTGGATTGTCTGCCTCTCATGGCTCTCCTCAGGCTGACTCCCCACCGAACAGCTAACTCGCTTGGGATCCTCACTCAGAACTAGAAATTTTCGATCACTGGGGCCCCCGCCACAGCATTAGATGTTCCAGGCCATCATGGTCCCAGAACCAAGCACACCGCGTGGCACGCGCACCCCAGCCTGGAAGGCCATATCGCCGGGGGCCGTGGTGTGTGGACACCCTGAAGGTGGGCCCCACACCAGGAACAAGAACCCCCGCCACAATGGTGTCTGCCCCTGATGTACTCTCTCCCAGCATGCCCCATGAGAGAACTCTCTCCCCATTGGCTGCTGGCAAGAGACACCCCAACCTGAACTTCACCTGCGCCACCCATCGCCTCGGGGTGGCACAGCACCCTGAGAACAACAGGATGGCCCACAGCAAAAATTTAGCAGAAGCAGAGACCCAACTTAGATCAATTAAATGGATGAGAGCCAACTAACTTTCTCACCCCCCCCCTTAAATTTACCTGAAAGTACACAAGCGCTAAATGTCATTTATAGGGCCCCCAGAAATTTGGGCACATGTGGAATGTGGCAGTGTCAATCAAGACTATATCATAATTATTTTAAAGTGCATGTCCAACCAAACATTTTTTTGTTTTGGATGGAGCAGGGAAGGATTAGAGTTCCTGTCTTGTTTTTATTGCTATTTGGGGATCCATCAATTCCTGTCCTATTGAAAACATTTTACTAGATAGGAAGGGGGGACACTTGCCAACAGTAGCACAGACAACATTGCAAAACATTGCCAGCAGAACAGCAAATGAAAGGACATTTCTGGATAGCAATACAAAATTATAATTATTCCCCACTTTATCCAAAACTAGAAAATGTTTTTGGCTTGACATACACCTTAATATACTGTAAAGTACAGTTTGGGCTGAACCTTGAGATCAACCCTATTTGTGACTAATGACAGCATGATCCCAAAGACTCATTCTGTGCAAGAGGCAGTCAACTCTTCTAGAATGGAGACTTTAGATCAGGGTTAATGATACTGCATCTGTGTTATCTATTCATGCACATATATTTTCTATGTTTGAAATTTCTCAACAATCTCCCTAGTAGGACCCCTTCCCACCCCTGTTCTTCCCACCCCTGGGCCCCACAGTAGCGTGGGTTTCTTTGGCTATGGCTATGCCAATGGTCAGCAGAATGAGTCCCACGAAGTCTCCTCTCAGTAGAAGAAAAGTTACTGTGCATTTTACCTTCCCACATTGCACCTATTATTATTATTATTATTAGTATCAATTATGAGCTTTTTCAGTAATGTGAACTGCATCGAGGTTGCGCATATGGCTTGGTTTGAGATGTGGGAGCAAGAATAATCCTAAAACATTATTGTATGTGAGAGAAAGACCTCACACCAGCAATTGATAAGGAATTATAACATTTGAATATTTTATCCTCCCCTGTGACACCTGTGCAAGAAATGTGTGTTAAATAGGTATGATGCTGCTCTGCCAAACACAGTCCCATTCACCTCCTGTGTATTCAGGTGCAAGCACCACTCATCCTGCCATATGGAACAAGTGCAATAGGATACAAAGGCCTGCACACTTGAAAACTGCATCCATGCTAAAAATAAACAGCAAACATAGACACTGTGGGAGCAAGGATACACAGTCAACATGTTTCGTACTGCTGCTAGCGCTTAATCATGAATACGCGCTAGCAGAACAAAACATGTTGACCGTGTTTCCTTGCTCCCACAGGGGTTGGTTTACTAAAATATGCTGCGGCAATGCATGGTAGCTTCAAACTTCAGCTTATACAGTTATTGTAAGCTTTGACAAAAAAAAAAAAAATGGAACCTGATTGGCTTCTGTGCAAAGCTGCATCAGATTTTTCACTCTCTGGTTTTAGTAAATCAATCCTTCTGTGTCTATGTTTGCTGTATTTGGAGTCTTAAAGACCGTCTGTCTGACACAGGGAGCTGTGGCTGCCCCCATAGCAAGCTGCTTGCTGTGGGGGCACTCAACAGGAGGGAGGTGCCAGGAGCAGTGAAGAGGGACCTGAGATAAGGAGGATATGCACTGCTCTGTGCTAAACTACTACATAGTGCAGATAAGTATGACATGTTTGTTATTTTTAACAAAAAAAAAAAAATACTTTACAATCACTTTCTCAAGTCCATGTCATACTATGATCCTGTTGCTAAAAAGAATTTGCCATCTCTAAAAACAGTGGACAAAATACTCACCTACCTTTATGTGCTGCTCCGTTGTCTACTGGATGAGCAAGGTATTACATAGTTACATAGTTGGTAAGGTTGAAAAAAGACACCAGTCCATCAAGTTCAGTCCAGCAAGGTCTATGCCTTGCTTATAGAAACACTGCATTAGTCGCCAATAAGGGAGTGACACATGGAAGTAGAAGAGTATGGCCCGGATTCACATACATCGGCGCATATATATGCCGCCATAGCTTATGCCTTTTAAGCTACGCCGGCGCAGCGCGGAGAGGGAAGCATGGAATTCACAAAGCAAATGCTCCTAACGTTGCGCCGGCATAACGTTAATTCGTAGGCGTAAGCCGGCCTAAGCTGGCCTAAGTCAAAGTACAGTAGGTGGAAGTGGGCGTGATACATTTAAATGAAGCGTGACCCCATGCAAATGATGGGCCAAGCGTCAGACAAGTACTTAAAATGAACTGCGCATGCGTCGTGCCTTGGACGCATCCCAGTGAGCATGCTCATCGAAACAACTGCCTAAGATACGTCGAATCACTGCCTACGACGTGAACGTAACCTATGCCCAGCCCTATTCACGTACAACGTAAACTACGTAAAATTCGACAGCATTTGTTCCCTGGTCCATACCTTTGCATGAGTTGCGCCTCCAATATAGGGGATTAACTTTACAATGGACGTAAATCGTGTATATTATGCACCGTGCGCAAGTACGTTCGTAAATCGCCGTATTTGACTAATTTACATATTTGAATCGAAAATCAATGGGAGCGCCACATGCGTCCATCGTAAATATGCGCCCACTATACGCCGGCGTAGGAAAGTTACGTTGGGCAGCTGAAGCCTATTTTTCAACGTATCTAGGTTTGTGGGTCGGCACATATATACGACGGCGCACATTTGTACTTACGTTGGCGTATTTGGAGATACGTCGGCGTAAGTGCTTTGTGAATTTGGCCCTATATGTTTGGCATTGTATAATGAACTTCCTTGTGACATGGACCTTAGAGAGATGTCCATTTCACCATTTCATGTTAAGTCCTGACAGTAAGTCATGGGAAATCCCAATAAAATCACAGAAGGTAATTTATACTTACCTGCTCTGTGCAATGATATTGCACAGAGCAGTCTCCTACCCCCTCTTATAGAGTTCCTTTGTTGGCACTCTCCTGCTCTTCTTTTCTCTAAGTGCTCCCTCAGCAAGCATGGCTGTGCGCCCGACCTGGGCTGTGTATGTCCATAGACACGCGCAAATGCCCCCTTCGTACCCACAGGATTCGAATGACAGCTGCAGGAGCCTATGGCTGCCACTGCTCTCAGAGTCTCCTGTGAGACTAGGAAGAGGGATCAGTGCTGCTGCAGACTGGAACAGCACTGGAGCAGTGGAGGTGTCAGGTAGGTGTTTAGGAATGGGGGCACAGCAAGTGGTAGGATGTGTTTTACTGTATTGCGGTAAATGCATTAAAGGTTAAAAAAAATCCTAAAAAGCTTCCTTTACCTTAGTGCATTCCTCACTTACCTCATCCTTAGATTTTGCTTTTAAATGTCCTTATTTCTTTGGACAAATCCTCACTTCCTGTTCTTCTGTCTGTAACTACACATAGTAATGGGAGGCTTTCTCCCTGGTGTGGAGTGTCGTACTCGCCCCCTCCCTTGGATTGGACAACAAGAGAGTCAGAACGCCCACTAACACACAGCTCATTTCTCTATCTGCAATGTAGAGAGCGTCCTAACTCTCCTGTAGTCCAAGGGAGGGGGCGAGCACGACACTCCACACCAGGGAGTAAGCTTTGCATTGCTGTGTGGAGTTACAGACAGAAGAACATGAAGTGAGGATTTCTCAGAAGAAATAAGGACATTTAAAAGCAAAATGAAAGGATGAGGCAAGTGAAGGAGGACTGCACTAAGGTAAAGGAAGCTATTTAGGGGAAAAAATTACCTTTACAACCCCTTTAGGCTTCATTTCCATGGACGTTTTTACAGCTACTTTTCTGAGCATTTTTTGCAGCTTAAAAACAGCTCTCTTTGTTAGTCTATGGCCTTATGCCCACCATGACTTTTTTGAGCTGTAGATGGCTGAGCTGTTTTTAAGCTGCAAAGAAAACTCAGGACCAGTGCGTTCTGAAGCTCCAGCAATAGAGCTGTAAAAATGCCAGACATTAAAAAATGCTCAAAAACGCTACCTGCCGCGTTTTTGAGCCCCAGCTCAAAAAATAAATAAAAATATTTTGAAAAAAAAAAAAAACACGGACAGGCGTTTTTGAGCTGTAAAAAAGGCCAAAAAAACGTGGCTGTAAAAACGTCAATGGAAATGAAGCCTTAAGGTAAGGAAAAAAACTGTTAAAAACACTTTAACTGTACTAAAGAAAACTAAACATTTTTCTAACATAAAAGTACTGTAATACAGCTTTAAATATAACGATTTTGCAACATGTACTGTAGCTAAATGAATGTTTTAGGAGAAACCTTTTCTTATGCTTGAGACATATGTTAACCTTTAATACAATAATTGAAGTAATATAGGTGAAAAATGTCTTCCCTCACCTGGTCAGGTCTGTCATATATTATTCAGGTTAGCTGTATTTGTCTTGAACTGTATCATTCTGTAACAGTGTCATGTGTGAAATATATTCTCTGTAATTCTTTCAGACTTCTTGTGGCTGAATAAAATAAATCACCTTTCTGTGTGAGCTAAGCTGTCTTTGCTGATGGAGTGAGAAGTACTTATTTGTCTTTTCTTTATCATAAAGAAAAATCAGAACCATGGTAATTATTAACTGTACAGTTATGCTGTTGTTATATGAAATTATTCCATGTGAATTAAACTATATTGCAGCTTTAATGGGATATATTAAAGCAGAGTTCCACCCTAAAATGAACTTTCTATTAACAGCTTGCCTTTAATGTAAAAAAATCAAATAAAAGGCAGCTCACATATTCCTCTTCAAATGTATCTATGGTTAAAGATGAAAACTGATGTGTATTTCAGTGTGCAAATCTAATTTTGTCTAGCCTGTCATTTTTGTAATTTTGTAATTCATTTAAATTTTTCTTTTTCTTTTTTTTTTTTTTTTACACAATTCCCTTATTGATCTGGTTATCCTGCCACCCAACTGAGGTTTACTCTACTTCCTCCATCTTGGGGACAACACTGAGGCAGGCTTTTCAAATTTGTATTCAGCAATCCCGACCTCTGGAAAGAGCTGCTTTATTGAGCCTATGAAAATGGGGTGACTTTGCCAGCATCATCAAGTATTCCTCTGCATAATTGTTTCTCCTAGCAAAGGTTTGCATGAGTTCTTCTATCAGGCCTCGTACACACGACCGAGGAACTCGTCGGGCTAAACACATCGTTATCCTCGTCGAGTTCCTTGTTAGGCTTGTCGAGGTACTCGACAAGCTGTCTTTGGATACACACGTTAAAGACCAAATCTCCTCGTTCTCAAACGCGGTAACTTCAACACATACAATGGCAGGGGCTGCTTTTGCTAATCTCATGTTACTGCGTGTTAGGAAAAAGTTTGGTAAGAGACATTTGCACTTTTCAGTCTGTTACAGCGTGACAAAGGTGCTATTTCCATTACAAACGATACTTTTACCAAAGGTGCACAGGTTTCTTAGCATACACACGCTCGAGTTTCTCGTCGAAAAGCAGCCCGACGAGGAACATGACAAGCCAATTTGACTCCTGTCGGGGAAAAAGAGAACTTGCTCTCTTTTTTGTTCGTCGAGTTCTTCGACAGTTTCCTTGATGAAAAACGTACACACGACCGGTTTCCTTGGCAAAAAAGTTCTCCCGCTGAGTTTCTTGATGGATTCTGCCGAGGAAACCGGTCGTGTGTACGAGGCCTTAGTATCAGTCAAGCTGAAACTCCATTTCTTATCATAGTTTGAGTGCCAAGGGTGGGGGATCTACATTCTTCTATTTAGTAGTGTCTCTATGCCAGGGGTCTCAAACTGGGGGCCCTCCAGCTGTTGCAAAACTACAAGTCCCATAATGCCTTTGTCTGTGGGAGTCATGCTTGTAACTGTCAGCCTTGCAATGTCTCATGAAGCTTGTAGTTTCGCAACATCTGGAGGGCTGCCAGTTTGAGACCTCTGCTCTACACTGAGCAACAACTGTTCCAATATGTCATTTTTAAAATAGAACTTAACCTCTTGATGCCAACCTCACACAAATATGCGGCCCCACTAGACTGTTTTTTTTTTTTTCTGTGGGGCCGCTTAACCACTTCAGCGCAAGAAGATTTACCCCCCTTCCTGATCAGGTCATTTTTTTGTGATACGGCACTGCTTTACTTTAACCCAAATAAATATAATGGCCCGGATTCACAAAGCACTTGCACTGGCGTAAATCAAGTTACGCCGATGTAAGTGCAAATTTGTGCCGGCGTATCTGTGCGCCTGAGTCACAAACCAATATATGCCAAAAAACTGGCCACCCTACACCAACGTATCTTACTTACCCTAGTGTAATGTGGGCACATTTTTCTTCTGGACGCATGCTGCTGCTCCCATTGATTAGCCATTCAAATATGCAAATGAGGAAAATACGCCGATTCACAAACGTACGTGCACCCGATGCAGGCTCTACGCAACGCGTTTTCCGTCCGGTGTAAAGTTATTCCCCATAAAGGAGGTGTAAGTCAGCACCAGACATGCAAAGGTCTGCACCAGGGAACTCAAGCCTATGTATTTTATGTAGGACGTGGGTCTGGCTGGGCATAAGTTACGTTAATGGTGTACACAGTGATCCGGCGTATCTTAGGCAGTTGTTCCGACGTGGTTGTGACCATGCGCACAGGGATACGTCCACGTCTCGATGCATGCGCAGTTCGTTTTACGTACTTGTCTGGCGCCCGGCCCATCATTGCATGGGGTCACGCTTCATTAGTCCACTTCCAGCCCACTTCCACCTACTTCCACTTACGCCAGCCTGCGCCTTTGAAATGTACGCTACGCAGCTCAGAGTTGGGAGTAATAGCTTGCTGAATTCAGTGCATGTCTCTCCACGCTGCGCCGACGTAGTGTACTATGTGTGCGCTATGCCGGCGTAAATATGCACCCATCTCTGTGAATTCGGGCCTATGTTTTTCCCAAACCAATATAGCCTTCTTTTGGTGGTATTTGATCACCTCTGTGGTTTTTAATCCTCTGTGGTTTTTAATCTTTGCGCTATAAACAAAATAATTTTTTTTTTTAAATATTCTTTACTTTCTGCTATAAAATATATCCAATAAAAATTAAAAAAATCAAATTTCTTCATACATTTAGGCCAATATGTATTCTGCCACATATTTTTGGTAAAAGAAAATCCCAATAAGCATATGTTAATTGGTTATAGTATCTACAAACTAAGGAATATATTTTTCTACTAGTAATGGTGGCGATCAGCTATATATAGCTGGACTACGATATTACTGTGTACAAATTGGACACTAACTGACACTTTTGACACTTTTATGGAGGGACCAGTGACATTATTTCAGTGATCAGTGCTAAAAATATGCACTGTTACTGTTCTAATTACACTGCCTGGGAAGGGGTTAACATCAGGGCGATCAAATGGTTAACTGTGTGCCTAGCTGGTGTTTCAGTGTAGTGGGGGAGGTGCTTTTACTAGTGAGGGCATGAAAAAAAAGTAACTAATTTAGTCATCACATCTAAGGACTGTTAAGTTTTTATTCATTATTTAACTGATTGCCGACCGCCCGCCGTCATATTACTGCGGGACGGTGGCACTGCTGGGCGAGAGCACTAGGCCACTGTATTGAGCTCCTGACTCCTGAATGCAGGAAGTGGTTTTAACGTAACACGTCCGGGGGTCAGGAGCTCAATACACGTCGCTCGGTGCTGTATCCTTAGAACTCTGTAATGTCCAGTATTGTTTACATGCTCGATTGAATCGGCTAAAATGTGAGTAGCCTGTACACTGTTTAACTGAATTAAAGAGATTGAATCCAGCGGAGGCTCTTAGATTGTCATTCTTTTCCCTTATGTTCCTGCCCATATGCTGTGGCTGTTTACTTGAGGATTCGAAACATCACCTGCTCCCTGGTTCAATCATGCCTACTGTATGTGACCATCTGTTAATTCAGTGGTCTCGTGCTAAGGTGAGAGTACTCATCTGCACTGGTGGAGGGACACATTTTAATTTTGGTGTCTAATTTCTCACGTGGTGAAGGTTCCTAAAGGATTTGATCGTTGGATCTTTTCTCTATCTTAGGACTTATTGTGGACTTGTTTTTCACCTGTTCACTTTTACCTTTTTGGTTTGCGCTGCACTGTTTTCTATTTTCTACATTTTAGTAAAAACTGAAACAAATTATGATAACTGCACATTAAAATAAATAGCAAAATGCACATAAAACAATGTACTATGGACTAAATACTTAAAACAAACATTTTAAAATGTAGAAAAATAACCATTTTGCTATTTGAGAGGGAATGAATGAATGAATGAATGAATGAATGAATGGGAACTTATATAGCGCAGCACATGCGAAGTAAATCGCCTCTGGGCGCTTGTTGTTCCTGTCTCTCTTGAGATCAAAAGAGATGAGTCTTAATCTTTCTCCTAAAGACTAAGTAGTTCTCCTCCAGCCGAATGCAGGCTGGTAAGGCGTTCCATAGTCTGGGACCTTGGACAGCGAATCTCCTGTCTCCTTTGGACTTGTATCTGGCTTTCGGTATCTGAAGCCGATTTTGATTGGTGGATCGTAGAATACGATTGGGATTGTGAATTTTTAATTTTTCGCATAGATAATGGGGAGCATTCCCATGGATACATCTATGCGCTAGACAGAGAGCTTTAAAGGTGATTCTGTCTTTAACTGGTAGCCAGTGAAGGGATCTCAGTGAAGATGAGATCGATTCCCAGGGTTTTTTCCCAGTCACAAGTCTGGCGGCCGTATTTTGAACGACTTGAAGACGAGCGATTTGGTACTTGGGGAGTCCGAGGTAAAGGGCATTTGCATAGTCCAGTCTGGAGTTTACAACTGCTCCCACCACGACCGCTATGTCTTTCTTGGGAATAAAAGGCGTGAGTCTGCGTAGTAGGCGCAGCAGATGGTGAGATCCGCTGACTACTGCCCCTATTTGTGCGTTCATTGTCATGTCGGAGTCAAAGATGACCCCAAGACTTTTGACTTTGGCGCTAGGGGTGATGATTTTGCCCAGAATGGGCGGGGGGATCCAGGTTGTTGACGATTGATTCCTACGCTTGGCGTGAAACAGAAGGAGTTCTGTTTTCGCTCCGTTGAGTTTGAGATAACTCTTTGTCATCCAGTCCTCTATCAAAGAGAGGCATGTCTCTAGATTGAGGTGGTGATCCTTTTTATTGCAAATGCGGAAGTACAGTTGCGTGTCGTCTGCATATGAGTGATATAGCAGTTTTTGGCTGCTGATGATTTCGAAAAGAGGACGCACATAGATGTTGAATAACATCGGCGACAGGGGAGATCCTTGAGGGACCCCGCACGATAATGTGCGTTGTTCAGAAGTGAAGGGTCCTAGCTTCACTATTTGCGAACGGTTTTCCAAAAAAGAGGAGAACCAGGATAGATCTGCGACTTTGGCTATTTTAGCCAGCCGCGTCAATAGCAGCTTGTGATCAACTGTGTCAAAGGCTGCGCTTAGGTCCAGCAAAACCAGAAGAGAAGATTCTCCTTCGTCTGCGGCCTCGAGAACGTCGTCCCATATCTTAAGCAATGCTGTTTCCGTCCCGTGACCGGGACGGAATCCTGATTGAAGTGGGTCGAGTAAGTTGTGGGTATCTAGATGCAGTTGCAGCTGCTGTACCACAGCTTTCTCCATTACCTTGGAGAGAACATTTAGGCCTGTTATGGGGCGCCAGTTGAGTGGATCCTTGGGATCCAGGGTGGCTTTCTTCAAGATGGGTTGAATGAAACCCTCCTTCAGCTGGGAGGGCATTATGCCCTCCCTGAAGGATTGGTTGATAAGCTGCGTGACAGGAGGTGCCAGGATATCGGCGCATTCCTTGAGCAGTTTAGTGGGGATAATATCATTTGGCGCAGTGCTGTTGCGCAGAGTGCCGATGATATTTTTAGTGGTCTGAATAGAGATGGATTCCAGCGTGAACTCACCTAACTGTGGTGAATTGCTGCCGGTGCTGTGTAAATGACTACGGGGGGGGCTGGGAGAGCAATTGTTCTGCTGAATGCTTTGCCGGATAGCCTCAATTTTGTTAATAAAGCAATCCGACAACTCATCGCAAAATTCTTGTGTATCCAAGTTGGGGGCTTCCAGACATCCTGGATTCATGGTCTGAGTGACCAGCTTGAAGAGTTCGCGGGGTCGATTTAGGGCACCGTTGATAGCCTCAGAAAAATAGTTTTTCTTGGCTTCGAAGATTTGCTTGTAGTATTTTCTGGTTTTTGCCTTGTAGATCGAGAGGTTCTCATCTGAAGAGCTTCTTTTCCAGGCTGCTTCTGCCCTTCTGCGCTCTTGCTTCAGTAGCGCCAGCTGGTTGTTGAACCAGCCAGAGTTATTTTTCCTGATCAGAGTCTTTCGTTTCGGCGCTATCAAGTCAGCTGACTGCAATAGTGCTGTGTTTATGGCCTCCAGAGTTTCTTCCGCTGTTTGGTGCGGTTGAATTGTGTTTAATTTTTCCCCTAACGTGGCTTTGAAGAGTTCCGAGTGGAGCTTCTTCTGACATCTGGTCCAGTGTGTTGTCACTGGATTTGATGTTTTTGTTAGGGGGGGGAATTCAGAAATAATGAACTTTATTGCATGGTGATCTGTCCATGGCAATGGTTCGTTATCCAATATTTTTATTTCCAGATCTTGTCTGAAAATAAGATCGAGCGTGTGACCTGAAGCATGTGTGGGCCCACATACTAGTTGCTGAAGCCCTAATCCTTCCAAGTGGTCGATGCAGGCGTCGGCAATGGGGTCTTGCGGGGAGTTGGCCCAGAGGTTGAAATCCCCGAGCAGCAAAAGGTGTTTGCTGTTCAGGGTATAGGTGGAGGCAAAGTCCGTCAAAGATGGGAGCAGCTGCGACTTGGGGCCGGGTGGCCTATAGCAGAGTAGAATCCGGACGGTCTCCTGGCCGTTTACTTGCAGTTGAAGAGTAAGGGTTTCCATAAATGGAAGAGGATTTTGGAGGCTTGGTTTTGTGATCGCAAGACGCGTCTTATGGATCACCGCCAGTCCTCCTCCTCTTTGCCCTATTCTGTTTTCCGTTATAATACGGTAGTTTTCTGGCACCAATTCTCCTAGAATGGAGTTACAGTCGGCTGTGAGCCAGCTCTCTGTAATAAAGAGGCAGTCTAAGTCATGTTGTAATAAGAAATCATGGATTTCTAATCGGTGTTTTACTGCCGATCTAGTGTTGATCAATGCACATGATATGTGTTTAGGCTGGGGTAAATGGCTGCGATTTCTGGCAGTCGATCGTCGATCGATCCTCAAAAGTCGCAGATTTCTTAGGGCTTTTTTGGTGGCGGCCGGCAGAATGGCGGCAAATCGACCCAGATCCCAAATGATCTCCGCCGAGTATTGCCGATTAACCATGTCCGCCGTGGAATCAAGGGCGGGGGGGGGGTGGGGTGGATTCACAAGGATAACTGAATCCTCAGATCCAGTGCTTGGTCCAGAGGAAGGCAAAAAAACCCTCACCACGCTGAGCCAATATGCTGCGGTAGGGGAAAAAAATTCCTTCCTGACCCCTGAAGAGGCGATCGGGTATTAGCCCTGGATCAAGTAATAGTGAATAGGGCTGGGTGGAGGAAGATGGCCGCCGACCTGGCAGCAGGATCCAGGCTGGGGGGTATCAGGCTGAGTGGTGCCTGGTGGGCTAAGGGAGATGATCAGAGGGCAAAGGGGCTCTACTGGGGTGGGGGGGGCTTTATGGCCCGATTGATTAGGTGGTGCCGGCTGATTGGGGGGGTGGAGAGCGGCGCGCCGCTAGGCCGCGGGTGAAGCCGCGGCCTTTCCTGAGTAGCGGCTGCCGCGAATCTGCACTGATCGGCGCGGAGGGAACAAAAACACCGCGCCCGAGGGTAGCGGTGGCTTGTGGGGATGGCTGGCGGAAAGGACACCCGAGCGGGGGTAGAGGTATGGGGGTGAGGAGCGGGGAGGAGCCGTGGGGATTGGGGGAAGCCGACTAATTGGGGAGTGAGGAGCGGCGCGCCGCTAGGCCGCGGGTGAAGCCGCGGCCTTTCCTAAGTCGCGGCTGCCGCGAATCGGCACTGATCGGCGCGGAGGGAACCCCAAGAAAAAACGCCCGAGGGTAGCGGTGGGTAGCGGTGGCTTGTGGGGATGGCTGGCGGAAAGGACGCCCGAGCAGGGGTAGAGGTATGGGAGCGAGGAGCAGGGAAGAAGCCGTGGGGATTGGGGGAGACTGCTGTGGCTTGTCCTGAGAAGGACGGCCGCCTGCAGCTCCCAAGAAGTGGCTTACCAGGTCAGGTGGAAATCCAGGAGGGGGGGAGAGCAGCTAGTCCGAGTGGTGGCAGATGGATGGCGGGTGGATGACAGGGAGATGGAAACCCTGCCTGCCTGTCTGTGAGGCCGGGAAGAAAGAAAGACATTAGTACATGTTAATTATATGATTTTTTTTGCAATATTTCTATAGAATAAGATGGAGAGCAATAAAATGAAATGTTCAAATGCAGAATGAAATTTATTATCATCATGCCGAAATTGGTAAGTGTTAGTCTTTAGCTCTGCTCTGGAAATCATATATTTCTGACAAATGTGACATCTATAGTGAAAGAACAGCATGATTAATACTCTAAATGATTAATTTGTTTCTGTATGAATTCAGTTGATTGTTACTTGGCACCTAGAACGTTTAGTAATTTAAAGTTTTTTATGATTGCACTTTAAGATTAGAATATTTTATTTCCACACATTTTTTATATTAACAGTCATTAAACAATAGAGAGGAATTGCTTGGAAAGTCATTAGGAAATTTGCATGCACCCATCATCACTCATCTTTATGTAAAGTTAATGCATAAATGAAACTTGGAAACTGAAATTAAAAATAGATAGCATGGTTTAGCAAGTAATAAATCAAGGTGCCCTAAAGCTAAGTGGTTTGAGAAGAAAGTTTCAATATAGTTACTGTACAGGCAGGAAGGTAACTAGGCATGATTGGACACCTCTGCAGGCACTTACAATGGCCCTACTGTTCATAGTGTCAGCATTAACTTTTTTTAATGAGAACTAGATGGTTACGATTGTATGCATCATGTGATAACAAACTTCCAAGCATGCATAGTCTGAAAAAAGTGCAGCGATCCATAGCAACCAATGCAATTATGTAAATAAATGAAAATACATTTTCAGCACTGATATTATTTTACAACCGCCTAGTAAAAATCCCAAAGTAATGCAATGCTAGTACTGTATGAATAACCCTCAACTAGAGAGTTCACTAAATTAACTAAGTACACAAATATTCCTCGTTCTTGTATTATTTTCTGTCTCAGTTTGCTAAACATCTCTATTGAAACTTTATCAGTGCACCATTTTTGCACCATTTTTGCCCATTTCAAGAAATGACTGGGAGTCAAGGAAAACCTGCATGTCAGGGAGAAACCCTTTATGTCTGATTTACTAAAGTGCAAATTAACATGCAGTGAGAGGCAACAAAGCAAAAAAACATGTTTTTTTTTCCACAGTAAAATGTCTGCATTGCTGTTACATTAGAACTGTATTTGTTGGCTAACAAAAAATGTTTGAAAAAAATAAATCCTATTCTTGCTTTCAAGTGCAAGAAAGTAAATTCATGTCCCCAGACTGCAATACATTTTTTTTCCCATTAAATTCTAGGTCATTATATTGTAGCAATGAAACTGGTACATGTATAATGCTCAGTGTTTAACCTGAACCTGATATAGCTATTATTATTTATTTTTTCTCAGAGAATAGGTGCAGGAATTCCCCCCTTCTGAGTCACTTCTTGTCTCTACCCCCTACCCACCTCCAAGCACCATATTTGTAGCGAAAGCATAGGGAAAAATGACAACCTGCAAAGGGAAATATTAGAGTCAATTAAGAAAATGTACTTCAATTATGATTGCCAGCCGTTTTGCTGTTCTTATTAGACTTTTATTTTCTTTCATTTTATTTTGTGGTTAACCAGTTAATCACTGCCCCATAGCCGAATTATGGCTACAAGGCGGTTCCTTAACTCTGGGAGGATGTCCATGGATGTCCTCCCAGAGTATCATTCCCGCACGCCCCCTCAGGCGCCCACACGCGTTCATCTGTGCTTGCCGGGTCCACAGGACCTGCAGCAACAATGAATGTGGCTCTTTACCACGTGATCACAAATGTACACACACCTCCCTATGTGCTGCCTTAATCAGCCATTCATCTGCAGGACATGAAGTTTTAGTGCCCAGCAGTGCCCAATAGTGCCCAGCAGTGCCACATCTGTGCCATCTCTGCCACATCTGTGCCCCACCAGTGCCACACCAGTGCCAAACCAGTGCCCATCAGTGCTGCCTGTGCCCATCAGTGCCAGCTGTGCCCATCAGTGCTCATCTGCGCCACTGCAGTGCCACTTCAGTGCCACCTGTACCCACCAGTGCTGCCTGTACCCACCAGTGCCACCTATTATGAAGAAAAGTTACTTTTTTGCAACATTTTATAATAGAAATGAAGAAAACATAGTTTTTTTTTACAAAATTTTCCTTCTTTTTTCATTTATAGCAAAACAACTAAAAACCGCAGAGGTGATCAAATACCACCAAAAGAAAGCTCTATTTGTGGGAAAAAAGGCCAAAAATTTCATTTGGGTACAGTGTTGTATGATTGAGTAATTGTCATTCAAAATGTGAGAGCACCGAAAGCTGAAAATTGGTCTGGTTATTAAGTGGGTTTAAGTGCCCAGTGGTCAAGTGGTTAATTTGAGGCTAGTGGTCAGCTTATCCTTTTGGGCAGTTTATACATTTTATTTCATAAAAGTGGGCTTTTATTTTGAGGTTGGTTAATTTTTATTTATTTTTTATTAATTTGGGGGAGGGTTATATTTTTATGTTGCTAAGGCCTTATTTACGTTTTCAATGTTTAAAGCAGAGCCTTCACTTGTTACTGACCAGGAATGCTTTTATAGATTATGGAGCCTCGTTCAGCCCACCTGACCTGCTCTCCATCCTAAAGCAATCCCTGTTCCCTGTCGTAGCGTTTCGCTAAAGCAGGATGATGTCTGTTTAGACAAAACAGTTTGGTACAACCCTGATGATGCCATTGCTTTACTTTGACTGTTATCGAATACCCCTCTAAGTGCTTTTTATTCATAAAAATTAAAGTGTTCCTGCTTTATTTTTTTTTAATTAACACCCACAGAGCATTTGTTTATTTTTTAGCCTGTAGCGTGTAAAAGAAAGATACTGTCCATCTTTTGTTTGGTTAGTTATTACAATATTGAGCTATTTAAGGGGGGGACGGATCATCCCTTATTGTGGCCAGGATTAAGAGGCATGGAAGCTCTACCCTATTGGTGTATATACACCTCAAGCCTTGTCGACTCATCGGGCAAATGCCTTATTAAGTCCACACGTTCCTGTAAACCTTTTTAAAGTTGGTGGTTGTCTCCTCTATACATGTGATCCCTATGTGATCCTTTCTGAAGCCACAAGGACTTATCCTCCTTTTTTTAATTTAATTTAAACACATGTTCTTCACCAATGTGGATTAATTTTGATTTTTTTCTTCACTTTTTTTCCCTTTGTGGTTTTTCCATTTTTGTCACATGATTTGAATTTCCAGCCAATGAGATTTTCACTTTAGCCTGTTCAATTAAGCTTTGATAATAAAATCTGGAAGCTGATTGGTTTCTATGCAGAGTCACACCAGATTTTCCACTCTCCAGTTTTAGTAAATCAACCCCATTGTTTTTATTTGACCTTTTCCCCATAGTGAGAGCTTAGTTTCTATTTCCTTACACATGGAGTCTATTTATAAAAAAGTTTGTTAGGCAAATGTGAAATCATTCCCCTATCCCTACAATTTATGACTCTATTTTGCTATTTCCCATAATTGTCAGCTCCATCTAGTAACCTTATTGTGGTATTTTCCCTGCAATGCCTCAATCAGAAAAAAATACCACATTATGGACCCTAGATGGATCTGAAATTAAAAGAAACCAGAGAGGGAATATGTATTTGATCCCCTGCTGATTTTGGCATCAACTCAACTCGCCATGTTTGGAGGAGGAGGACATGGAAGTGGAAACATTATGCTTTGAGGGTGTTTTTCTGCAAAGGGGACAGGACAACTTCACTGCATCAAAGGGACGATAAACGGGGTCATGGATGGGTATTTCAGCATGACAATGACCCAAAATACACGGCCAAGGCAACAAAAGAGTGGTTTAAGAAGAAGCACATTAAGGTCATGGACTTGCCTAGCCAGTCTACAGACCCTAATCTCATAGAAAATATGTGGTGGGAGCTGATGGTTTGAGTTACCAAAAGTCAGCCTTAAAACCTTAATGACTTGGAGAGGATCTGCAAAGAGGAGTGGGACAAAATCCCTCCGGAGAGGTGTAAAGCAAACATGGTGGCCAATTACAAGAAACGTCTGATTGCCAACAAGGATTTTGACTCCAAGTACTTAGTGATGTTTTGCAAAGGGCTCAAATACTTATTTCACTAATTTAAATGCAAATCAATTTATAACGTTTTTCTGGATATTTTTGTTGTTGTTCTGTCTCTCACTGTTAAAATAAACCTATCATTAAAATTATAGACTGATCATTTCTCTGTCAGTGGGCAAATATAACATTTGAAATATAAATTGCTAATTTTAAAGGCTAATATGCAAGTTATTGTCCTAAAAAGTGTTTGGGGACCTGGGTCCTGTCCCAGGGGACATGTATCAATGCAAAAAAAAGTTTGCAGCTATAATGAATTGTCGGCTCTGGCAATTCAGAGAGGATTCATTCATAAAAAATAAAAGCGTGGGGGTCCCCCCAAATTCCATTAACGGGCCCTTCAGGTCTGATATTGATATTAAGGGGAACCCCACCGTCAATTTAAAAAAAAATTACGTGGGGTTCCCCCCAAATATTCATTCCAGACCCTTCAGGTCTGGTGTGGATTTTAAGGGGAACTCCCTTGCAAATTAAAAAAAAATGGTGTGGATTTCCCCCAAAAATCCACACCAGACCCTTATCCGAGCACGTTAACCTGGCTGGCCGCAGAAAACAGGGGGGGACAGAGTGCGGCCCCCCTCTCCTGAACCGCACCAGACCACATGCCCTCAACATGGGAAGGATGTCTCCATGTTGATGGGGACAAGGGCCTCATCCCCACAACCCTGGCCAGAGGTTGTGGGGGTCTGCGGGCTGGTGGCTTATCAGAATCTGGAAGACACCTTTAACAAAGGGGACCCCCAGATCATGCCCCCCTATGTTAATTGGTAATGGGGTACACTGTACCCCTACCATTTCACAAAGGAAATGTAAATAGTTTTAAAAAAAAACACACAGACACCGTAGAAAAAATTTCTTTATTAATAAAAATAAATAAATCCAGCGGTGGTAATCCACTCTAGATGCGGCTCCCTGCTCCAATGTTGTCTTCTATCCAGCGATGGGTGATCTCTCCAGCGACGGGTGATCAGCGGTCCAATCCAGCAATGAGAAGATCCATCCAGAGCGCAGAAGGCGAGCTCCTCTCTCCTCTGGACACAGCCCAGCGGAATGACGCGCTGGAGCTTTCACATTTCTTATATAGGGGAGGCGCGGCCACCCGTCATGTGACCCCGCCCCCTCTGACGCACCCTTGGCTACGTCACTGGGAAAGCCCAGTCTTTCCCCTTGCGCCTCCCCTATATAAGAAATGTCAAAGCTCTGCCGCGTCATTCCACTAGGCTGTGTCCAGCGGAGAGAGGAGCTCACCTGCTGCGCTCTGGATGGATGGATCTTCTCATCGTTGGACCAGACCACTGATCACCCGTTGTTGGACAGTTCACCCGTCGCTGGATAGAAGACAACGTTGGAGCAGGGAGCCGCATCGAGAGTGGATTACCACCACTGGATTTTTTTTTATTAATAAAGGAATGTTTTCTACGGTGTCTGTGTGTTTTCTTTTAACTATTTACACTTCCTTCGTGAAATGGTAGGGGTACAGTGTACCCCATTACCAATTCACATAGGGGGGGGCAGGATCTGGGGGTCCCCTTTGTTAAATGGGTCTTCCAGATTCTGATAAGCCCCCCGCCCGCAGACCCCCACAACCACCGGCCAGGGTTGTGGGGATGAGGCACTTGGTCCCATCAACATGGGGACATCCTCCCCATGTTGAGGGCATGTGGCCTGGTGCGGTTCAGGGGAGGGGGGGCGCACTCTGTCCCCCCTTCTTTTCTGCAGCTGGCCAGGTTAACGTGCTTGGATAAGGGTCTGGTGTGGATTTTTGGGGGAACTCCACGCCATTTTTTTTTATTTGTTGTGGAGTTCCCCTTAAAATCCACACCAGACCTGAAGGGTCTGGTATGGATATTTGGGGGGAACCCCACGTCATTTATTTTTTAATTGACAGCGGGGTTCCCCTTAATATCCATATCAGACCTGAAGGGCCTGTTAATGGAATTTGGGGGGACCCCCACGCTTTTATTTTTATTTTTTATGAATGAATCCTCTCTAAATTGCCAGAGCCGACACTTCATTATAGCCGCAAAGCCAGTTTTAAATTACTTTTTTTCTTTCAGAAATTACACTTTGTGCAGGGACAGTTCTATGTACGGGAAACATGCGCTTTTTCACATGCTGACTTTACACCCCCCCTAGGTACAAAATTTAAAGTAATATTACACTTTTATTGTTCACTTTTAGCATTATTAAATTCACTGCTCCTGAAAAAAGTCAGTTTTTAAAACTTTTTTTGCATTGATACATGTTTCCTGGGACAGGACCCAGGTCCCAAAACACTTTTTAGGACAATAAGCCTTTAAAATTAGCACTTTAGATTTCTCCCATAGACTCAAACTCGAAGCTCATCCCTACTGGCCATACACTATATGAAAAATCGTTCGGACCAACTTTCGGAAAACAAAAGTTTTGTCTTGAGTGCAAACCATAGTGCCATCATGTAATGACCGATAAATCGTTCAGTGGACATAAAAAAAAAATGTTTTTTGTTTTTTTTTTACATATACCTAGTGCAGAAAGTTCGGACGGGAAACACATTAACCTTCCGATTTATCGTTCGTTCTGCAGAAAATTTCCAAACTTGTCCTTCGTTTTTCGGCTCAAAAACATCCAAACGATTTTCGATTTTGTGCCCATTAACTGGCCGAAAAACGAAAGCTCTTTCTTAACGACCGATTTTCGGCCGAATCTTCGTATAGTGTATGGCCAGCATTAGTTTGTGGGCAGGTTTTTCAGAGTCAAGGCAGCAACATTGGCCCAGATTCACGTACATCTGCGCATTATTGGACCGGCGTAGCGCACCGCCTTTACGTTAGACGTGCGCAATTTTGCCGCGTAATCACCCTATTCTCGTAGCTTTTGCGCAGGAAATTGCGCATACGTAACGTTTTTCCAGAGGCGTAAGGAGGAGTAATACAAATTGGGAGGGACGTGGGCGTGTTACATTGAAATGAGGCGTGACCCCATGCAAATGAAGGGCCGGCCGGCTTGCGCATGCGCGCTTGAACGAGACCATGTCAGCTCCGATGTGCGCATGCTCACAACTCGGGAGCGGAGCAATCAGTGAAATTGGAAATGGACTAGGGCAACGTTGTGAACTACGCAAACAGCATAAATAGACACACACAAACGCACTTCCTTTGCAAAAGTACATCCCTTTGTCCCTTCCCATTTAACAAAGTGCTTTTGTTCTTGTTGTTCGTTGCGGTGTGTTTTGTAGTTGTCAGATTAGTGTTCTGTGTGATCAAGTGGTTGTTGTTAGATTTTTGAAAGTGGTTTTTGATAAGTGTTTGAGAGACTGTTTGTTTGATTGATATATTTCTTTTTGTTTCTTTTCCTGCTGTATTTTTTTTTGGGGACTGTTTCTTGGTGAGTAGTTTTCTCTCTGTGTGTGTGTTTTTTTGTGATTGGTTGTGCTTGTTTGTGTGCGTGAATTTTGTTGACTGGGACTGTTTTTTTTTGGAAGGATGACTGAGAGAAAACGAAAGCTTAATTTTACAGTTGTGGAAAAACAGATTCTTGCCCGGGCCATTAGCGAGTATGGGCGTTACCTCCACGGCCCAGAGAGTGCCAACACCACCCCGGCCAGGAGGAGGGAGATTTTGGATAGGATCACTGACCAGGTGAATTCTGCGGGGCAGGGGGATACACGGACCAGGTCTGGGATTGACAAAAAAATCAATGACCTCCGGTGTCTGGTCAAAAAGAAGTTGGCCAGAATGCATGCCCATGCCAGGGGCACAGGAGGGGGCCCACCATGCCGTATTAGCCTGACAGTGGAGGAGCGTGCGGTGGCCCTGACCTTTCATCGGCATGAAGTTGAGGGCCTGCCCGGCTTTGACTCCAGCCCCCAGCCCGTGGTGCCAGGTAAGTTGTTTTCTTTTTTAATATCAGGTGTGTAGCATGTGTGGGGGAGGGGGTGAAAGGGAATATGTGGCAAGTGTGTGGATCCTCCAACCTGTGAATGTTTTGTGTCATCCACAGATGTGCAGGAGGGTGCAGGGCCATCTGGCCTGACCGCACCAACCCCAGGACAGCAGCCTAATGAGGCCCCCCCAACAAGGCCGGAGTCCTCACAAGGGCCTCCCCTTCTCCCCGGCCACAAGCATCAGCTGGAGGCAGGATGTCATCCCAGACCACCAGGGGGTTGGCCGATCTCCTGCCCGCCACCCTGAGAAGGGACCAGTTCCTCCAGACCCGCTATCTGGGACAGGTCAGCCAGACATTGGTGCGGATGGAGGAGAGCCTGTCCTCCATCAAGGATACGCTGGGGAACCTGGACTCCCACTCCCGGGCTTTCACAACCTGCCTAAATGAACTGCAGACGACATCAGCAGGCGTTGGGCAGGATGTGAGGGCCCTTACCCTGGCTATCCAGGCCAACACGGCAACAGTTGGTGCTGCCCTGGACAGAATTGCCGTGGCCTTGGAGGGCAGGCCACCAGGTGGGCAGAGATCAGGGGCTGATCCTCCTTCCCCGGTTTTACCCCTTCCCCATGAGTCTCTCCCCTGAGAAGCCGGGGCCGTGGCCGGGGGCGCCCCAGGCGTGGCTCACGCAGAGGGCAGTAATTTGTTTTTCCCCCAATTTTTTTTTTTTTTGTCTTTTTTTTTTTTTTTTTGGCTGGAAATTTTTTGATTTTGCAGGTCATTTTTTTTTTGGGTTGTGAATGCTGTGTGAATGTGGGGTGACATTCCTGCCGGAAAAGGGGTGTCACCCTTTATTTTGGTGGAGAAGGGTTCCCCGGGACCAGGGAGAAGTGATCCCCAGGTCCGTGTGAATGGTGTATGAATGTACAGTGACATAATTGGAGCCTTGGCGTGGCGTTGCTGCTCACAAGTCCAGCATGGTGGACTGGTGCCAATCCAATTTGATGTGGATGTGGGGTGTGTGTGCTAGGGACCACAGTGGTGTGCATGCATGCATTCTCATTGTGCCATGATTAATGTGTATGTTTAACGTGCAAAGATGCCCAATGTGAGCTGTCTCCTGGCTGCTCTTCCCTCAGAAGACGGGTTAACCTCGGTTAGGGGGGGATTGTCTGGTTCAGGGGTCAGGTCATCACGTAGGTCAATCTGCAGGCCCTTTCTTTCTGCAAAGTTGTGCAGCATGCAACATGCACCGATGATCTGGCACACAAAGTTTGGGGAGTACAAGAGGGTACCCCCAGACTTATCCAGGCATCGGAAACGTGACTTTAGGATGCCAAAGGTGCGCTCCACCACTGCTCGTGTTTGAGCATGTGCTTGATTGTATCTTTCCTCTCCTGGAGTTTGGGGGTTCCGGATAGGAGTCATGAGATGGGGTCCCAGTGGATATGCAGAGTCACCTGGAAGGGAAAAGACAGGAGGATGTTAGTCATGCATGTGCCCCTTGTGATGTGCATCATGGGAGGGGATAGTCATGCCTGCCACCCATGTCACTCACCAACCAGCCAGCTGTCCCCATACACGTTCTGATCGAATTCCATTCGGATGTGGCATTGATTGTATATGTAGCTGTCATGGCTGGACCCTGGGTGTTTGGCACGGACGTGCCATATGAGGCCTTGGGCATCGACTATCACCTGTACATTGATGGAATGCCAATGCTTCCGATTGCGGTACATGTGCTCTGTCTCCTGGGGGGGCTGGAGTGCCACATGTGTGCAATCAATGGCCCCCACAGTGCGTGGGAATCTGGCAATTCTGTAGAAATCTGTCATTGCCTTCAGTCGCAGGTCCTCAGTGGTGGGTTTGATGATTTGGTTGGCCATGCGTCTGAGTATTGCAGGGACAACCTGGTGCACACATCTGCTCATGGAGGACTGTGACATCCCAGCCACCACTCCACTTGTACGCTGAAAAGAGCCACTGGCAAGGAAATGGAGTGTTACCAGGACCTTGACCAGTGGCTGCACTGCATGTGAGCGGTGTGTTGGGCTGGTGATGTCATCCTGCAGGGTTGTGGTTAATTCCAGGGTGGCATGAGGGGTGAATCTGAAGATGCGATACACCTCAGAATCACTCATGCCAAACAGGTCTATGCGGGTACGGTATATCCTCTCCCGTGCCATCCTCCGTGCCATCCTCCGTGCCCTCCTCCTTCTTTGTTCATCTAAAGTCAGTAGTATAGCTATGCGCGACGATGCCCCTGGCATGTTGGCATACAGATTGTTGAGCAACACGTGTGACTGCTGAGCTGCTCACTAACAGTGTTGCTTTATCTAACAAGTAGACTTTTTTTCTTTTTTTAGACCAGCTTTTATCAGCTCTAATTTTAGACAGGAGGACATTTTGCTGTTGCACACACTGCGTCGCCTGCGCTGCCCCAACGTTGTTTTGTGGATCCCCGTAAGTCCCTCATTAGCATATTTGACTAGCAAATCAATGGTGTGTCTATCGCACTTTTGCGCGGACGGATGCGCCAGTCTAACGAAATTTTGCGTATCTCGTTCTGGGGATGCCGCGCAACGAAACGCACGCGCACATTTAGACTTACGCACGCGCATCTCCTGTTGCGCAGGCGTAATCGCTCTGTGAATCTGGGCCATTGTTTTTGGGAGGAAAAGATAATTGTATGCATGTGAAGTGGAAACAGGTGGGGAAGTCCTGTGTATCAGCAGGCAGGGATGACAATACTGGTTTAGATTTCAGTACAGCAAGGGCAGTATACTCAAACAGGACATTAGGAGCATACTACATTTCTGTCAGATCAACAGGTATTTTTCTGTACATAAACTGAGGAGTACAAACTCTTGTGCAGCTGTGCATGATATAGTGAATCTTTAGTGAAAAAAATAGTAGCGTTCTTTCATAAAACAGTTTTAGTAAAGTGATTATATTAAAATAACATAAATAAACACATAAAAATTAACAAGTGAAAGTGAATTAATAGTGCATGTGAATAATCCATAAACATATAAAGAAAGTTGAAAAGAAAATAAATTCATATAAAAGTGTCTCCTAGTGCATTCTGTGTCTCCAGGCGCACTAGGAGAAAATCCGTAATGGAAACGGGGGGCGCACTATAAAGATGATGCTGCTATGCCATGCAGTCAATCCCATTGAAATAGTCTAAACTGACGAAACATGTCTGGGCGGGGCCTGCACGGCAAATTTTTGTGATCCTTATATGTACTATCACCATCGAGGGAGGTAGCTGTTCTGGCTGGGAAAGTGAGCGAGCAAGTGGAGGGTGAGATCTGCTGGGTGTTCTGTGTCCGCCGTGACCGCAATGACCTAACCTCTTACTGCAAGTCTCCTTCATTAAAAAAACGATTTTGATTGAAGTGTCTGTGTGAATTTTATAACAAGTGACTACAATGAGTGAGGATTTGTGAGCACTTTTTAATAAATTGGTTTTACATACTTCATTATTGGAAGCATTTTATTTATTTTTTTCATGTGGATTTGATTGATTTGTTATCGCCGTTGGAATTGTCTATCAACCCAGGTAGGTTATCAAGCTATTGTTCCGAAAGTGAGGCATATTGTTTTGGTGAGTTTTTTTTTGGGGGGGGGGTGGATTCACAAGCACATGAGGTGTGCTGGAAAGTTTGTATCAAGATTTCTTCAAGAAAGATACTATTGATTGATCAATCACTGCTTAATCACTTGAAGATTGGTGTGATTTATGGACACTTTTATATGATTTTTTTTTCTTTTCATCTTTCTTTATATGTTTATGGATCATTCACATGCACTATTAATTCACTTTTACTTGTTAATTTTTATGTGCTAATTTGTATGTGTTTATTTATGTTATTTTAATATAATCGCTTTACTAGTACTGTTTTATGAAACAGAGTGCTACTATTTTTTTCACTAAATATTCACTATATACTTTTCTATTTAAGTAGCAGCTGTAGGTAATCAAGTTTATTCTGTGCACAGTGGTGGTTTAGAAAGTTATAAGGGGGCGTTAATTTGCTTTGTTTACCAGCGTTTATTTATAAAGTGGAAGCTGCACCAGATTTTACACACTCCAGTTTTAGTAAATAAACCTCAAAGTGTTTTAAAAGGTATACATCACAGAAAAAATTGCATGTATTGCTGAGATGTACTGGACATTTGTTTTCTTTATATATTAAATTACATTTTCCTGCCACCTTTCAACATGTTGGCATTGATTAGCTTGACCCTGTTGAGGTGGCACCCTCTAAAGTGTATATGGAACAAGATTCTTACCTTGTCTACTGGCTCCTGTTGCCTCCTAAAGTTGTAGAAATAGTGCACTCATTAATGACCTGCATCTCCTCAGACTTACACCAGTGTCCACGTCTGCAGCAAAGGTAGCATATTCTGGGGTGACATCTAAACTTCACAAAAAATGTCTATCAAATATAGTGCTGCTATAGCTGATGAAATAGAAAGAATGTCACTGTACATTATCGATGAAACCTGCTCTTAGTGAGTTTAAAAGCCAAACAAATACTCTAGACGAATTGCTGCTTTGTTGCTGGTTACTGTTTCAATCAAACTGGGTTTATTTAAAATCAAATGTAATGAACAGTAATGCACGTTTCCCCTTTTTGCTTGTCAGTATCAAGCAAATAACAAGATTTTTATTTTTTTATTTCTTTTACAATATTTTTTGGGACTTAATGGATTTCTGAAAAGAGCAAAAAACAGAAGCAATCTAGCAAGTGATTTAACAAAAACCACTATACTACCGTGGATGCAGTATATAACACATTTGCTTTGAATCGAGGTTCTTCACCATATGGTGTACAATATATGACTCAGAGTGTGTCTTTATTTTAAGTTGCTGGGACTAGCACATGACAGTTAAGTAAAAATTTTGATTGTATAAGTGGTTTCACAGCAATCTTCAAGCATAAATAAACTAGTAAAGCACATATTTTCTATCTAGCCTCTCCTTTCATCTTTGCTGAAGAAAGCCATGTATGCAGTGTATTAGAAAAATAAAGCATGTTTTGAAAGTGGCAATTGCATGTACCATCTTATACTTTTCTAAAGTAATGCACATATCAGGCTAGATGAAAGCAAAAGTGTTTTCATCAAAGGTCTCCATTTAGACTTTGCAAGAACTTGTTAGATTGCAATAATTTTAGGCTATTATTTTGTTTGTGCTAGAAGAAAAAATATATATGCCTATAATTATCAACAAGCAATTCATTGGCCAGTAAACATTCTATTAAAAAGTATTTTGTTACACTGTATTTTAGTAATAGGTATTTCCTATTTTTAACAAATAAAAATATAGTTCACAATTTCTTAGATTAGATTGGTTGTCCATTCTGACTGAAGCCTCGTACACACGACCGAGAATCTCGTTAGGAAAAACCTGTTGTTTTCCCTGATAAGATTCTTGGCAAGAAACACTTGCCGCCGGAGTGTACAGACTTTAGTTTCAAAAGAACCGTGGTTCTCTTGAAAGGAAAGAATGCGGTGACGTCATTGCGTACGACGAGCATTCGCTCATCACATTCGATGCCGTCCCCACCATCTTGCTTCACCCTACCTATGCCGTGGAAGCTATCGCGCATGCGTCAAAGTCATTTTGAGCATGCGCAGGTTTCCACGCGTCAGGTAAGTATACATATCTCGGGTTTCTCATCTGGAAACAGGCCAACAAGGATCTCGACAAGAAAAAAAAGGGCAGGTTCTCTTTTTTTCTCATCGAGATTCTGGACAGATTTCCAGTCGAGAAACCTGAATGCCTCATACACATGAACGGGAATCACGGCAAGAAGCAGTTTTCTTGCTGTTTTTTGCCAAGAAACCTGGTCGTGTGTATGAGGCCTAAGCTGACCTTCAGGAAAACAGATGAAAATACATATAGGGTAGCTGTTTTACTTGCCAATTGTATTTGTATCTGTCCATCCAGTCTGGTTATTTTTTTATGTTGCAAGGTCCCTCTGCTCAAGAAAGCACATGTACAGGCCCATCTGACATTTGCTAATGAACATCTGATTGAGGGGAGAACTTTGTGAAAGTGTTGTGGTCAGACCACAATCAAGCTCTTTGGCATCAACTCAACTCGCCATATTTGGAGGAGGAGGAGGAATGCTGCCTATGACTCCAAAAACACCATCCCCATCATCAAATATGGAGGTGTAAACATTATGTGTTGGGGTATTTTTATGCTAAGGGGACAGGACAACTTCACCGCATCAAAGGGACGATGAACAGCATCATGTACCATCAAATTTTGGGTGAGAACCCCCTTCCCTCAGCCAGGGCATTGAAAATGGGTCATGGATGGGTAGCAATGACCAAAAACACATGGCCAAGGCAACACAAGAGTGGCTCAAGAATAAGCACAATAAGGTCCTGGAGTGGCCTAGCCAGTCTCCAGATCTTAATCTGATAGAAAATATGTGGAAGGAGCTGATAGTTCGAGTTCCAAAACATCAGAATCAAAACAATTTCTCATCATTTTCCTTTGCACCCTTTTTTCTTGCTGCTATTCTAGACATAGACATCAAGGTAAAATATAATTCACTAGGTTTATACAATTGTTATTGTGTGCATAACTGAGTTGTTAGAAAATGTGATCTAAAGTTTGCTTGATCACAGTTTTTTAAAGCTGACCTTTAGGAAAACAGATGAAAATACATATAAGGTAGTATTTGTATTTCTGTCCATCCAGTCTGGATATTTTTTTATGTTTCAAAGTTTTTATTGATTTTCAATAAAACGTTAATACAGAAAGGAGAAAAATAATGACATTGACCATTTCAGAAGCAATACTTATATAGATACATACTTATAAAACAAGAGTTATTGAATGTACAGGGTAAGTAAGCTATCCTTATCCAAGGAAACTAGAGCCAAATATTAGTGAGTTGGTGAGACTACCTTCTGCCCCTGACACCCCCAATGGGAACATACTGTGTCTTGGGGCAACTGGAAAGACCACCAACATTCACCACTCCTCAAAAAATATCTCAAAGATCTACAGAATAGAGAGTAACTGGGGCAGCTAGTCTGTTAAGGTAGCAACTAAGATATTTTAAGTTGGTTTAACCAAATCTACAACCAGTGGATTCCTGGTCTTGTAAAAAATGAACTCAAAACTACAATATCAATGTCATGAATCTTTGTAAACTTATAGAGCAGGGGTCTCCAAACTTTTTAAACAAAGGGCCGGTTTATTGTCCTTCAGACTTTAGGAAGGCCAGAGTAGGGACAGTGGGAGTAGAAAACATCCTGATGTCCAACTGGAGTAAACAATGCCCTATATTTGGTGTCAGTGGGAGGACTAGTGCCCCATCGTTGGTGCCAATGAAAGGAATTTTGCCCCATCATTGGTGTCTGTAGGAGGAATTGTGCCCCATCATTGGTGTCTGTAGGAGGAATTGTGCCCCTTCATTTGTGTCAGTGGGTATCAGTGGAAGGAATTGTGTCCCATCATTGGTGTCAGTGGAAGGAATTGAGCCCTCTCTTTGCTGTCAGTGCAAGGAATTATGCTGTATTGTTGGTGTCAGTCGATGGGATCATGCCCCAAAGGCCAGATAAAGCCTAGAAAAGGGCCACATCGGGCCCCAGGGCCACAGTTTGGAGACCAATGTTATAGAGTAATAGAGGTATAGGTATAGGAAAGGAAGAGAGAAACTAGAGAGGCTAGAGAAGAGTAGATAGATACTTGCCGGCCTCCAGGGCGCCTCCTTCCCAGCTTATGCATTGCTGATGACAGGTATACCCACATGTTGAGCCCAATTTCGGACACTCCCACAAAACATGAATCATCATGCCAAGTATGAGACATCCCCTGAAGCATAATGGGAAAGAGGAAGTAAAGATGTCAGCTAGTCTTGTAGGGACCAGGTACCATCTTGTGAGGACCTTGAGGTTAGCTTCTACTAGAGAGGTATTAAAAATTCCTTTGTAGGATCTGGAGAAGTATTTGTGCCAGTCTTCCAAATCCCAGTCCTCTTGAAGATTTCTCTCCTATGCTTCCATGTATGGGAGTTTAGTGGTATGCCTTGCAAATGCAAATAGATTATGGATATGGCACCACTTTGCCCTGCGACCTGACCACACCAACGCTCTTAGTCTGTGAAAGATGGAGGATTAGGTTTGTTTGTCGAAAGTGAGTTTAAAAAGTATGAAATTTGGTAAAACCTACAGTTTTCAGAGTTAGGGAGTTCCAATTTGTTCATACAGTGTTTGAGAGTAAGTGGTCAAGTCTGGATATTTACACATCTTTGCCACACAGCACAGTCCTGTCTGGCAGGGCAGGAGACCTGATTTTTTTTCTGCTGCAGTTTCATATTATTTACAGGCAGGGCTTTTTTTCTGGGGGAACTTGGTGGAACTCAGTTCCACCACCTTTGGCTCAGACCCTTTGGTGCCCGCTCACCACAATCACTTGTGAACACAGAAGTCTCGTTTCTGTGTTTACAAGTGACTGCTTTGTAACCCCCTGAACTCTGCACACTGTATGTAATGCAATTCTGGTATTTAATGCCCCTTTAAGACCCTTCTACTGTTTGTGAAATCTGAACGGGTCGTGGTTGAGTTCCTGCACCTATTTTTTGAGAAAAAAAGCTCTGTTTACAGGTCTTATTCCTCCCTCACTCTGTAACTGGGCAGCAAAAGGAGAAGCAGCAGACTGATCAGCTCATCTCTCTGTCCCTTTGTTCCCTCAATTTCTCAGCATGCACCTTGCACTACAGCACAACTGATTGGATCCATATGCTGCTTATCTCTTGCCCAGACTGCACTGCCAGTCCAGTACTGCTATGCAGTAGATATATATATATATATATATATATATATATATATATATATATATAATGTGTGTGTTTTTGTCCAAAAAAGAATTGCCTAAGTGTGTAACATAGGAGCATTGTAATATAGTCATGGTATCAAACAATATATCTGCAATAGGTCTTGCGCTCCAAAAGGAGGGGAAGGGTGAAGCTAATTTGTTCAGTACATGGTACTACTTGTGCAAATCAGCTCAAATATAAAAAGGCCCAAAATCTTGCACACAATTCAAAGCTAAGAGAAATTCAAGTAAGCATGGATAAAACATGGGAAAGAAGGGAAAACAAAGAAAAGAAGAAACGAAAAGGTGCCCCCCCCCCAACACGGCCATATCAACACCCAGATACATCATCCAAACAAAGGATTTGAGGTACCTTATCCAGGGATTTCAAACCTTTATAAAACTGGTTTGTTTACCCTCAAAATACTCACCAGCTTCGTATGAAGCATGATCCAAGATATTTTATGATTGACCAACAGGAAGGAAACAACAGGGATTATTCATACCCACGCTATGGTGATTTTAGCAGCCAACAAAATAAAATAAAAAAACGAATGTTCGAAGATGTCTGGGGATTTCATCCGAAAGATCAGTAAACAGTGCCACCTTGGCATTTCTGGATATATTGACTCCGGTAACTAAGTAAAGATGGTTGAATATTCGTATACAAAATATCTGAACCTTCAGACAGGACCACCAGATGTGAAACATGCTTCTCTCCTGCTGACACCCTTGGAAGCACTGAAGGGAGGCATCAGGATATATTTTTGCTAACCGCGTTGGGACTAAATACAGGATAACATTTTATAATTTGCTTTTGACCAATGTGGTGTTAAGATTCCCCTTGTGCATCATGGTTGACCATTGCACCTTCACCAGGACCGCCTCCCATGTAGCCTGATGAATACATTTTCTAGCAGGACTAGAGAACAAGGATTTCTGAGATACCTCCTCTAGATCCAGAATATTTCAAGCATCTATTTTCTTAAACGGTACTCAAGGACATGTCATCTGCATCCCATTTAGTAGTTTTTAAAAAATGTGTCATTTGGAATTTAATGCATTAAAAATGCATTGTTTTCTTGAAATAAAGCTCATGAGGTCACATTTTTTGCCGATTGTACTTTGCAACATACAATACCCTGTGAAAAAATGGGTTGCACTGCACTACAACAAACATAGGGTGTTAGCATGATCTGGCACTATTCAAAACAAGAATATTTGCCCTGTCCATTTTTTTGGAGCTGTACTGACATTGAGCAATGTAGCTCAAAGCAGGTGGTGTAAATGAGCCCTAAATCAGAGTGAAACCAATGGCCATGCTTGTTTCAGGTCAATGACTAAGGCCTCGTACACACGATCAGTCCATCTGATGAGAACGGTCCGAAGGACCATTGTCATTGGTTAACCGATGAAGCTGACTGATGATCTGATGTGCCTACACACCATCCATTAAAAAACGATCGTGTTAGAACGCGGTGATGTAAAACACAACGATGTGCTAAAAAAAATGAAGTTCAATGCTTCCAAGCATGCATCGACTTGATTCTGAGAATGCGTGGATTTTAAACCGATGGTTGTGCCTACTAACAAACGGTTTTGACCTATCGTTAGGCGTCCATTGGTAAAATTTCAAAGCAAGTTGGCTTTTTTTTTTAACCGAAGGTTAAATAACCTATGGGGCTTACACACGATCGGTTTTGACCGATGAAAACGGTCCATCAGACCGTTGTCCTCTGGTTAACCTATCGTGTGTATGCGGCCTAAGGCTGCCCTTGCATTAACCAGTTTTCTTTCCTTCAACCACAGGTTGAAAGAAAGAAATTTGCTTGAATCCCACATCAACAAATTCAGTGTTGATGGAGGGGAATCCCTCCCACTGTGCTATTACAGTATATGGTAACAGCGGGAGGTTTAACTACCATCATAAGTCAGTGATTACTTCTGCAGGCTGGTTGTATCAATATATCGACTACAGTACGATCAACCTGCCCATAGGCAGATCGAAATTCAGATGGTTCCTGCCAAATGGGGTAGATTTTGATTGGTCTATGGCCAACTTACACAGTATTGAAGCCACTGGATCAGCATGACAGCTAGACATCTAGAGTTTTCTGAAGAAGCCAACAAGGACATTCTCTGTACTTCTCTCAATGGAAGTTTCTTCTTCTGAAGCAAAGCCTTTTCATACCTGCTAGGTTATACACAAAGAGAAACCAAGCTGAAATATTCTGTGTGACAATTAACATTATACTGTAATTGGCCTATTTTGTATAAGTTATTTTAAAACTAGTTGCAAGTTATCATTGAAGAAAATAGACCTTGAGATAGACCTGAGAAAACAGTTTCTTGCAATAAAGAGATAAAGAAGAAAATCATAAATGTTTACCTCCTGAATCTTGATTAGTATGTTATATTTAAAGCTTCAATGACAAAGCATCAGTTTAATCCTTTTTGCTCCACTACAGAAAAGACTCCATCAATGACCTCAAAAGGCCTTTAAACCGGAACACCACAAACTTCTATTCAGCAGAAGTTCTCAAGTTCTTGAATACTAGTCATGAATTACTGTCTTAGCTCAAATAACACTTCAATAAATCCAGCCTTAAGTGAGTCAAAAGAGCCATATCACTGAATGAATCATATAATTTCCTTTTTTTTTGCTAGACAAAAATATACATCACATTCTACAAATTGTTCCCTGTCATGTGTCTTTTTCTGTAAAGCCTTTGATGTTTGCAAAATACAGCTCACGATAAGAAGCAGCAACTAGTAGCTTACCAAATTGTCCAAAAAGTATATAATGGATTAAATATGAAATTGAATGTATACCTGATTTATATCACACCGTTCCAGCAAAAGGTGGGCTTTCATATTCAAATCAGTTCTGATGAGCTTTCATAAATGCTTGTGCTTTTGTTCTGAGCAGCTCCTTTTTTTACATCACAATTTACTCCAATGCACTAGATTATATGCAGTAGTTGAGAAAGTCATAGGACCAATTTGTCAAAAGGAACTTTTCTGATGCAGCATTAGGAAATAGGTTTGTGATTAATGTCAATGATAGCTGCGGACTGTCCTTAGTAGCATATGATTTATTCAAAAGTGAAAGAACAAAACAAATAAAAATGCATTAAATCAATGCAGTGTTTTTTTTTATTTGTTTTTCGACAGTCTTGACAAGTGCTCCCCTTCAGTTATTATTCATGACTGTGACTTTACAGGCGAGTTTATTCTTAATGGCCCAGCTTTGTATTTCTTTACTAGAGACATTATAAATGTGTCAGGTGAAACTAAACGTACTGTGCTGTGAGATGAAACTGAAATTTTAAATTATTTTTGGCTAAAAGAATATTTTTTTTATTTGTAAGCTCTCAGTGATCTCTGTGTATATACTGAGTGGTCACTTGAATATCCAAAGCAAAGCCTATAGTGAGACGGACACAGAAGGAACCAAAATACGTCTATTTGAAGAACTTTAAAGACAAGACGAAGATATATACATACCATTGCTTCTGATAGAAATAAAGGCCCAGATTCACGTACATCGGCGCATTATCGGTCCGGCGTAGCGCACCGCCATTACGTTAGACTTGCGCCATCTAGCCGCATAATCCCCCGATTCACGTAGCTTTTGCGCAGGAAATTGCGCAAGCGTAAGGTTTTTTCCTGAGGCGTAAGGAGGAGTAATACAAATTGGGAGGGACGTGGGCGTGTTACATTGAAATGAGCCGTGACCCCATGCAAATGAAGGGCCGGCCGGCTCGCGCATGCACGCGTGAAGGAGACCATGTCAGCTCCGCTGTGCGCATGCTCACAACTCGGGAGCGGCGCAATCAGTGAAATTGGAAATGGACTAGGGCAACGTTGTGAACTACGCAGACAGCATAAATAGACACACACAAACGCACTTGCATTGCAAAAGTACATCCCTTTGTGTCCCTTCCCATTTAACCAAGTGCTTTTGTTCCTGTTGTTCGTTGCAGTGTGTCTTGTAGTTGTCAGATTAGTGTTCTGTGTGATCAAGTTCTTGTTGGTATATTTGTGAAAGTGTTTTTTGATAAGTGTTTGAGAGACTGTTTGTTTGATTGATATATTTCTGAGCGTTTGTTTTCTTGCTTTATTTTTTATTTTTTATTTTTTTGTGACTGTTTCTTGCTGAGTGCTAGTGTGATTTTTGGGTGTTCGTTTTCTCTTTGTGTGTGTTCTTGCCTGATTGGTTGTGCTTGTATTTGTGACTGATTTTTGGTGACTGGTAGTGAGTTTGTTTGGAAGTATGACAGAGAGAAAAAGAAAGCTGAATTTTACTGTGGGGGAAAAAAGAATTCTTGCCCGGGCCATTAGCGAGTATGGGCGTTTTCTCCACGGCCCGCAGAGTGCCACCACCACCCCGGCCAGGAGGAGGGAGATTTTGGATAGGATCACGGAGCAGGTGAATTCATCGGGGGAGGGGGAGACACGGACCCGGTCTGGGATTGACAAAAAAATAAATGATCTCCGGCGTCAGGTGAAAAAAAAACTGGCCGCAATGCATGCCCATGCCAGGGGCACAGGAGGGGGCCCACCATGCCGTATTAGGCTTACAGTGACGGAGCATGTGGTGGCCCTGACCTTTCACCGGCATGAAGTGGAGGGCCTGCCAGGCTTTGACACAAGTCCGGTCCCGTGGTGCCAGGTAAGGTTTTTTTTTCTATCAGGTGTGTAGCATGTGTGGGGGAGGGGGTGAAAGGGAATATGTGCCAAGTGTGTGGATCCTCCAACCTGTGAATGGTTTGTGTCATCCACAGATGTGCAGGAGGGTGCAGGGCCATCTGGCCTGACCGCTCCAACCCCAGGACAGCAGCCTAATGAGGCCCCCCCAACAAGGCCACAGTCCGCGGAGGAGGTTCAAGAGGAGGAGGACGATCATGAGGAGGAGGACGATCATGAGGAGGAGGATAATCATGAGGAGGACGATCATGAGGAGGAGGAGTCAGGCACTGGACGAGTGGTTTGTGCGGACTCTTCCCCTCTGGCTGGCAGAAGCCTGCCCTCCCTAAGGGGGAGCTCCTCCCCCAACATGGCTCCCCTCACAAGGGCCTCCCCTTCTCCCCGCCCACAACCATCAGCTGGAGGCAGGATGTCATCCCAGAGCACCAGGGGGGCGCCCAATCTCCTGCCCGCCAGTCTGCGAAGGGACCAGGCCCTCCAGACCCGCCATCTGGGACAGCTCTGCCAGACTTTTGGGCGGGTGGAGGAGAGCCTGTCCTCCATGAAGGATACGCTGGGTAACCTGGACTCCCACTCCCGGGCTTTCACAACCTGCCTAAATGAACTGCAGACTACAGCAGCAGGCGTTGGGCAGGATGTGAGGGCCCTTACCCAGGCTATCCAGGCCAACACGGCAACACTTGGTGCTTCCCTGGACAGAATTGCCGTTGCCTTGGAGGGCAGGCCGCCAGGTGGGCAGATATCAGGGGCTGCTCCTCCTTCCCCGGGTTTGCCCCTCCCCCATGAGTCTCCCCTGAGGGGCCGGGGCCGTGGCAGGGGGCGCCCCAGGTGTGGCTCACGCAGAGGGCAATAATTTTTTTTTCCCCTTTTTTTTTTTTTTGGCTGACATTTTTGGCATTTGTTTTTTTTTTTTTGTTGAATTTTTTTTTAAATTTTGGGTTGTGCATGCTGTTTGAATGTGGGGGTGACATTCCTGCTGGAAAAGGGGTGTCATCCTCAATTTTGGTGGAGAAGGGTTCCCCAGGACCAGGGAGAAGTGATTCCCAGGGAGAAGTGAATGGTGTATGAATGTACAGTGACATAATTGGAGCCTTGACGTGGCGTTACTGCTCACCAGTCGTGCATGGTGGACTGGTGCCAATCCAATTTGATGAGGATGTGGAGTGTGTGTGATAGGGACCACAGTGGTGTGCATGCATGCATTCTCATTGTGCCATGATTAATGTGTGTGTTTAACGTGCAAAGATGCCCAATATGAGCTGTCTCCTGACTGCTCTTCCCTCAGAAGACGGGGTATCCTCGGTTAGGGGTTGATTGTCTGGTTGGGGGGTCAGGTCATCACGTAGCTCAACCTGCAGGCCCTTCCTCACTGCGAGATTGTGCAGCATGCAACATGCAACGATGATATGGCACACGAAGTTTGGGGAATACAACAGTGTACCCCCAGACTTATCCAGGCATCGGAAACGTGACTTCAGGAGGCCAAAGGTGCGCTCCACCACTGCTCGGGTTTTGATGTGTGTTTGATTGTATCTTTCCTCCCCTGGGGTTTGGGGGTTCCAGATAGGAGTCATGAGATGGGGTCCCAGTGCATATGCAGAGTCACCTGGAAGGGAAAAGACAGGAGAATGTTAGTCATGCATGTGCCACTTGTGAGGTGTGCATCACGGGAGGGGATAGTCATGCCTGACTCCCATGTCACTCACCAACCAGCCAGGTGTTCCCATACACGTTCTGATAGAATTCCATTCGGATGTGGAATTGATTGTAGATGTAGCTGTCATGGGTGGATCCGGGGTGTTTGGCACGGACGTGCCATATGAGTCCTTGGGCATCAACTATCACCTGTACGTTGATGGAGTGCCAATTCTTCCGATTGCGGTACATGTGCTCTGTCTCATGGGGGGGCTGGAGTGCCACATGTGTGCAATCAATGGCCCCGATGGTGCGTGGGAATCTGCCAATTCTGTAGAAATCTGTCATTGCCTTCAGCCGCAGGTCCTCAGTGGTGGGTTTGATGATTAGGTTGGCCAAGCGTGTGAGGATTGCTGGGACAACCTGGTGCACACATCTGCTCATTGAGGATTGTGACATCCCAGCCACCACTCCACTTGTACGCTGAAAAGAGCCACTGGCAAGGAAATGGAGTGTTGCCAGGACCTTGACCAGTGGCTGCACTGGATGTGAGCGTTGTGTTGGGCTAGTGATGTCCTCCTGCAGGGTTGTGGTTAATTCCAGGATGGCATGAGGGGGGAATCTGAAGATGCGATACACCTCAGAATCACTCATGCCAAACAGGTCTATGCGGGTGCGGTATACCCTCTCCCGTGCCATCCTCCGTGCCCTCCTCCTTCTTTGGTCATCTAAATTCACTAGTGCAGCTATGAGCGACGATGCCCCTGGCATGTTGGCAGTCAAATTGTAGTGCAACACGTGTGTGTGGTCTGCTCCTCAGTAACGGTGTTGCTTTCTGTGAGATGTAGACGTTTTTTCAAAATTTAGACCAGCTTTTTTGTGCTCTAACTTTAGACAGGACATTTTGCTGTTGCGCACATCGCGTAGCCTGCGCAGCAACTGCGTTTTTTTGTGGATCCCCGCAACTCCCTCATTAGCATATTTGACTAGCAAATCAATGGTGTGTCTAGCGCATTTTTGCACGGACGGATGCGTCTGTCTAACGAAATTACGCCGGACAAAAAAAAGTAGATTTCTGGCGTAAATCGTTTTCTGAATCCCGCGCATCTAAACGCACGCGCACATTTAGACTTACGCACGCGCAACACCAGTTGCGCAGGCGTAATCGCTCTGTGAATCTGGGCCAAAGGGTTTATAATATTAGGTGAAACCATATACAGTAAGTCCTTCTTTGCCCATGTGCATCAGAAACTAATATTTTATCAAATACAATGTTCAGTCATTTACTTCAGCTTGCACACACTGTTGCTGGTCACTTGGCCCTCAGCATTACAAGGTGTTAGAGTTGTGTGAGTGCTGAAAACCAGCAGCTCTTTTACATGGTCTTGACTGCTATTGAAAAAAAAGGATTTATTGTGAAAGTGGTGACATAAAAATCAATTCTGTTTTAAAAAAGGCGCAATCTGTTTTAAAAGGTTGCTGTGGCACAAGAGGGCAAACTGCAGGTAAAAAATGCAGTTACCACCAACAACCTCTCAGATCTTTCCATCATAGATAAATGCCTAGCCGTTCAAAGAATACAAAGTTCCAAAACTTCTGGGTAGCTGGAGATTTCCATTTAGCCCTTTCCCCATATATTTCTATTCGCCTATTGGGTTGTCACTATGGTGTTCAACCTCACTGGCTTCCCTGTGACAGGGACGATTTGAAGGCTTCTTTAAGTATGTGCAGGGACTGTGACTATTTTTACAGGATAAATAAAAAATGTTGAAAAAAGTATTTAATGCACATTTTTTCTCAGATAAAAAAATGTCTTTTTTTTGGGGCTGTAAAGCATTGTACCAGCAGTCAGCAAATGGCAGGTCTCCTTCAGATCCGTCAGTGTATCTGTGTGACCGTATGTGCCTACACGGGCAAGCAGATACACCAACAGGAAGAATCAATGAACTGCCACTGCGCTAGTCATCATTCATTGGGAACTACAAGTCAACAATCACAAAGGATGTTAAGGTTTATAGTACATTCACACACAGAGCTGTGTGAATGAATGAATGACTTGGCTGTGTGGGTGGAGCCTGCACGATAACACAGATTTTTTTAAAGTGACAGCTAGTATGGGGAACTTCTTCTGGTACTGCTGTCACATGGAGGAGATGGAGGAGCGGGGGGTGAGTGAGTCAGGCAGTGGCTACAGCATTTGGAACATATTACATGTTTCACCCAGAAAACAAGTGGAACATGTACCATTTTCCCAAAGGTGAACCTATCCTTTAAAGCTGGTCTTCAGGAAACCCAGAGCTACCTGCTTGTTGATATCTAGGGGTAAAGCAGTTTTATTTACCTGATCCCCTAATCTTGCAGGCTTCTCTGCACTGCTAGACCGGTCCCTGTAGACTTTTTTTTCTTAATGTCCTAGCATTCTAAGCTCCTCTGACACCATCAAGACTGGTGTAGAGATTGTAGCCTTAAATTGGACTTGATGATGCTGAGGAATAGTTCACTGCTGGTGCATGAGGAAGTGCATCCTGCCAGGGGAGCAGCACACTGGGTAAGTTAAAAATGCATAAACAGGCAGGTATCCCATGCAGTAGAGTTGGGCTCTAAGCTTAAAGTGGCTTTAACCTTAAAATATAATTTTACTGCCAGCTTCTTACCTGTATCCAGCAATAACACACTATGTGAGTTTTTTTTTAAATCAATGCCTCTAAATACCTTTTTTTCATAGATCTTTAGGCTGGTAACATGACTCCTGGCCACTCTCCTATTCCGATCCATGGGAGGGGCCAGGAGGGGCCGAGATCTCCCACTAAATTCAGCTGGGGAGGTCCTGTGACCGCCGTGCTGGCCACTCAGCCCCTACTGCTGTAGCCTGGGGATCGGAGAAGAAGAGCAGTCGGGAGTCATGTAACTGGCATGAAGATCTCTGAAAAAGGTATTTAGAGGCTTTGTTTAAAAAAAAAAAAACACTTACACTGTATGTTATTCCTGGATAAAAGAGAAGGGCTGGCAGTGACATTTTTTAAAGTTTCTTTTAGTACTTATAGTAGCAGGGAGTCAGAGAGAGCTCACACAGAACTGAAAGGCAGGGAGGGAGGGGAGAGGGGGAGAGAGGAGACACAGTGGATGATTGAGGCACGTAAGCTTACCACAGTGTCAGGGCTCAGCAGCCATGATAAACAGTGGTCAGCTTACAGAGGGTAGGGCAGAACCAGGCAGGATCAGACAGGTATTTTACAGGTTACAGAGGGACAGGTTAGACAGCACAAGCTCTTTTTTTTGTTTAGGGTTACAACCACTTTAAACACCTCTAATGCCCCTGATATCTAAATATCATTAAGCCATTTTCTATTGTGTTGATGACAAAACCTCCCTCATCTTGTGTTCTTGTGCATGCAATTCAATCGCAATGCCTACTGTGAAGTGTTAACTAAGGTGTATGTAAACTGAAACCCTATTTTCCAGAACTTTATGCTTTATTCTGATAACAATAATATGCTATCTTGCAATTAACAGAAACATTGCCATTCAGTTGGTTATTGGGCTGCATATCTGATCATTATAGGCAGTCAAACAGTGAACTGATGGAGTGCATACAGCAGACTGCAAATACTGTAGAGGTTAAGCACTGTCAGCCTAAAAAACAGGAAGTGCTGTTATTACCAGGATTCTCAGGAACAAAACGTTTTAAAATATTTAAGAAATATGTTTGCTTAAAGGCTAAGTTCACCTTAAAAAATAATAAATGCAAATTTTTTGCAGGTAACAAAAATAGATTTGTATTTATTTTATTCTGTTAGAAACCTATGAAGCATTGCGCCCATGATCAGCAGATCGTGGGTAAAATGCCAGGCTCTGCAGACTGTCAGTAGAGCTGTCTGCCTGTACCTACGACATGGTCAGGCAGTAACTGAGTTGTAGGAAGATCATTGGACTATGAGAGTGCTCACCCAGTGCCTTCATAGTTCATTGAGAATAGGGATGAGCCGAACACCCCCGGGTTCGGTTCACACCAGAACGTTCGAACGGACCGCGGGTTCGCATGAATATTTCGAACCCCATTGAAGTCTATGGGACCCGAACGTTCGAATTCAAAAACGGTCATTTTAAAGACCAAAATCCAATTAAATGTTGGAAAACGTCATTCAGAAGCCGGGTCTTGCCCCAGGGAACATGTATCAATGGAATTTTTTTTTTTTAAACGGCCGTTTTTGGCGGAGCAGCCATTTTAATGATGCTTAAAGTGAAAAAAAAAAAAAATCCTTTAAATATCACACCTGCTGGGTGTCTATAGTAGTGTCACATGTTTAGAGATGTCCCTGCACAACATGAAAGGACAAAAAAAAAGTAATTAATGCTACTTGTGCAAGTTCTGTGTGGCAACATTATGTCGAATATTTTAGCGGTGGGGGGCCATTATTGTTGTGAGAAAGAACATTTTTAGAAAAAAGGGCACCCCTCAAACATACTGTAATTGGAGCGCAACAAGGAGCCACGTGCAAAGTATTGCATCAAAAATTGTTATTAGGCGCCCCTGTTGAACAGGGGCAGAAAAATTGGGCCTTGGGCACAACACAACACTGCAACCCCTCACAATAACTCCAATTGGAGCGCAACAAGGAGCCACGTGCAAATTATTGCATCAAAAATTGTTATTAGGCGCCCCTGTTAAACAGGGGCAGAAAAATTGGGCCTTGGGCACAACACAACACTGCAACCCCTCACAATAACTCCAATTGGAGCGCAACAAGGAGCCACGTGCAAATTATTGCATCAAAAATTATTATTTGGTGCCCCTGTTAAACAGGGGCAGAAAAATTGGGTCTTGGGCACAACACAACACTGCAACCCCTCACAATAACTCCAATTGGAGCGCAACAAGGATCCACGTGCAAATTATTGCATCAAAAATTGTTATTAGGCGCCCCTGTTAAACAGGGGCAGAAAAATTGGGCCTTGGGGACACAACATTTCTTACTAGCTATCAGCAAGAAAAGTGAGGAGGAGAAGGATATTCCATCAGCAGCATAAGAGGACAGTCACTCAGCATCAGCAGTCTAAAAGGGATCCGAAATTTCAACAAAAAGATATTATTCATTAATATCAGCATCAGGTGCATGGTAGCTGGTGTTGATCCAAGCCTGATTCATTTTGATGAAGGTCAGTCGATCAACAGAGCCGGTAGAGAGGCGCACCCTGTGATCAGTGACAAAGCCTCCAGCAGCACTGAATGTCCGTTCTGAAAGAACACTGGATGCAGGGCAAGCCAGTAGCTCAATTGCGTACTGGGCAAGCTCTGGCCAGTGATCCATCCTCAAGACCCAGTAAGCCAGAGGATTTTCGGTGGGGAAGGTGTCCAAGTCGGATCTTGCCCCTAGGTATTCCCGGACCATGTAAAGCAGACGCTGGCGATGGTTGCTGGA
Source organism: Rana kukunoris (assembly GCA_029574335.1). NCBI lineage: Eukaryota > Metazoa > Chordata > Amphibia > Anura > Ranidae > Rana > Rana kukunoris. Next base: position 392,272,231 of record CM056053.1, read on the forward strand.
ACCGGTCAGACCTTGGGTCTGCGGACTAAAAAACTGCCTGAACGCATCGGTCAGACAACCACCTTCTCCACCGCCCCTTCTGTGAGTCACCGAAGCCTCAGCAAGACGTTGTCCAGAGCCAGGTTTTGGTAATCCCCCCGGTTCTGGGAACGCATTGCACAGACCCTTCTGCAAGGCCTCCCGCAGAAGTTTCATCTTCTGTTCCCTCTGCGATGGCAACATAAGGTCCGCAACCTTACTTTTGTAACGTGGATCAAGGAGAGTCGCCAGCCAGTAATGATCCCTCTCCTTAATAGCACGTACACAAGGATCCTTACGCAGACTTTGCAGAATCAGGGAGGCCATGCAGCGTAGGTTTGCAGAGGCATTCGGGGCACAGTCCTCTGGGTCACTGAGGACGACAGGATCCACAGGCACCTCATCCCAGCCACGTAAAACTCCACGTGCTCCTTGGGACTGTAAATGATCCCTTGAAGACTGCTGCTGCTGAGTGCTAGGCTCCACCTCCATGCTGCTGATACAATCCTCCTCCTCCTCCTCCTCTTCCTGTGTGCTGGGTGGGCAAGCAGGACCGCTGTCTGGGTAAAGGGGGCCTTGAGAGGTAAGGAAGTCCTCCTCTTCCTCCCTCTGTTCTGCCTCAAGGGCCCTGTCCATTATTCCACGTAGCGTGTGCTCCAACAGGAGAATAAGAGGGACAGTCTCACTGATGCATGCACTGTCACTGCTCACCATCCTCGTGGCCTCCTCAAATGGTGACAGGACAGTGCATGCATCCCTGATCAAGGCCCACTGGCGTGGGGAAAAAAAACCTAGCTCCCCTGACCCAGTTCTGCTGCCATATTGGCACAGGTACTCATTGATGGCCCGCTGCTGCGTGTGCAGCCGCTGCAGCATGGCCAACGTTGAGTTCCATCTGGTGGGCATGTCACAAATTAGGCGGTTCTTGGGCAGGTTGTATTCCCTTTGGAGGTCAGTCAGCCGAGCAGTGGCATTATATGACCTCCGAAAATGCACACAGACTTTCCTGGCCTGCTTCAGGACATCCAGCAAGCCCGGGTACCTGCCCAAGAACCGCTGCACCACCAAATTGAGGACATGCGCAAAACAGGGCACGTGGGTGAGTTTTCCCTGTCGCAGGGCAGAGAGGAGGTTGGTGCCATTATCGTTGACCACCATTCCAGGCTTCAGCTGGCGTGGCGTCAACCACCTCTCGGCCTGACCCTGCAGAGCTGACAAAACCTCTTCCCAGTGTGGCTCCTGTCTCCCAAGCACACCAGCTCTAGCACCGCATGGCATCTCTTGGCCTGCATTCCTGCGTATCCCCTCTTACGCCTACGGAGCACGGCTGGTTCGGAGAAAACATCCCCACAGGAAGAGGCCACAGAGGAAGAAGAAGAGGAGGGAGTGGAGGAAAGAGGTGTGTCACAAGCAGTAGTAGTGTTTTGGAGGCGTGGTGGCGGGACAACCTCCAAAACTACTGGACCTTGCCCTGCGTCCTTCCCAGCTGCCAGCAGAATCACCCAATGCGCCGTAAAAGACAAGTAACGTCCCTGTCCATGCCTGCTGGACCATGAGTCAGCGGTAATATGCACCTTACCACTGACCGCCCTGTCCAGCGAGGCATGGACATTGCCTTCCACATGCCGGTAGAGAGCCGGAATAGCCTTCCGTGAGAAAAAGTGGTGTTTTGGTACTTGCCACTGAGGTACTGCACATTGCACAAACTCACGGAAGGGGGCAGAATCTACCAACTGAAAAGGTAGCAGTTGAAGTGCTAGCAATTTTGCTAAGCTAGCATTCAACTGCTGGGCATGTGGATGGCTGGGATTGTACTTCTTTCGACGCTGCAGCAGCTGGGGCAGGGAAATTTGCCTGGTACTATCAGTAGATTGACCGCTACTACTAGCTTGTGACACACCTATTTCTACACCTTCACTGCAGGCTTCAGAGAGGACTGGGGGTCTACTGGGGTTGGAGGTCCCAGAAGGGCAAGGGGGGGTACACTTTTTTCTTTGGTGTGGGTCTTTCTAGTGTGCTTGCCAATGAGCTGCATGGCTGGTCGACATATGTCTGGACAAGCATGTGGTACCCAGGCGGTTGATGTTTTGGCCACGCGAGATACGCTTGCGACATATGTTGCAAATAGCAAAGGTACAATCTTGTGGACATATTTCAAAAAAGGCCCACACCAAAGAACTTTTGCTGTACCGGTCAGACACAGCAGCGCCATGCACAAGCGCCATATATGTGCGCTGTAATGCAGTGGGTGTGACCTTAAGCTGACCCTTGGAGGGCATCCTGCCTCTTTGGAGATGTGCCTGTGCCTCTTCCTCCTCCTCCTTCTCTCTCCTATCAGGCACCCAGGTACAGTCAGTGACCTCATCATCCCCTCCCTCCTCATCACTGTCAACCACCTGGCAGTATGCTCCAGCTGGGGGAACATCCTCACTGACAAATTGCTGTCCCTCTCGGCCACCCCCTCTCCCTGGGCTCACATCAATGCCTTCCTCTATCAGTGTTCCGTCATCGGAGTCTTCGAAACGCTGCGCATCTTCCTGTAGCATGTACCCAACACTGTGTTGAAACAGTTCGGAGGACTCCTCAGGAGGACATGGTGGTACTAGGGAAGCATTGTGTGAAGCCATCGTGCAGAGGGAAGAGGACGCCTTGGCAGCTTCTTTGCCAGAAAAACTTCGATCAGTCTGTGTGAGAGAGGATGAGGAGGATGAGGACGGCTTGGTCATCCACTCTACTAATTCCTCTGCATGTTGAGGTTCAACACGGCCAGCTCCCAAAAAGAAGGACGAGCGGCCACGGCCACGGCCACGTGCTGAAGAGGATGCACCACATCCACTACCAGCGTTACCTCTACATGCAGAGCCTGCTTGCCCTTGTGACTCTCTGCCTCTCTTTGTTCTCCTTCCAGACATATTGAAGAGCTCAGGTGGTATGTAACAGCACAAGCGGAGTGACACGAAATGCGCTCAGGTGGTATATACCAGCACAGGTACAGTGACACTAACTGAGCTCAGGTGGTATATAGCAGCACACGTGCGGTCACACTAACTGTGCTCAGGTGGTATATAGCAGCACAGGTACAGTGACACTAACTGTGCTCAGGTGGTATATACCAGCACACGTACAGTGGCACTAACTGTGCTCAGGTGGTATATAGGAGCACACGTACAGTGGCACTATCTGTGCTCAGGTGGTATATACCAGCACAGGAACAGTGACACTAACAGTGCTCAGGTGGTATATACCAGCACACATACAGTGGCACTAACTGTGCTCAGGTGGTATATACCAGCACACATACAGTGGCACTAACTGTGCTCAGGTGGTATATAGGAGCACACGTACAGTGGCACTAACTGTGCTCAGGTGGTATATAGGAGCACACGTACAGTGGCACTATCTGTGCTTAGGTGGTATATACCAGCACAGGAACAGTGGCACTATCTGTGCTCAGGTGGTATATAGGAGCACACGTAGAGTGGCACTATCTGTGCTCAGGTGGTATATAGGAGCACACGTAGAGTGGCACTATCTGTGCTCAGGTGGTATATAGGAGCACACGTACAGTGGCACTATCTGTGCTCAGGTGGTATATAGGAGCACACGTACAGTGGCACTATCTGTGCTCAGGTGGTATATAGGAGCACACGTACAGTGGCACTATCTGTGCTCATGTGGTATATAGGAGCACACGTACAGTGGCACTATCTGTGCTCATGTGGTATATAGGAGCACACATACAGTGGCACTATTTGTGCTCAGGTGGTATATAGGAGCACACGTACAGTGGCACTATCTGTGCTCAGGTGGTATATAGGAGCACACGTACAGTGGCACTAACTGTGCTGAGGTGGTATATAGGAGCACACGTACAGTGGCACTATCTGTGCTCAGGTGGTATATACCAGCACAGGAACAGTGACACTAACAGTGCTCAGGTGGTATATAGGAGCACACGTACAGTGGCACTATCTGTGCTCAGGTGGTATATAAGAGCACATGTACAGTGGCACTAACTGTGCTCAGGTGGTATATAGGAGCACACGTACAGTGGCACTATCTGTGCTCAGGTGGTATATACCAGCACAGGAACAGTGACACTAACAGTGCTCAGGTGGTATATACCAGCACACGTACAGTGGCACTACCTGTGCTCAGGTGGTATATAGGAGCACACAAACAGTGGCACTATCTGTGCTCCGGTGGTATATACCAGCACAGGAACAGTGACACTAACAGTGCTCAGGTGGTATATACCAGCACACGTACAGTGGCACTAACTGTGCTCAGGTGGTATATAGGAGCACACAAACAGTGGCACTATCTGTGCTCAGGTGGTATATAGGAGCACACAAACAGCGGCACTATCTGTGCTCAGGTGGTATATAGGAGCACACAAACAGTGGCACTATCTGTGCTCAGGTGGTATATAGGAGCACACGTACAGTGGCACTATCTGTGCTCATGTGGTATATAGGAGCACACATACAGTGGCACTATTTGTGCTCAGGTGGTATATAGGAGCACACGTACAGTGGCACTATCTGTGCTCAGGTGGTATATAGGAGCACACGTACAGTGGCACTAACTGTGCTGAGGTGGTATATAGGAGCACACGTACAGTGGCACTATCTGTGCTCAGGTGGTATATACCAGCACAGGAACAGTGACACTAACAGTGCTCAGGTGGTATATAGGAGCACACGTACAGTGGCACTATCTGTGCTCAGGTGGTATATAAGAGCACATGTACAGTGGCACTAACTGTGCTCAGGTGGTATATAGGAGCACACGTACAGTGGCACTATCTGTGCTCAGGTGGTATATACCAGCACAGGAACAGTGACACTAACAGTGCTCAGGTGGTATATACCAGCACACGTACAGTGGCACTACCTGTGCTCAGGTGGTATATAGGAGCACACAAACAGTGGCACTATCTGTGCTCCGGTGGTATATACCAGCACAGGAACAGTGACACTAACAGTGCTCAGGTGGTATATACCAGCACACGTACAGTGGCACTACCTGTGCTCAGGTGGTATATAGGAGCACACAAACAGTGGCACTATCTGTGCTCCGGTGGTATATACCAGCACAGGAACAGTGACACTAACAGTGCTCAGGTGGTATATACCAGCACACGTACAGTGGCACTAACTGTGCTCAGGTGGTATATAGGAGCACACAAACAGTGGCACTATCTGTGCTCAGGTGGTATATAGGAGCACACAAACAGTGGCACTATCTGTGCTCAGGTGGTATATAGGAGCACACGTACAGTGGCACTATCTGTGCTCAGGTGGTATATAGGAGCACACGTACAGTGGCACTATCTGTGCTCAGGTGGTATATAGGAGCACACGTACAGTGGCACTATCTGTGCTCAGGTGGTATATAGGAGCACACGTAGAGTGGCACTATCTGTGCTCAGGTGGTATATAGGAGCACACGTACAGTGGCACTATCTGTGCTCAGGTGGTATATAGGAGCACACGTACAGTGGCACTATCTGTGCTCAGGTGGTATATAGGAGCACACGTACAGTGGCACTATCTGTGCTCAGGTGGTATATAGGAGCACACGTACAGTGGCACTAATTGTGCTCAGGTGGTATATAGGAGCACACGTACAGTGGCACTATCTGTGCTCAGGTGGTATATACCAGCACAGGAACAGTGACACTAACAGTGCTCAGGTGGTATATAGGAGCACACGTACAGTGGCACTATCTGTGCTCAGGTGGAATATAGGAGCACACGTACAGTGGCACTATCTGTGCTCAGGTGGTATATAGGAGCACACGTACAGTGGCACTAATTGTGCTCAGGTGGTATATAGGAGCACACGTACAGTGGCACTATCTGTGCTCAGGTGGTATATACCAGCACAGGAACAGTGACACTAACAGTGCTCAGGTGGTATATAGGAGCACACGTACAGTGGCACTATCTGTGCTCAGGTGGTATATAGGAGCACACGTACAGTGGCACTAACTGTGCTCAGGTGCTATATAGGAGCACACGTACAGTGGCACTATCTGTGCTCATGTGGTATATACCAGCACAGGAACAGTGACACTAACAGTGCTCAGGTGGTATATACCAGCACACGTACAGTGGCACTAACTGTGCTCAGGTGGTATATAGGAGCACACAAACAGTGGCACTATCTGTGCTCAGGTGGTATATAGGAGCACACAAACAGTGGCACTATCTGTGCTCAGGTGGTATATACCAACACACGTACAGTGGCACTAACTGTGCTCAGGTGGTATATAGGAGCACACGTACAGTGGCACTATCTGTGCTCAGGTGGTATATAGGAGCACACAAACAGTGGCACTATCTGTGCTCAGGTGGTATATAGGAGCACACAAACAGTGGCACTATCTGTGCTCAGGTGGTATATAGGAGCACACGTACAGTGGCACTATCTGTGCTCAGGTGGTATATAGGAGCACACAAACAGTGGCACTATCTGTGCTCAGGTGGTATATAGGAGCACACGTACAGTGGCACTATCTGTGCTCAGGTGGTATATAGGAGCACACGAACAGTGGCGCTATCTGTGCTCAGGTGGTATATAGGAGCACACGTACAGTGGCACTATCTGTGCTCAGGTGGTATATAGGAGCACACGTACAGTGGCACTATCTGTGCTCAGGTGGTATATAGGAGCACACAAACAGTGGCACTATCTGTGCTCAGGTGGTATATAGGAGCACACGTACAGTGGCACTATCTGTGCTCAGGTGGTATATTGGAGCACACGTACAGTGGCACTATCTGTGCTCAGGTGGTATATAGGAGCACACAAACAGTGGCACTATCTGTGCTCAGGTGGTATATAGGAGCACACGTACAGTGGCACTATCTGTGCTCAGGTGGTATATAGGAGCACACGTACAGTGGCACTAACTGTGCTCAGGTGGTATATAGGAGCACACGTACAGTGGCACTATCTGTGCTCAGGTGGTATATACCAACACAGGAACAGTGACACTAACAGTGCTCAGGTGGTATATAGGAGCACACGTACAGTGGCACTATCTGTGCTCAGGTGGTATATAGGAGCACACGTACAGTGGCACTAACTGTGCTCAGGTGGTATATAGGAGCACACGTACAGTGGCACTATCTGTGCTCAGGTGGTATATAGGAGCACAGGAACAGTGACACTAACAGTGCTCAGGTGGTATATACCAGCACACGTACAGTGGCACTATCTGTGCTCAGGTGGTATATACCAGCACAGGAACAGTGACACTAACAGTGCTCAGGTGGTATATACCAGCACACGTACAGTGGCACTAACTGTGCTCAGGTGGTATATACCAGCACACGTACAGTGGCACTAACTCTGCTCAGGTGGTATATAGGAGCACACAAACAGTGGCACTATCTGTGCTCAGGTGGTATATAGGAGCACACATACAGTGGCACTATCTGTGCTCAGGTGGTATATAGGAGCACACGTACAGTGGCACTATCTGTGCTCAGGTGGTATATAGGAGCACACGTACAGTGGCACTAACTCTGCTCAGGTGGTATATAGGAGCACACAAGTACCCCACCGGAGCACATTGGCCCAGCACCGCTAGGGTTTTTTTGCCTTCCTCTGGACCAAGCCAGGAGAGAGGAATCAGCAAATTCCTCTCCCCATCGCCCCGATCACCATGCAATTAAATTCATTATTTCCGAATTCCCCCCCTTAACAAAAACATCAAATCCAGTGACAACACACTGGACCAGATGTCAGAAGAAGCTCCACTCGGAACTCTTCAAAGCCACGTTAGGGGATAAAATAAACACAATTCAGCCGCACCTAACAGCGGAAGAAACACTGAAGGCCATAAACACAGCACTATTGCAGTCAGCTGACTTGATAGCGCTGAAACGAAAGACCCAGATCAGGAAAAATAACTCCAGCTGGTTCAACAACCAGCTGGCGTTACTGAAGCAAGAGCGCAGAAGGGCAGAAGCAGCCTGGAAAAGAAACTCTTCAGATGAGAACCTCTCGATCTACAAGGCAATAACCAGAAAATACTACAAGCAAATCTTCGAAGCCAAGAAAAACTATTTTTCTGAGGCTATCAACGGTGCCCTAAATCGCCCCCGCGAACTCTTCAAGATGGTCACTCAGACCATGAATCCAGGATGTCTTGAAGCCCCCAACTTGGATACACAAGAATTTTGCGATGAGTTATCGGATTGCTTCATTAACAAAATTGAGGCTATCCGGCAAAGCATTCAACAAAACAATTTTCGCTCCTAGCCCCCCCCCCGTAGTCATTTACACAGCACCGGCAGCAATTCACCACAGTTAGGTGAGTTCACGCTGGAACCCATCTCCATTCAGACCACAAAAAATATCATCGGCACTCTGCGCAACAGCACTGCGCCAAATTATATTATCCCCACCAAACTGCTGAAGGAATGCGCCGACATCCTGGCACCTCCTGTCACGCAGCTTATCAACCAATCCTTCAGGAAGGGCATAATGCCCTCCCAGCTGAAGGAGGGCTTTATTCAACCCATTTTGAAGAAAGCCACCCTGGATCCGAAGGATCCACTCAATTGGCGCCCCATAACAGGCCTAAATGTTCTCTCCAAGGTAATGGAGAAAGCAGTGGTACAGCAGCTGCAACAGCATCTAGATACCCACAACCTACTCGACCCATTTCAATAAGGATTCCGTCCCGGACACGGGACGGAAACAGCATTGCTTAAGATATGGGACGACGTTCTCGAGGCCGCAGACGAAGGAGAATCTTCTCTTCTGGTTCTGCTGGACCTAAGCGCAGCCTTTGATACAGTAGATCACAAGCTGTTATTGACTCGGCTGGCTAAAATAGCCAAAGTCGCAGAAAGAGATCTATCCTGGTTCTCCTCTTTTTTGGATAACCGATCGCAAATAGTGAAGCTAGGACCCTTCACTTCTGAACAACGCACATTATCGTGCGGGGTCCCTCAAGGATCTCCCCTGTCGCCGATGTTATTCAACATCTATGTGCGTCCTCTTTTCGAAATCATCAGCAGCCAAAAACTGCTATATCACTCATATGCAGACGACACGCAACTGTACTTCCGCATTTGCAATAAAAAGGATCACCACCTCAATCTAGAGACATGCCTCTCTTTGATAGAGGACTGGATGACAAAGAGTTATCTCAAACTCAACGGAGCGAAAACAGAACTTCTTCTGTTTCACGCCAAGCGCAGGAATCAACCGGCAACAACTTGGATCCCCCCGCCCATTCTGGGCAAAATCATCTCCCCTAGCGCCAAAGTCAAAAGTCTTGGGGTCATCTTTGACTCCGACATGACAATGAACGCACAAATAGGGTCAGTAGTCAGCGGATCTCACCATCTGCTGCGCCTACTACGCAGACTCATTCCTTTCATTCCCAAGAAAGACGTAGCGGTCGTGGTGGGAGCAATTGTAAACTCCAGACTGGACTATGCAAATGCCCTTTACCTCGGACTCCCCAAGTACCAAATCGCTTGTCTTCAAGTCGTTCAAAATACGGCCGCCAGACTTGTGACTGGGAAAAAACCATGGGAATCAATCTCGCCTTCACTGAGATCCCTTCACTGGCTACAAGTTAAAGACAGAATCACCTTTAAAGCTCTCTGTCTAACGCATAGATGTATCCATGGGAATGTTCCCCATTATATATGCGAAAAATTAAAAATTCAGAATCCCAATCGTATTTTACGATCCACCAATCAAAATTGGCTTCAGATACCGAAAGCCAGATACAAGTCCAAAGGGGACAGAAGATTCGCTGTCCAAGGTCCCAGACTATGGAACGCCTTACCAGCCAGCATTCGGCTGGAGGAGAACTACTTGGTCTTCAGGAGAAAGATTAAGACTCATCTCTTTTGATCTCAAAGGAGACAGGAACAACAAGCGCCCAGAGGCGATTTACTTTGCATGTGCTGCGCTATATAAGTTTTCATTCATTCATTTTTTTTCAGGTGGTATATACCAGCACACGTACAGTGGCACTAACTGTGCTCAGGTGGTATATAGGAGCACACGTACAGTGCCACTAACTGCGCTCAGGTGGTATATACCAGCACACGTACGCTGACCCCAAATGCGCTCAGGTGGTATGTCACAGCACGCGTACGGTAACCCCAAATGCGCTCTGGTGGTATGTCACAGCACACGTACGGTGACCCCAAATGCGCTCAGGTGGTATGTCACAGCACATGTACGGTGACCCCCAAATGCGCTCAGGTGGTATGTCACAGCACACGTATGGTGACCCCAAATGCGCTCAGGTGGTATTAAACAGCACACGCACAGTCAGAGCGACTGCCTTTCTGTGCAATTCAATAGCCCACTTGCATTAACAGCAACTGCCTTTCTGTGCAAATAAATAGCACACGTGCAGTAACGGTTAATGCGTCTATGTGCAATTAACTAACACGTGTACACTAACACGTTAGAGCATCATGCACAATCTCCTGCCTGACAGATACTAATAGCAGAACTAGCTAAGCTATACAGTTTATAAATATATTGACAACTCCTAGGGATGTGAATAAATTCTCTACAAACTGTACATTTAACTATACTAACTAGTAGCCTCCCTGATCTATCTATCTATCTATCTATCTATCTATCTATCTATCTATCTATCTATCTATCTATCTATCTATCTATCTATCTATCTATCTATCTATCTATCTATCTATCTGAAAAGACACTGTGGCCCAGATTCAGGTACATCTGCGCATTATTGGACCGGCGTAGCGCACCGCCTTTACGTTAGACTTGCGCAATTTTGCCGCGTAATCCCCCTATTCTCGTAGCTTTTGCGCAGGAAATTGCGCATGCGTAACGTTTTTCCCGAGGCGTAAGGAGGAGTAATACAAATTGGGAAGTGTTACATTGAAATGAGCCGTGACCCCATGCAAATTAAGGGCCGGCCGGCTCGCGCATGCGCGCTTGAAGTAGACTTTTTTTCTCTTTTTAGACCAGCTTTTATATGGTCTAATTTTAGACAGAACATTTTGCTGTTGCGCACACTGCGTCGCCTGCGCTGCCCCAACGTTCTTTTGTGGATCCCCGTAAGTCCCTCATTAGCATATTTGACTAGCAAATCAATGGTCTGTCTAGCGCACTTTTGCGCGGACGGATGCGCCAGTCTAACGAAATTACGCGGGACAAAAAAAAGTAGATTTTTTGCATATCTCCTTCTGGGGATGCCGTGCATCGAAACGCACGCGCACATTTAGACTTACGCACACGCATCTCCTGTTGCGCAGGCGTAATCACTCTGTGAATCTGGGCCTGTGTCTCTATCTATCTCTCTCTCTCTAACTCACTGTCTGTCTAACTTGTCTGTAAGGCAAGCCGGAACACACTACACGAGGCCGCCCGGGAGGCGGCCTTTTATAGTGTGGGGCGTGTGCTAAAGCCCTGAGCCCTAATTGGCCAAAGCACCCTGGCTTTGGCCAATTCGGTCTCTTTGTTTTTTGGGCGCTGTGATTGGCCAAGCATGCGGGGTCATGGTGCATGCTTGGTCAATCATCAGCACGCAACGCCGCAGTGAATTATGGGCCGTTGCGCGTCATGCGAATTTTGGCGCGAAGAACCATATTTGTTCGTTTTCGACGAACGATCGAACGGCCGATGTTCGATGCGAACTTGAGTTCACATCGAATGCGAAGCTCATCCCTAATTGAGAACTACAAGCTGTCAGCAGAAATAGCTGACAGTAGTAGTAGTTCACAATTTTGCATGTTTTAATTGTGACAGCAGATGCAGAGGGAGGATCCCCTGGCCACTGTCACAATAGGGGATAGTTTTGGGGTGGTAGCAGGTGACTTAGTAACATTATACATGTTACATCCTAAATATGGGTATAACAGGTAAAATGTTACTAGAGGAGAACTTATCCTTTAAGAAAACATTTACAGTAAGCCATGTTGCCAAACATACTTAGAAATACATGTTGGTTTAAATACACTTTAAAGATAGTATCATTGTACCACAGCTCCATAGACAACTCCTTCCTTAAAATTCTATCAAAGCCAATGGAACGTCATATTTCCTTTAGGTCTTTTTTTACTTTAATCAAAAATTAAATATTTACTCATGCAAAGTGTCTAAAAAGTAGAGAAAAACAAAAACACACCACAAAGGAAAAAACTGGGTTGCTGGAACTTTAAATGGCATGTGTAAACCATAAACAAAATAAATTATTATGGAATCTGTGCCACCCTATTACATGTACCATGAATAGGGATGAGCTTCGCGTTCGATACGAACGTATGTTCGACTCGAACATTGTCTGTTCGTGCGTTCGACGAAATTCGAACAATAGTGATCGTTCGCGCCAAATTCGAGTGACGCAAAACGGCCAATAATTCACTGCGGCATTGCGCGCTGATGATTGGCCAAGCATGCTTTATGTGCCGCATGCTTGGCCAATCACAGCGCACAAAAAATGAAGAGCCATAATTGGCCAAAGCCTGGGTGGCTTTGGCCAATTATGGCTCAGGGCTTTAGCACACGCTCCACACTATATAAGGCCACCTGCTGGGCGGCCTCGTGTAGTGTGTTACGGCTTTTTAATGAAAGCAGTCAGAGAGACAGAGAGATAGTCTTTGTATATAGCTAGATAGAGCAGGCAGGCTAGTCAGTTTAGCTTCAATTACAGTGTGTAGAGAATATACCATGTTTCCCCCGAAAATAAGCCTGGGGCTTATATTCATTTTGGCAACAAAAGACATGGTAGGCCCTTATTTCTGGGGTAGGTCTTACCATGTAATGTGTTGTCTTCTCTCCCTCCCTGCCTGTCAGGAATCCACAGTGTGAACTGAGCTAAAATGCTTGTAAAATCCTATAACCCACTCTATTACCGTATTATATAATGTACAATGTGTGTGTTTCTGTAATATAATTGTGCCAAATACCTTCGTTATAGTGCTGCTCTGCGCTTCTGTGACCTCCGGAGCTCTCTTCCCCACAATTATATTACAGAAACACACACATTGTATGTTTATATAATACCACAATAGAGTGGATTATAGGATTTTACAAGCATTTTAAACTAGGGCTTATTTTCGGGGTTGGGCTTATATTTCAGCCCTCCTGGAAAATAACACTAGGTCTTATTTTCGGGGTAGGTCTTTCAGGGAAACAGGGTATATACATCCCTAGGAGTTGCACATATATTTATACACTGTATAGCTTAGATAGATCTGCTATTCCGAATTTACTGGCAGGCAGGTGATTGTGCTATTTAAAGACGTTATCACAGGCATAGACACCCAGCAGGTACAATATTTAACCACTTTAGCCCCGGACCATATTGCTGTCCAATGACCAGAGCACTTTTTGTGATTCGGCACTGCGTCGCTTTAACTGACAATTGCGCGGTCGTGCAACATGGCTCCCAAACAAAATTGGCGTCCTTTTTTTCCCACAAATAGAGATTTCTTTTGGTGGTATTTGATAATTTCTGCGGTTGTTATTTTTTGCGCTATAAACAAAAATAGAGCGACAATTTTGAAAAAAAATGCAATATTTTTTACTTTTTGCTATAATAAATATCCCCCAAAAATATATAAAAAAACATTTTTTTCCTCAGTTTAGGCCAATACGTATTCTTCTACATATTTTTTGTTAAAAAAAATCTCAATAAGCGTTTATTGATTGGTTTGCGCAAAAGTTCTAGCGTTTACAAAATAGGGGGTCGTTTTATGGCATTTTTATTAATATTTTTTTTTACTAGTAATGGCGGCGATCAGCATTTTTTTTCAGTTCTGCGACATTATGGCGGGCACTTCGGACACTTTTGACAGATTTTTGCAGCCATTGGCATTTTTAAAGCGATCAATGCTATAAAAATGCATTGTATTACTATAAAAATGCCATTGGCAGTGAAGGGGTTAACACTAGGGGGCATGGAAGGGGTTAAGTGTGTTCTTGGTGTGTTCTAACTGTATGGGGGGGTGGTCTCACTAGTGGAAATCACTGATCTTCTGTTCATACATTGTATGAACAGAAAATCAGCGTTTCCCCCGCTGACAGGAACGAGAGCTTAGTGTTTACACACAAAGCTCCCGTTCCCTGCTCTGTAACGAGCAATCGCGGGTGCCGGTGGCGATCGTACCCGCCGGGCACGCGCGCGGTACTCGGGGGCGAGCGGGGACGCGCACGCGCCCCCTAGCAGCCGCTTTAGAGCGGACGTATAGCCATGGGCTCTCGCCCAGGAGTGCCGCCGTCCCGCAGTAATATGACGGCGGGCGGTCGGCAAGCAGTTAAAGGAATTTTTTTATTTTTTTATTTAAGCATCAATAAAATCACTGCTCCTGGAGCAGTGATTTTAATGATGCTTAACTTTAAAAAAAAAAAGAAAAATTCCTTAAAATATTGTACCTGCTGTGTGTTTATAGGTTGCCTGTGAAAACTTCTTTAAAAACCCGGGTCTTGCCCGACTGAACATGTATCAATGGGAAAAAAAGTTTTAAAAACGGTCATTTTTTAGGAGTCCTGCTCCTGAAAAAAACGACCGTTTTTTAAACTTTTTTCCATTGATACATGTTCCCTGGGGCAAGACCCCGGGTTCTGAAAGATGTTTTCCAACAGTAAACTGAATATTGGTCTTTAAAATGATCGTTTTTGAATTTGAACGTTCGAGTCCCATAGACTTCAATGGGGTTCTAAATGTTAGCGAGAACGGTCGGTCTGTTCGACGGTTCTGGTACGAAACGAACGTGGGGGTGTTCGGCTCATCCCTAACCATGAATCAATGTGTGTAGTATAAAGGCTTATTAGTGCGTAAAAAAAATATTCAGAATACAATAAATACAACATTTTTTAAATTAGATACAGTGGGCCAGATTCTCGTAAGAGATACGATGGCGTAGCTCCATATACGCCGTTGTATATCTGTTTTTTTTTAGCCGGGTATCTATGTGACTGATTTTTCGAATCAGTTACGCATAGATTTTGCTTAGATCCAACTTGCATAAGTCACTTACACCGTCGGATCTAAGTTGCAATGTTACGCTGGCCGCTAGGTGGCGTTCCCGTCGATTTCTGCATCAAATATGCAAATGAGCCTGTTACGCCGATTCCCGAACGTATTTGCGCCCCGTAGTCATAGTTTACGTCGTTTGCGTAAGCGTAAGGTTAGCCCTGCTATATGAGGGATAACCTTGCATAGGTCCAGTGTACGCCATGTTAAGTATGGATGTCGGGACAGCGTCGTGTTTTTTCCGTCGTTTACGTTATTTACGTAACTCGTCGCGAATAGGGCTGTGCGTTAATTACGTTCACTTTGAAACCAATGTATTTGCGGCATACTATTGAGCATGCGCACTGGGCTACGTTTACGGCAGGTGCATGTGCAGTTTGTTTTGTTCGGCGCGGGGACGCGCTTAATTTAAATACAAGCTGCCTCCTTTGAATTACGCGGGGATATGCCGGGCCATTTACACTACGCCGCCGCAAATTACGGAGCAAGTGCTTGGAGAATACGGCACTTGCTCCTGTAAGTTGCGGCGGCGTAGTGTAAATCTACACGAGAATCTGGCCCAATGTGTTCAATGTGTATAAACATAAGTAAGGTGGTAATTCGTGCATTTAAAGTGCTATAAGTAAAATACATGTAAAATTACTCTATAGAGTACTATGAAAGTCCATCAGGAAAACTAAAAAATCCATTTGGAATCAGGTATGCTCTCAGTGAAGACAGTGAAGATAGCTCATCAAGAAATTTCCAAACGAAAGTGCACCATGCACAAGCAAGTCTTTCACTGCAAATCACTGTGCATGCTCCCACCAAGGTGCGCACTCACTCGCTAAAATGGACCCCCTAGGCTTTTACCAAGGCAGGTCTACAAGGCTGTATAATGCTGTATCACTCAAAAGTATGCAGGCCACATTGCTAAATCCAACTGTTTGTGAAAGATGTGCTTCGAGACTGTTTCTTAATAAAGGTAAATGTTTATTGATCATGGATAATGCATTAAACACCAACAACACAATTCACGATGCAGGGATGGTGACTTCTTCAGGAAGGTGTATGAAACATGTTCACATGTTACACGCGTGACGTTACCCGCGACTGCACACTGTACACCGTTGGTCCTAACAACCTGTTGATGGATCCCGGTTTTCTGGCTATTTACCTAGCACTCAGGAACGAGTGCTTTTTATGTGAGTGTTTTTATTTCTATGCAATAAATTTTAAGTATGCTTCAGAGAGCACTAGATTTCTTTCAATTTTTTTGCATAACCACAACTGGCGTTCGAGTCCACTGATGCCGCAATGAGTGATCCACTGTTGGATTGATCAGACGAATCAGGAGGTCCTTGTTATCACATGCTGTTTGACCTTTTTGGTCTAGGCAACAGGGTGAGAGGCCATTCTTACCTTTCTTGGTGGAGGTTTTCTTCTGATTTCATCATTCACATTTTGGATTTGGCTCCTCATATTCACTTTGGATTATCAGTGCACCTATGGACATTTTTTATTTTTCTTATATTTACCTTTTATTTTATATTAATTTGTTTTGCGCTGCACTATTTTTTTATCAATTTCTGTTGGGGTGTTTTATTTGAATTAACCTTCAGTGCTGGCTTGCATTAGTTTCTATTGTGTGTTATGTTTACTTTCTAGCGCTGAAAAATTTATTTACTTGTATCCACATTAGTAATAGCCAGTAACATTGCCCCAACATAAAAATAGCCAGTAACATTGCCCCCACATAATAATAGCCAGTAACAGTGCCACCACATAATAATAGCCAGTAACATTGCCCCCACATAATAGCCAGTAACAGTGCGCCCACATAATAGCCAGTAACATTGCCCCCACATAATAGCCAGTAACAGTGACCCCACATAATAGCCAGTAACATTGCCCCCACATAATAGCCAGTAACATTGCCCCCACATAATAGCCAGTAACAGTGCCCCCACATAATAGCCAGTAACATTGCCCCCACATAATAGCCAGTAACATTGCCCCCAACTCACTGTTGCAGATGGCTCTGGAATAGAAGATCCCACGAGCCCTCTGCTCTGCTCAGCGTGCACCGCCGCCACCGCCGGGTGTACCAATATGGCCGACCTCTCCGAACTTGCGTAAATTGTAAAATAAAGGAAACACAATGTTTTTTCAATTAAATAACATTTTACTTTTATTTGTTTTTACTTTTTTAATACATACAGTCACCGGTCAGTATCCCCGATCACAGCCACGCCAGACATATTTTCAGCAAGCTCCTGCACATAGTCTTTTTTTATTCTTTATCTTATATTTACATACTGACCCAGCAAATCCAGTGCTGTCCTGCTATAAACTACTGCCACAGTGTCCCCCCACCACCATCTGTCCTTACTAGAGATAGGTCCGATGTTCGAACAAATGAACATATGGGATGCTCGTGAGATGTTCACCCTCCGACGAGTACCCCATAATGCACTGTGAGATCGCAGTCCATTGATGGCTTCTGAGCTCTGGGGCTAATTCCACGCCCCACACTATATGAGGCTGCTTCCAATATAGTGCGGTGTAGTGCAGAGTATATAGTATAGTACAATGCAGTGCAGAGAATATAGTGCAGTGCAGCATATATAATACCATGTAATCCAGAGTATCTTATACAGTGTAGTGCAGAGTATATAGTACAGTGAAGCGTATATAGTGCAGAGCAGAGCATATAGTGCAATGTAGTGTAGAGTATATAACACAGTATATCGTGCAGTGCAGTGCAGAGTATATAAGGCAGGGTAGTGCAGAGTATATAGCACAGTGCAGTGCAGAGTATATAGTGCAGTGCAGAGTATATAATACCATGTAATACATATATAATACAGTGTAGTGCATAGTACATAGTCCAGAGTAGATTATATACAGTGGGGCAAAAAAGTATTTAGTCAGCCACCAATTATGCAAGTTCTCCCAATTAAAAAGATGAAAGACAAAGGGCCAGATTCTCGTAGATGCGCGCCTAATTATGTAGGCGTTGCGCATCTCAGATGCACTACGCCGACGTAACGCGGAGTGGCAAGTACCATATTCCCTAAGTAAATGCGCTCCAAGATGCGCCTGCGTCACGTAAAAACATTGGCGTAATCCGGCTCAACAACAAAGTAGGAGGGAAGTGGGCGTGTTGCATTGTAATGAAGCGTGACCCCATGCAAATGCAGGCCGGGACGAACGGAGCATGCGCCATGACGTGGATGACCCGCGCCGTGACGTGGTTGACCCGCGCCGTGACGTGGATGCCTTCTGCGCATGCGCAAAGCCTCCCTACGATTCGCCGGCGCAGGGTATATAATGCGCCCACACATGCGCCCGTGCAGCGCAAACGTCTCCCATTTTCTTGATAGTGACGGCCAAAGTTTGTGCAGGACAAAATGACAAGTGCTGTTAAGGAGAGGAGGAAGAAAAATTTCTCCCCAGAGGAGAGGGCAATTGTTGTGAGGGCAATGGAGAAATATGACTCGCGGCTCCATGGTGCTGACAGTGCCCGGACCAGCAAGTCCCGAAAGGATCAGATCCTAATGAAGGTTGCGTGCTAAGTGAATGCCCTCTCTCATGAGGTCCGGACACCGCAGGACATTCAAAAGAAAATGAATGACCTGCGGCGTCTCGTGAAGAGCAAGCTGGCTGCCATAGCTCGGCATGCCAGGGGCACTGGAGGGGGCCCACCCTGCACTGTCCGCCTGACTGAGGAAGAGAAGGTGGTTGCCCGCTGCCTGCAGACAGAGCAGGTTGAGGGAGTTGGGGGCTATGAGTCCCAAAAGCCAGCCCTGAGGACAGGTAAGTGTGTTTTATATTCTATCTGTTGTGTAGCATGTATGGGGGTGGAAGGGAACATGTGCCAAGTGTGTGGGTTCACCAACATGGGCATCTTTTGTGTCATCCACAGATGTGCAGGAGGGAGCGGGGCCATCTGTTGATGCCAGGGCCCGTCAGGATCCATCCCCCGAGCACCCAGACCCTCTGGCTGCCCCCCTGAAACAGGACTTGGAGGGAAGTGGGCACACCTCAACGGAGGAGGTGGTTGAGGAGGATGTCGTAGTCCAGGACCAGGACCTGTACGTTGTTTTGGAGGAGGATGATGGGTTGCCCGGACCAGCCCAGGCTATCCCCCCATCTTTATCGAACCCCTCAGTGTCCCCCCCCAACCTCTCCAGTCCCTCTGTTTCCCCCCCCCTCATCTCCGGCCCCTCAACATCCTCCCCTTATGCCCGGTCCCCTGCCACTCCCCGGAAGGCAACGTGCAAGACCAGGGGTGTTCATAAGGTCCTGCCGGAACAGCTGGCCAGACAGCAGGACCAGCAAAATCGGCACCTGTCAGAGGTCGTGGAGGAGATGAGGCGCCTGGCCAACAGCCTGGCATCTTCGGGACACATTACAGATGCCATCCAAGACCTTGCTGTCAACAGCGCAGCAACGCTGACCAGCCTGGGGGAGCTGCAGGCGAACACCTCCGACCTTGTGGGGGAGGTTCATGCCCTGTGCCTTGCAGTCGAGGAGCAGGCTGCTGTGCAGACACACATAGCGGTTGCCCTGGAGGGCATGCAGGCAGCCAGGGAGGGACGTGGGGATGCTCCTCCTCCACCTGCTACCCCCCCCACCTGTGGCTGCCCCCAAGTGTTATTTAATGCTCTGGGTAAAAGCTTTTTTTTTGTTATATTATGTTCTGGGTAAGAGCTTCTTTTTTTTTTTTATACTGCACACGGTGCAGTGTGAATGGTGTGTGAATGTGAGGGGGTGGCACTCCTGCCACTAAGGGGTGTCACCCTCGGCCGTTGGGGAGAGGTTATCCCCACGGCTGTGTGAATGGTGTATGAATGGACAGCAACATCATTGGGGCCTTGACGTGGCGTTGCTGCTCCCAAGTCCTACATGCTGGACTTGGGCTAATCCAATGTGATGTGAATGTGGGGTGTGTGTGCTAGGGACCACAGTGGTGTACACGCATGCATTGTCTGTGTGCCATGCTGTATGTGTGTGTTTAACGGTCAAAGATTCGTAACACGAGGACCCTCCTGACTGCTCTTCCATCAGCTGACGGGGTCTCCTCTGGCAGGGGGGGCTGTGTGGTTGGGGGGTCAGGTCATCACGAATGGCAATCTGCAGGCCCTTTCTCATGGCAAAGTTGTGCAGAATGCAACATGCACCGATGATCTGACCCACAAAGTTGGGGGAATACAATAGGGCCCCCCCAGACTTATCCAGGCATCGGAAACGGGACTTCAGGAGGCCAAATGTGCGCTCCACCACTGCACGGGTTTTGATGTGTGCTTCATTGTATCTTCTCTCTCCTCTGGTTTGGGGGTTCCGGAAAGGAGTCATGAGATGGGGTCCCAGTACATATGCAGAGTCACCTGTAAGGGAAAAGACAGGAGGATGTTAGTCATGCATGTGCCCCTTGTGATGTGTGCACCATGGGGGGGGGACAGTCATGCCTGCCACCCATGTCACTCACCAACCAGCCAGCTGTCCCCATACATGTCCTGCTCAAAATCTTCTGGGATGTTGCTTTGATGGTATATGTAGCTGTCGTGGCTGGATCCGGGGTCTTTGGCACGGACGTGCCATATGAGGTATTTGGCATCGGCTATCACCTGTACGTTGATGGAGTGCCAGTGCTTCCGATTGCGGTATATGTGCTCTGTGGCACTGGGGGGCTGGAGTGCCACATGTGTGCAATAAATGGCCCCGATGGTGCGTGGGAATCCGTCAATTCTGTAGAAATCTGTCATTGCCTTCTGCCGCAGGTGCTCAGTGGTGGGTCTGATGATGTGGTGGGACATGCGTCTGAGGATTGCGGGGACAACCTGGTGCAGACATCTGCTTATGCTGGTTTGTGACATCCCAGCCACCACTCCACTTGTACGCTGGAATGATCCACTGGCAAGGAAATGGAGTGTTGCCAGGACCTTCACCAGTGGCTGCAGTGCATGTGAGCGGTGTGTTGGGCTGGTGATCTCATCCTGCAGGGCTGTGGTCAGTTCCAGGATGGCAGCAGGGCTGAATCTGTCAGGGACCTACCTGTGGGCTCCGACAAACCCCTGTTGCTTGCGCTCGTGCTCCAATTGCGCGTTTCTGCGTCACGGGGGCGCGCGCGTGTGCGGCGAGAGCACGCGCATGCGCACTAGCCCTTCTTCCCCTTTAAAAGCTCAGTAACAGCAGTGACACCTTGCTGTCTGATCTACAGCTTCGTGTCCTAAAAACCCTGAAACCTGATGTCTGTTGAAACCTGATACCTGCTTACCTGATACCTGTTGAAACCTGATACCTGCTCTACCCGATACCTGACCCGGCTCCGTCTGACTACCTGAATACCGTTACCGACCCCTGGCTTGATCCGACTCCGCTCTACTCTGCTGCCCATCGTTATCAGACCTATGCTTGAACTTTGACAACGCTACCTCCGCTACAGAGTGACTTTCGGGTGATCCGCCCATCTGACCCTTGCTGACTGCATACCCTGTCTTGCATCCGATCAGCTCATCCACCAGTTCCCGCTATCTGGTTCCGGTGGCCTTCCAGAGACGCTGTCTCCTACACTGCCTGTCTGCAAGATTTCCATTCCGACCGGTCTGCTATCATCACCAAGCACTCTTACCCCACCGCGCTCCCGGACTTGCTGTCCCCACTCCAGCAGTCCCTGAACCCGGGCGGTAAGAGGGGCTCCTTCCTGCATACGAGGCTCTATCCACGAGGTACGTAACAGTATCAGACAGCCATGTCAGAGCCTGCGGGAATAGCCCCTGCCATAGACGAAATCTGCAAACACCTGGCGTCTCTCACAGAAGCAGTAAAGAACCTACAGGAAGGCTACGTTAGGCTAGAAGGACAGGTACACAGCCTGGCTGCCCCCAGTGATCCAGCTGCTCCTTCAACCTCCAGATCCACATCGGCTGTTTCTGCTCCTTCGGTGGTAATGCTCCCACCTGAACCAAGAGTTCCAGTGCCAGAGCGATTCGCTGGCGACCGCACCAAATTTCGAGCCTTCCGTAGCGCCTGTGAGCTCTACTTCGCCCTACAACCCCGGACATTTTCCTTGGAGGTCACCAAAGTGGGATTCGTAATCTCCCTACTACAAGGGGACCCTCAGACCTGGGCCCACCGGCTGCTCGAGGAGAATGGTGACCAGACGCGGACCCTGTTCGCTTTTCTTGAGGCCATGGCTCTGCTATATGATGACCCTCAACGAGCCGCCACCGCAGAGTCTGCCCTACTCACGCTCCAGCAAGGTCGCAGAGCGGCTGAGGACTATGTCACGGACTTTAGGCGCTGGAGCGCGGACACTCAATGGAACGATGCAGCTCTGCGGCACCAGTTTCGCTTGGGCCTTTCTGAAAGCCTGAAGGACGAACTCGCTCGAGTGGGGGTGCCCGAGACCCTCGAGGATCTAATTACCACAGCTATTCAGATCGACCGCCGGCTTCGTGAACGCCGGGCTGAGCGATCTTCTCAGCCGAACCGTCCCACCTGGATGACTGCAAAAGTACCTATGCCGGCTTCTCGCTACCTGCCTCCTACCTACCCAGATCCCCCCAGCACCAACCAGGACTCATCTGAACCCATGCAACTTGGCCTCATGCGGCCAACACTACCACCTGAAGAGCGGGCACGTCGTCGCCAACTCAACCTTTGCATGTACTGCGGCGGGACTGGCCACTACGTTCGCAACTGTCCTGTTAAGACACGTAAGTGCCTCCTCTCAACTCCTGTCAACTTCTCAGCCCTGTCAGGCAATGCAACCCACCTTGCTCTACCCTTCTCGTTACAGTGCCAGGGAAGGACTATTCCGGTCAACGCCATCCTTGACTCCGGCGCATGCAGCTGCTTCATCGATACTGCTTTTGTCAACCTGCACAGCATCCCCTTACGAAGAAAGACCCATGGACTCTCTGTTTTTCTGGCCGACGGCTCCCGCATCAGTTCTGGACAGGTAACCCAAGAGACTCTTCCTCTACCCGCTTTAATCGCTCCTCAGCACAAGGAACTGTTGGTCCTAGATGTTATTTCTTCTCCTCTGTTTTCGGTAATCCTCGGCCTACCCTGGCTTCAGGTTCACAACCCTCTGATTAATTGGGCATCAGGGGAGGTGTCTTTTCAGTCCCCTTACTGCCAGCAATACTGTCTACCCGGGCCCACCAGTTCACCTCCCACCTTACTATGTATGGACTCTGACCCAAGCCTGCTTCAGTGCATTCCTGAACCCTATCATGACTTCCTGGACGTTTTTAGTAAACGGGGGGCCGACTCCCTTCCGCCCCATCGCCCCTATGACTGCCCGATCGAGCTCCTCCCAGGGGCTGAAATTCCTTTTGGGCGTATCTTCCCGTTGTCAGAAAAGGAGCAGGAAGCCCTAATAATATATATAGACGAAAACTTACATAAGGGGTTCATCCGGCCTTCTACCTCCCCAGCAGGCGCCGGAATATTTTTCGTTACCAAAAAGGATCAGTCCCTTCGTCCGTGTGTGGATTACCGGGAACTAAATAATATCACAGTGAAAAACCGGTACCCGCTACCCCTGGTACCCGAACTCTTCCAAAAACTGAGGTCGGCTACCGTCTTCACCAAGCTAGACCTGAGAGGGGCCTACAACCTGGTCCGTATTCGGGAGGGGCACGAATGGAAAACAGCTTTTCGTACCCGATTCGGTCATTACGAATACTTAGTCATGCCCTTCGGACTGTGTAATGCGCCCGCCACCTTTCAGCATTTTATTAATGACGTACTCAGAGACTTTCTGGACACCTTTGTAATTGTCTATCTTGATGATATTTTAGTCTTTTCCAGATCATTAGACAGACACCGAGAGCATGTTCGTAAAGTCCTCCACTGGCTCCGGCTACACAGATTATACGCCAAGGCGGAGAAATGCGAATTTGAACGTCAGACCATCCAGTTCCTGGGCCTGGTAATCTCTCCCACCGGAATTAAGATGGACCCTCAGAAGGTGTCTGCTATCCTTGACTGGCCAGTGCCCCTGGACAAGAAGGGGGTACAACGCTTCGTAGGTTTTTCAAACTTCTATAGAAGATTTATCAGGGGGTTTTCTGCAATAATTTCCCCCATCACACAATTGACCAGACAAAACCTACGCTTTCACTGGAACCCAGAAGCTCAAAAGGCCTTTGACCGACTCAAGAAGCTTTTCACGTCAGCCCCGATCCTCAGTCACCCTGATCCTGCACTACCCTATATCCTCGAGGTTGACGCATCTGAAGTCGCAGTGGGAGCTGTTGTCTCCCAACGCCAAGGGGAATAAAGACCTAATGCATCCCATTGGATTCTTTTCCCGGAAACTTTCTCCTGCGGAAAGAAATTATGATGTCGGAGATCGTGAGTTACTTGCCATCAAGACCGCATTGGAGGAATGGAGGTACCTGTTAGAAGACCCAGCCCACCCAGTATTAATTTATACCGATCACAAGAATCTTGAGTACCTAAGATCTGCTAAAAGGTTGAAGCCCCGTCAAGCCCGCTGGGCACTGTTTTTCTCACGTTTCTGTTTTCACATCACATACCGACCAGGTTCAAAGAATGTCAAACCAGACGCACTATCCCGGATGCATGATAACCCCAAGGATATACCTGACACTATTTTACCAGCAGGTAACTTCCTACTTCTCCAGTCTGGTCTACTCTCCGAAATTAGAGAAGCATCCACAGACGCCTCCAAACCTTCCAGCATCACTTTAACATCTAGGGATGGACTGTTTTGGAGAGGCAGCCAAATTTTCGTTCCAGAAACAAGTCGTGTGGAGGTCCTGAAACTCCTTCACGACCACCCGTTGGCAGGACACTTTGGGGTTCGGAAAACCCTCGAACTGGTACGTCGTACCTTCTGGTGGCCAGACCTGGAAAATTTCTGCAAAACATATGTTAACTCATGCCCCACGTGTAATCGAAACAAGACCACAAGCAGCCGAGCCTGGGGACTGTTGAAGCCCCTACCTGTACCCAATAGACCCTGGGAAATTATTTCTATAGATTTCATAGTAGAACTTCCTTGTTCGGAGGGGTGCACGGCAATTTTTGTAGTCGTGGATCGCCTATCCAAGATGGCTCATTTCCTTCCCTTAAGGAGTACCCCAACGGCCGCAGAGACTGCTCGTATCTTCATCAAGGAGATTGTTCGGCTACATGGAATTCCCTCCAACATCGTGTCTGAAAGGGGGGTTCAGTTCACGTCCCGCTTCTGGAGATCCCTATGTGAAACTTTGAAGATTAAACTCTCCTTTTCCTCAGCTTATCATCCCCAAACCAACGGGCAAACAGAGAGGACCAACCAGACTCTTGAACAGTACATTAGGTGCTTTACGTCCTTCTCTCAGGACGATTCGGTTTCCCTGCTACCTCTAGCGGAGTTCGCGTACAATAACGCCAACCACTCAGCCACTGGGCAATCCCCTTTCTTTGCCAATTATGGTTTTGATCTAACATTTTTACCTGACCTTTTTTCAGAATCCCCAGTCCCGGCAGTGCAGAGTATGATGGAGTTCCTCAGTCACAACAACCAGGTATTACGGGAAGCGGTGACTAAAGCTCAAGCTGCCAGTAAGAGGTTCTTTGACCGGAAGAAGAGAGGCGAATTGAATCTTCAGCCAGGTGACCAGGTATTGCTATCTACAACCAACCTCAAGTTGGCCTGTCCTTCAAAGAAGTTGGGACCAAAGTTCATAGGACCTTTTCCAGTACGAAGAAAGATCAATGAGGTATCGTATGAACTATCCTTACCTGATTCTTTGAAAATTCATCCAGTATTCCATGTGTCATTGTTGAAACCTGCAGTTCTGGATCCCTTTCCTGATAGGGGGACCAGTCCCCCAGAACCTGTTTTTGTTGATGGGTGCGAGGAATACGTTGTGGAGGCCATCCTCGACTGCAGGAAGCGGCAAGGGCAAACTCAATTTTTAGTAAAATGGAAAGGGTATGGCCCAGAAGACAATTCCTGGGAACCCGAAAACAACATCCATGCACAGAGACTGATTCGCAATTTCTTTTCCGCTCACCCTGAAAAAAGAACCCAATTTGGCATCCGGAGGCTGCCCCTTGGGGGGGGGGCAATGTCAGGGACCTACCTGTGGGCTCCGACTAACCCCTGTTGCCCCCGCTCGTGCTCCAATTGCGCGTGTCTGCGCGCCGTTACCGACCCCTGGCTTGATCCGACTCCGCACTACTCTGCTGCCCATCGTTATCAGACCTATGCTTGAACTTTGACAACGCTACCTCCGCTACAGAGTGACTTTCGGGTGATCCGCCCATCTGACCCTTGCTGACTGCATACCCTGTCTTGCATCCGATCAGCTCATCCACCAGTTCCCGCTATCTGGTTCCGGTGGCCTTCCAGAGACGCTGTCTCCTACACTGCCTGTCTGCAAGATTTCCATTCCGACCGGTCTGCTATCATCACCAAGCACTCTTACCCCACCGCGCTCCCGGACTTGCTGTCCCCACTCCAGCAGTCCCTGAACCCGGGCGGTAAGAGGGGCTCCTTCCTGCATACGAGGCTCTATCCACGAGGTACGTAACAGAATCTGAAGATGCGATACACCTCCTCATCCCCCATGCCAAAGAGGCTCATGCGCGCTCGGTAGATCCTCTCACGTGCCCCCCTCCTCCTACTCCTCCTCCTATGCTCATCTTCCTCTGCATACATTAGTAGTGATAAGACCATGGCTGCCCCTGGCATGTTGGCATACGAATGTGTTGTCCAGTAAGTGTGATTGCTCAGCTCGTCGGTTATGGTGCTGCTGTAGTTGCTCTCCAGCTGACTTGCACACGGTCTTGAGCAAAGTTACCCGTGCTTTTATGAGGGGTATGTTTACTCAAGGCTTTCGTGTTACGCGCACCACGAGTAGCCAACGCCGAACGCGCGTAGTTTCGGGAATCCGCTCATCTCCCTCATTTGCATATTTGCATGCTAATTCAATGGGAACTGAATATTTACGATGCGTAACTATGCGCCTACGCCGCGCTAGCTTAAAGCATTTTCGCCGCTCAGACGAAAAAGATTTTCTCGCGTATGTGGTTCTGTGTTTACCACGCATCGATACGCAGGCGCACATTTACAATTACGCCATGCAAATCCATTTACGCAGGCGTAGCGCCGCTGAGAATCTGGCCCAAAATGTGGAAACAAATCCAGACAATCACATTGTCTGATTTGGAAAAAATGTGGGTTTGCACTCAAAATCTCACGATACATGGTCCCCTTCATTCTTTCATGTACACGGATCAGTCGTCCTGTTCCCTTTGCAGAGAAACAGCCCCAAAGCATGATGTTGCCACCCCATGCTTCACAGTAGGTATGGTGTTCTTTGGTTGCAACTCAGAATTCTCTCTCCTCCAAACACGAGTTGTGTTTCTACCAAACAGTTCTACTTTGGTTTCATCTGACCATTTGAAATTCTCCCAATCCTTTTCTGGATCATCTAAATGCTCTCTAGAAAACCTCAGACTGGCCCGGACATGTACTGGCTTAAGCAGGGGGACACGTCTGGCACTGCAGGCTCTGAGTCCCTGGCGGCGTAGCGTGTTACTGATTGTAGCCTTTGTTACGTTGGTCCCAGCTCTCTGCAGGTCGTTCACTAGTTCCCCTGTGTGGTTCTGGGATTTTTGCTCACCATTATTGTGATCATTTTGATCCCACGGGGTGAGATCTTGCGTGGAGCCCCAGATCAAGGGAGATTATTAGTGGTCTTGTATGTCTTCCATTTTCTAATTATTGCTCCCACAGTGGATTTCTTCACACCAAGCTGCTTGCCTATTGCAGATTCAGTCTTCCCAGCCTGGTGCATGTCTACAATTTTGTTTCTGGTGTCCTTCGACAGCTCTTCACCATAGTGGAGTTTGGAGTGTGACTGTTTGAGGTTGTGGACAGGTGTCTTTTATACCAATAAGTTCAAACTGGTGCCATTAATACAGGTAATGTTTGGAGGACAGAGGAGCCTCCTAAAGAAAAAGATAAAGGTCTGTGAGAGCTTGTTTGTAGAGAAGACCAAATACTTATTTTCCACCATAATTTACAAATAAATTATTTTCAAATCAGACAATGTGATTGTCTGGATTTGTTTCCACATTTTGTCTCTCATAGTTGAGGTATACCTATGATGACAATTACAGGCCTCTCTCATCTTTTGCACCCCCTGGCGGTATTCCCGAGTCAAAGTAAATAAACACATCACATACAGTATACTGTAATCTTATAGATTACAGTACTGTATGTAAAAAATACTCATCCCCTTTGTCCCTAGTGGTCTGCCCAGTGCCCTACATGTACTTTTGTATAATAAAAACTGTTTTTTTCTGCCTGCAAACTGTAGTTTGTCCATAGCAACCAAAAGTGTCCCTTTATGTCAAAAGTGGTTTTAGAGCAGCTAGAAAACAGCGATAATAAATTATAATCACTTGCAGAATTGAGCGATAGTGATTTGTGAGGCAATTCGTCATAAAAAATTAAAACAGCGACAATTCTGCAACTGAGCAAATTTCAGTGATTTTGATTTGATTACATTATTGAATAATTTTTATTATAATTATATTATTTTTTTTTTAATTATTTATAATTATTTATTATATTACAATTTTGTTTTTCAAACTTTTTCATACCCGAGATGTCTACTAGACTGTTGTTCGGACAGATTTAAGTGAGTTATTTCTAAGAATTACAGGCCTACAATGTAAAACGCCAAATTTACTTGCAAAATAACGGTACCGCTTTCAGCACCTAAAATCTGAAATAATCATACCGCCAGGGAGGTTAAGCGGGAGAACGTTCACAATTGGTGGCTGACTAAATACTTTTTTGCCCCCCTGTAATGCAGTGCAGAGTATATAGTGCAGTGCATAACATATAATACAGTGCAGTGCAGATTATATAATACTGTATTAAAATGACAGAATTAAGAAACAAAATGGCATGCCCCCAATCCATAACATGCTCTTTGGGATTAGTATAGATATTAAGGGGAGCAACATGGCAAAATAAAAAAAATCGGCATGTGATCCCCTCAAAATCTATACCAGGCCCTTCAGGTCTGGTATAGATTTAAAGTGGAACTCCACACCAAAATAAAAAAATGGCGTGGGGTCCCCCAAGAGTCATACCAGACCCTTATCCAAGCATGCAGCCCTAAACAAGGGGGCCCCAAGATACCACCCCGTCATGAGAATGGGCATCGGGTACATCGTACCCCTACTCATACACCAATAACGTTTTTTTTTTTTGTTAATCTGCTTTGCCTGTAGCCTACAGTACATTAGAGCTGCGAGCAAGTTTAACTATTTCTGACATTTGGTGTTTACAAGTTAAAATCCGTATTTTTTGCTACAATATTACTTAGAACCCCCAAACATTATGTATGATTTTTTTAGCAGATATATTAGAGAATAAAATGAGGATTGTTGCAATATTTTATGTCACGTATTTGTGCAGCTGTCTTTTGATGAAAAATACACTTTTAATGAATTAAAAGAAAAATTAAACAGTAAAGTTAGCCCCATTTTATTGTATAGTGTGAAAGATGATGTTATGCTGAGTAAACAGATACCAAACATGTCAAAATTGGGGATAGTGTTATGAAATTTTTATTAATAATATTTTTTTACTAGAAATGGCAGTGATCAGTGCTATAAAAATTATCATTTTTACAGCGATCAGTGCTATAAAAATGCACTGATTACTGTAAAAATGACACTGGCAGTAAAGGTGTTAACCACTAGGTGGCGCTGTAGGGGTTATGTGTTCCTTAGCAAGTGATTCTTACTGTAGGGGGGCATGGCTACACATGACACATCACTGATCGTTGTTTCCGATGACAGGGAACAGGATCAGTGACTGTGTCACTAGGCAGAATGGGGAGATATTGGCCCAGATTCACAAAGCACTTACGGCGACGTAAGTGCAAATTTGCGCCAGTAAGCGCCGGCGCCAGACCCACAAACCAAAATACGCCTAAAAACTGGCCCCCCTGCGCCGACGTAGCTTACATACTCTGGCGTACCGTGGGTGCACTTTTTCCTCTAGATGCATGTTGCTGCTCCTATTGATTAGGCATTCAAACATGCAAATGAGGGAAATACGGCGATTCACGAACGTACGTGCACTCGACGCATGCTACGCGAGGTGTGCGTAAGTTGTACGTCCGGCGTAAAGTTATTCCTCATAGATGAGGCGCAACCCAGCAACAGACATGCAAAGGTCTGCACCAGAGAACACAGGCCGGTGTATTGTGCGTACGTTACATTCACAGCGTACATGGTGATCCAGCGTATCTTAGGCATTTGTGCTGGCGTGGTTGTGAGCATGCGCATAAGGGTGCTGTTTCATGCGTTCACGTCACTGCAATGTCACGGCGCATGCGCAGTTCGTGATATGCTGGGTGTAAAACACTGCACCATGCTCGGGCCATCATTTGCATGGGGTCACTCCCACTTCCACCTACGCCGGTCTGCTCCTTCGAAACCTACGCCACGCCGACGCAGCATTGGGAGCAATAGCTTGCTGAATGCTGTGCTTGCCTCTCTGCGCTGCGTCGGCATAGCATATGGCGTTTGCGCTACGGCGGCGTAATGTGCGCTCACTCTCTGTTTATCTGGGCCATTGTGTTTACACACAACATCTCCCCATTCTTAAACTCTATGACCTGATCGCGGGACACTGACGGTGATCGGGATCGCGAGTCCCGTGGGCACAGCCATGGAGCTCGCAGCAGGTTCGCGAGTGCGCCACCGCCGGCGCGCACAACCACACGGCGGCAATTAAAAGGGGACATACCTGTACGCCCCTTTGCCTATCTGTGCCATTTTGTCTACGTATATCAGCGTGCGGTGGTCGGCAAGTGGTTAAACTCACTTAGTGCATTATCTATATTATATTAGCCTCAGAACCTGTGTAATTAACATGTGTTCGAGTTTAAAGAGATGGGGTGGCAACCCTAGATCTGGAGATCTGTGTAGCAAGATAAAACATCCAGGAAGTGATCTTTTTAATGAGAAAAAGAAAGAAAGGGCACACCAGCCTAATGCATTATCCTGCCAGCAGTGGTCCTCATCATTCCCTCTGTGACCATCTGGAGTGTGTTGGTTCTGACCCATTGCTGCTACCTGTGGAAACTGCTTACATTTCAAATGTTTCAGCTATGTTTGTGAGTAGTTTAATTGTATCTTTTTAATAAAATCAGTTTTAAGGATAATGCACTAGGCTACCCTTTCTTTCTTTCTCTTGTTTATCGTTACGATACCCCTATTCTTAAGGGCAGCAATGCCAGTGACTTGTAGACATGTGCACACTGAAATATTTTGTTTCGTAATTTCGTTTTCGTCCGAAAAATAAATTAATTTAGTTACTCCTGAAATTCGTTTTTATTTATTTACTTCTTCGTTAAAAAAATGCATTTGTCCGAAAATCCAAATTAAGCTTGAATCTGTCATTGAAGGCTTATGGTGTCTGTCGAATGTTCTAAGAAAAAAAAAAAAGAAAAGAAGATTAGACAGAATCTTAAAAAATAATTAAAAAATTGACTCTCATGTCTCTCTATGTCGAATCTTCATGTCTCTCTATGTCGAATCTGTCATTGAAGGCTTATGGTGTCTGTTGAATGTTCAAAGAAAAAAAAAAGATTCAACAGAATCTTAAAAAATAAAAAAATTTGAATCTTCATGTCTCTCTATGTCAAATCTTTTCTCTCTATGTCAAATCTTTTCTCTCTATGTAGAATAATATTGGACTAATAGAGTTAAGGTTAGGCACATTCGACCGTAACGAAAAAAACGCATTTGTTTATGTCGGATGTTTCATTTTTTGCTTCCGGTGCTTTCGTTATCGTTTGTTAAAACAATAACGAAAATACCTGAAATTCGGACGAAAATGCATTCGGACGAAAACGAATGCACAGGTCTAGTGACTTATACCATCACGCTTTTCAGACTGTCTGGTAATCGACTTGTGCGCTTGAGTGTTTTTTTCTGCTATCTTAGTGATCCTTTCAATTCCTGGGCTTATTGTTGGACTCTAACTGTCATTTACAGCTGGTGGTTCAATTGCTAATTCTGGTCAGTGGTCCTAAGGATTGGCTGAGCTCAGATGTCATTTGAAAAATGGCACTGGGACAAACAACTGTCCCTATGCCATTTTAAACAGCAGCCAGGACTCAAAGGGTTAAGCAAACTAAAATGTGATTGATTTTCCTTCTTTACTTACATATCACCTTTGCACTTTAACAAATTAATAATTTTACTATAATTTAAATAGAGCTTAATTCTATTTTAATGTTTTACCCTTTGTAATATGCTATTAGATAAGATTTGGGATAAAATATATCTTTTTTTTATATAGTTAAGCATTCATGTAACAGCTTATCTAATGTCTCCTGGTCAATTTAATGTGCACATACGTGTTGTTATTGTCTCGTATTTCTTTTAGTCAGGCTTGCAATAATTAGAATCTGCTCCATTTCAATCTGTAAAGTCCATGTTTATTCCATCTGTCATCCTTTGAATATAATTTCAGCTAATCTTGAAGCCATTTAATTTGGGCAGAAAAGCATGCAGTATTAGCTGTTCTTTAATTGATAGGGGCAACACACAATAAATACGATTCTTAATTGTATTTGTTATATTAAAATTCAGCTTAATTTTCTTCTTATTTCTTTGGTGGCACTGTGCTATATTCATATAGCTACCTCTAAATGAATGTCAACTTGTTTTACCTCGTCTACAACAGATCGATACTTCATTAGGCTGAATTGTCTTGTGCCCATGCAACCTTGAAACGGTGGCTTAATTACCACTCCTATTATGCAGTGGTTCAAAAAGCTGTGCTCAGCTGTGTCAGACCAAACAAAAGCCAGCCTGTTGTCCAGAGTTAAGAAAATGCACTTTTGAACTATAGAAACTACCGTTTTTCTTTTTCATAAACGAACAATTAAACTAGCAAAGGGAATTATTGCTACTTAGTAGAGGGTTCACTATGGGCAGGAATAATATACATTAATTGCAAATCGAGCTTATGCTAAAACAGAGGACAGAGGGAAGTGTAGCCAAATGGCAATCATGAAAAATGACATCTCATGTCTCAAAATCATTTTTCTTTACTGGACTGATTTGTCATCCTCACTTTTGACATTTTTCATTCTGCAGCAGAATCATGTTGACAGAATGAGCTATTTCTACTCTTACAGTGGGACACGGAAAATGGTTTCATGCTTTCTCTTTTAAATTTCAGTGTGATTACTAAACACTATTGTGCCAATGATACTGTGTGATCCCCAAAACTTTCCAACTGGAACAGATATATTTTTTAAAATAATCCTGCTGTATCTTTCCAGAAACAATATTATCTTACTAGCACAGCATGGTGAAGGGCGTCTTAGCTGATATATCCAATGTACAGTAAATTATAATCTAGATTTAAATACAATTGACAAATAAAAAGACTTCGGCCTGGATTCACAGAGATGGGTGCATATTTACGCCGGCGTAAAAACAGACAAGGAATTACATAATGTTTATGATTACTCTAAAGCTCATTCTTTTTTTTTTCTAAGGTGTAATACTTTAACTTGCATATACAGTATTTGTTGTATACTTAATTTTCCTATTGAATTTATCCAAAGTAACTCTGCAGCTTAGCAGGCTTATCTTTTGAATCTCACGCTCATAGTCTTATATCTGCTTAGCATAAATTATACTGTGCCTAGTTTGAGAGTTGCTTTGCATCATCTTTGTTCTTGTGTGGTTGCTGTTCTTGCTTCCACTGTAGATTTTGGGAAACTCAGAGGAGAGGTCGGGCTCTATGTGTTTTTGCACTGGAGCAATAGTTCCGTCTGGAATGCCTCATTACTTACAAGAATGTAAGTGACTTGCATAGGCAACTCACGTTCAGGCCCCAATCCCTGGGCCGGTCTCTCTCTCTCTCTCAGACAGCAGCTGGGACGTCACCTTAAATTCTAACTGGGAGGAACGAGTTTCGCTGACTCGGCTCTAAGCCCCTGCCACGAGCCAATAAAATTCAAAAGATTCAGAACGTCCAAACAGAGCGAATCCTCCCAGTAACTTTCTACTTGGAAAAGATCTCTGGGTGACAGCAAAGCATACCTGTCCATTGCCTGGACGCCAAATCTTTTTCACGGCAACGGGAACCCAGTGAGCCACTGGGGTCCCCTCAGTTTTGGCTCCATTGGTACTCGATAAGGACTAAAGCCCGGCCAGGTAGGCCACGCCGGCAGGGTCCCTGGATGTGCACACCCTGAAGGTGGGTGCTGCACCCCGACTCCGGGACCCCATGCCGCAAAAACCCCCACAAACACCTGACCTCCGTCCCAGATATATCCCTCCTCAGCATGCCCAGCGAGAGAAAATCTGTAATTGGCTGCTGGGGAAGATTCCATCTGCCAGAAACTGGGAGCATTGTAACTCTCCCAGTCAAACTAGCTTTTTGAAAAATGCCCATGCGAAAAGCAAAGGGGCGCTACACACACCCCTCCCCAAAACAGACACAGTCCCCAGTGTCCAAAGCATTACATTTTTTGAATGCGGGCCTGACATTTAAACAGGACAGTTAGAAGAAACGGACGGTGCATGCGCCGTTCAAAAAAGACGTCCTTTACGTGGGGTTAAGCTGATTTAAATAAAATCACGCCCACAGCTTTATAATTTGAATTGCGCTGCCTTACACCGCAACAATTACACTACGCCACTGTAAGTTACAGCGGAAAGTGTTTGTGGATAAGGATACGCCGCTGTAACTTACAGCGCCACTTCTTTGTGGATCTGGCCCAGTGAGTTCAAATATTTCTATTCCGCGGGCCAGGGTACTGCCTCCAGTGGCCACCTATGTACAAAAACTCAAACTGTGCGGAGAATAGCTATAGAGGGGATGAACTAAAGTCTCTTTCCCATTTTCTCCTTTTGTTTTGTGATTCCAGAAAATCAGCTTCTTGTGTGAGGGCCCTCCCATTCTAACTGACTGAACCCAACCCCTCTCGAAAGTTTATGCAGAAATCAAAGTATTTTGTGGTACACTTCTGGTTGGAGAAGCGGGGGGGGGATGATAGGAACTTGTAGCCTAACTCACCCGCTCCTCACGGCAAACACAGGGTTCCCGACTCACCCAACCTTTTTTTTTCTTTTGAGCAGGTCGCTTTTTCCTTCTCCTCCCGATTTCAGGGGCTCGGGATCCTACGAAACCCTGCTGTTCAGGGAACTGCGGTTCAAAAAATGGTCAGGCAAATCTCCATCGTCCGTCTGTGATCCACCCGACCAGAACTCCAGGTCGGACGAATCCTCCGCTCCGGCGGGACACCTGGGATGGGTCAGCAGTTAGGTCAGGTTGAAGGGTCCTCCGTATCCTCTCCCAGTCAATTGGCGATGAAGGTCTCCCTTGAGTTGCAGCACAATAGACAGAGACCACCCCGACGGATACCACCCCGCCAGAGACGGTCTCACAGGAAACTTGGGTCTCGGCGCTACATATATATTTATTTATGTTTTCCATGATTAATATATTAATAAAGATATTTATTAAAATACCAATAAAGGTGTAGCGGGCATTTAAAACACCAAATTAGTTGTCTTGCTTGTTATTTACGGGTTTTTCTATATATAGATAAGTGTGATCTACAGTCCCATGTTTAGAACCTTGGTCTCTATAAATAATATAATTTTTCTGTGTATGAGAAGTACCTTAACCACTTCAGCCCCGGATCATTTGGGTGATCAAAGACCAGGCCACTTTTTGCGATTCGGCACTACGTCGCTTTAACTGACAATTGCACGGTCGTGCGACGTGGCTCCCAAACAATTAATGTCCTTTTTTTCCACAAATAGAGCTTTCTTTTGATGGTATTTGATCACCTCTGCGGTTTTTATTTTTTGCGCTATAAACAAAAATAGAGCGACAATTTTAAAAAAAGTTAAATATTTTTTACTTTAATAAATATCCCCAAAAAATATATAAAAACATATTTTTCCTCAGTTTAGGCCAATACGTATTCTTCTACATATTTCTGGTAAAAAAATCGCAATTAGTGTTTGTTGATTGGCTTGCACAAAAATTATAGGGCTAGATTCAGGTAGAAGAGCGTATCTTTGTGCGGGCGTAGTGTATCCTATTTACGCTATGCCTCCGCAACTTTTACAGGCAAGTGCTGTATTCACAAAGCACTTGCTCCGTAAGTTGCGGCGGCGTAGCGTATATCTGCCGGGGTAAGTGCGCGTAATTCAAATTAGGCATGTAGGGGGCGTGTTGTATTGAAATTAACCGTGACCCCACGTAAATGAAGCGCCGAACGAATGGCGCATGCGCCGTCCATGGACGTATCCCAGTGCGCATGCTCAAAATTACGCCGCAAATACTCATTGGTTTCGACGTGAGCGTAACTTACACAAAGCCCTATTCGTGAACATTTTACGCAAACTACGGAAAATTCTACGCTGTCCCGACGTCCATACTTAACATTACGTACGCCTCATATAGCAGGGGTAATTTTACGCCGGACTTACGCTTACGCAAACGACATAGAAAAATACGACCGGCCGCAAGTACGTTCATGAATCGGCGTATCTAGCTCATTTGCATATTCAACGCGTAAATCAACGGAAACGCCACCTAGCGGCCAGCGTAAATATGCAACTAAGATACGACGGCGTAAGAGACTTACGCCAGTCAGATCTAAGACAAATCTATGCGTAACTGATTCTAAGAATCAGGCGCATAGATACGACGCCGCTCACTCAGAGTTACGACGGCGTATCTGGAGATACGCCGTCGTAACTCGTACCTGAATCTGGCCCATAGCGTTTACAAAATAGGTGATAGTTTTATGGCATATGACAATAAAATATTTTTTTTACTAGTAATGACGGTGACCAGTGATTTTTTTCGTGACTGTGACATTATGGTGGACACATCGGACTTTTTTGACACATTTTTGGGACCATTGTCATTTTCACAGCGATCAGTGCTTATTAAACTGCACTAGTTACTGTGAAAATTACACCTTCCAAACCACGTGAGGGTAAGAGTTTGCCAAAGTTGGAGATGTGATTGTATTTTAGCTAGTAAAGGACAGAAATTAATCTCATATAATGAACCTGTATCCAGTGTTAATTTAACCCCCAGATATTTCAAGAAAGACGGAACCCATTTTAACCGATTAAGACCTTGTAACTTTTTGATACACTCTGTAGGGAGAAGGATACTCATCGCCTCACCTTTAGAATCATTTATAGAAAAATTAGAGAGGTCCTTATACTGGGCAAAACATTGAAATAATTTGGTAACGAGACCTCCGGATCAGTGAGAAAAAAATAAAATATCATCTGCAAACGCTGCGATTTTATGCTCCATGCTTGATACCTGTATTCCACTAATACAGGGGTTTGATCTACCTTTACACAGAAAAGGTTCTAGTGTTAACACAAAAATTAATGGGGAAAGAGGGCAGCCCTGTCTCGTCCTGTTGGACAAAGTAAAATACTCTGATCGGGCCCTGTTCACCAACACAGCGGCTGTAGGGCCAGTGTATAATGGCAAATTGTTGTATATACCGTGGTACATACACACACCGCGCTACGTAACATAAATTAATGAAACAATTGTGATATTTAATAAACACAAAATAACCAACACTAGTGTTCAGAGAGAAGTGACTATGGTTATGAATAGTGTTGAGCAGAATATGCCATATTCGATTTCGCGATATATCTCGAATATATAGTCGAATATTCGAGATATATTCGTTAAATGCGAATATTCGCGATATTTTTTGGAAATGAAATGATTGCGAAATTTCGCTATTGCGAATGCGAATGCGAATGCGAATGAAATTTCGAGAAATGCGGAAGGAGCACTCTGATTGGCTCAGAATATTCGTGATATTTTATAATACAAAATAATTGCGACATTTCGAGAAATGCGGAATGGAGCACTCTGATTGGCTCAGAATATTCGTGATATATTACAATACAAAATAATTGCGAATATTCGGCAAATGCGGAAGGAGCACTCTGATTGGCTCAGAATATTCGTGATATTTTATAATACAAAATAATTGCGAAATTTCGAGAAATGCGGAATAGAGCACTCTGATTGGCTCAGAATATTCGTGATATATTACAATACAAAATAATTGCGAATATTCGGCAAATGCGGAAGGAGCACTCTGATTGGCTCAGAATATTCTTGATATTTTATCGTAATTTCGCAAAAATGCGAATGAGAAATTGATTGCGTAATTTCGACAGTAACACTCTGAAATCGAATATATGTGTTATTTTAGCTAAAAACAATATTGCGAATTTCTCGAAAATAATCGCGTGATATCGCTATTGCCGAATAATCGCATTGCGATTTTTCGGCAATATAAAATGATCGCTGCAGCTACTCGGCCCAAGGTCGCAATACGAATATTCGTGAGCAACACTAGTTATGATCAAAAGTTTATAATAGGTCCAAACAGTTCTAATAAAGATGTGACTGAATGTAGATTGATCCTGAAGATCTGCCACCGGTGATATTAGAAAAAGGCTTACCAGATGAAGATGACCTAATTAAGTTTGCACCTATTAGGTCAAACCACGCTTAATGTAACCTCAGGGATGGCTTCTAGATGGACTCCAATGTTGAGGTAGAGTAGAGACGTCAGACCAGATAAGAGACCAGATAAGATGATAACCATATCCAAAAAAGGGGTCATCCAATGGTAAAGGATGACTCAGGAGGCCCTCCTTGCTCTCACAGATCCACACTATCTGTTTCCCAGGACGGCTCTGCCGACGTTTATATACCGTGGGCGATCCTTAAGCGGTTAAAGAACTCTTAACCTTGAGTTAGGAGAAATGTTTTTGTTTTGTTTTTTATTTAAACAAGGTAAGAGTGTTGAAACAGGTAGCTAGATGCCTGTTTAGGTGAGTGGGATGTAATTTTCTTATATGGATTTAACCTCCCTGGCGGTATTCCCGAGTCTGACTCGGGGTTAAATTTCCATGCTACGATCGGTAACCCCGAGTCAGACTCGGGCTCGCCTCGCTGAGTGCACAGACAGGGTTTACTTACCTTGTTCCTGGATCCAGCGATGCCAACACGCTGTGTGAGCGAGCGGGTGCTCGCTCGATTCACACAGCGTCCCCGTGTGCCTTCGATCTCCGTTCCCTGCGACGTTACGTCGCACGGGGGCGGAGAAACGGCGCCATATTCAAAAATGTAAACAAACACATTACATACAGTACAATGTAATCTTATAGATTACAGTACTGTATGTAAAAAATACACACCCCCCTTGCCCCTAGTGGTCTGCCCAGTGCCCTACATGTCCTTTTATATAATAAAACGTGTTCTTTCTCCCTGCAAACTGTAGATTGTCCATAGCAACCAAAAGTGTCCCTTTATGTCAAAAATGGTTTTATATCAGCTAAAAAACAGCGATAATAAACTATAATCACTTGCAGAATTTAGCGATAGCGATTTGTGGGGAAATTCGTCATAAAAAAAAAATTACAGCGACAATTCTGCAACTGAGCAAATTTCAGTGTTTTTGATTTCATTACATTATTGAATAATTTTTACTATAATTATATTATTATTTGTTATAATTATTTATAATTATTTATTATATTATAATTTATATATTTTTTTAAATGTCATGCCTATTAGACTTTTGTTTGGTCAGATTTAAGTAAGTTATTCCTAAGAATTAAAAGCCTACAGTATAAAACGCCAAATTTCCTTGCAAATAATGGTACCGCTTTCAGCACCTAAAATCTGAAAGAATCATACCGCCAGGGAGGTTAAGAAAATTTTGGGCCAATTTCTTAAGCCAAGGATTGCTATTATAGTTTTAATAATCTTGACCCCATGATCCACAAGGATATCATTTAAGCTGTATGGCCAAATATATAAAAACCAATAAAATAAAAACAAAATTTCATTGCTTTCCATATACAATGTACCCCTAAATAAAGGGCATTAAGCAATACATATACATCATTCTTAAGATATGTTGTGCCACAGTTTCCCTACGTGTTTCGATTGCTACACAATCTTCATCAGGGTAAGATAGAGGTACACAACCAACCAGAAATAGACCATATTCACCATTCAGTATTCGCCTTGGTGAAATCCTGGGATCCAAATAGACCCAAACATCAAACCCACATGGTGCCGTTGGAAGCTCATAGCAGTCCATCTCACCCATCCTGATTCTCCTGAACATTACATTGAGGACTCAGTTTTAGGCGGATTTTGTCTGTGGGAAGCCTTCACGGCACCCTGTGGGTTAGGGATGATGTATATGTGTACAATAAAAAAGTATGGCCCAGATTCACAGAGCGATTACGCCTGCGCAACAGGAGATGCGCGTGCGTAAGTCGAAATGTGCGCGTGCGTTTCGATGCGCGGCATCCCCAGAACGAGATACGCAAAAAATCTACTTTTTTTTGTCCCGCATAATTTCGTTAGAGTGGCGCATCTGTCCGCGCAAAAGTGCGCTAGACAGACCATTGATTTGCTAGTCAAATATGCTAATGAGGGACTTACGGGGATCCACAAAAGAACGTTGGGGCAGCGCAGGCGACGCAGTGTGCGCAACAGCTAAATGTCCTGTCTAAAATTAGACCAGATAAAAGCTGGTCTAAAAAGAGAAAAAAAGTCTACTTGTTAGATAAAGCAACACTGTTAGTGAGGAGCTCAGCAGTCACACGTGTTGCACAACAATTTGTATGCCAACATGCCAGGGGCATCGTCGCACATAGCTATACTACTGACTTTAGATGAACAAAGAAGGAGGAGGGCACTGAGGAGGGCACTGAGGAGGGCACTAAGGAGGGCACGGGAGATTTTTTTTTTTTTTGCTTATCTAAACTTTACAATTTAATCTAATTTAATTTAATCTAATCTAATACAATATTCTTATCTGATACAAGCCCCTCACTCTTCACTCTTCACGGGAGAGGATATATCACACACGCATAGA
Organism: Rana kukunoris; assembly: GCA_029574335.1. Lineage (NCBI taxonomy): Eukaryota > Metazoa > Chordata > Amphibia > Anura > Ranidae > Rana > Rana kukunoris. Next base: position 392,313,238 of record CM056053.1, read on the forward strand.
CATCTTTGGCATGAGTGATTCTGAGGTGTCTCGCATCTTCAGATTCACCCCTCATGCCATCATGGAATTAACCACAACCCTGCAGGAGGACATCACCAGCCCAACACATGACACCACCCATGACACCCATGACAGCTACATATACAATCAGAGCCCCATCCCCACAGATTTCGAACAGAACATGGGGACAGCTGGCTGGTTGGTGAGTGACATGGGTGGCAGGCATGACTGTCCCCCCCCATGATGCACACATCACAAGGGGCACATGCACTACTAACATCCTCCTGTCTTTTCCCTTCAAGGTGACTCTGCATATGCACTGGGACCCCATCTCATGACCCCATCTCATGCCAGCTCACATATGCATCTTTGCACGTTAAACACACACATGAATCATGCCACAATGAGAATGCATGCATGCACACCACTGTGGTCCCTAGCACACACCCCACATCCACATCCATGGGATTGGCACCAGTCCACCATGCAGGACTTGTGAGCTGCAACGCCACGCCACGGCTCCAATTATGTCACTGTCACATTCATACACCATTCACACGGACCTGGGGATCACTTCTCCACCACAAATGAGGGTGACACCCCTTTTCCGGCAGGAATATCACCCCCACATTCCAAAATCATACACAAACAGAACCAAAACAATTAAATAAATGACGAGCAAAAAAAAAAAAATGCCCAGCAAAAATATATTTTAAACAAAATAACAACAAAGAAAACACATAAAAGACAAAAATCACTCTGCAAAACAGTGCCCAAATATCTCAAAGACACGTCACAAACAAACAAACAAACGCTAATAAACAAAAGCACCTTGCTGTATAGGAAGATCCCAAAGGGATGTGCTTTTGCAAAGGAAGTGCATTTGTGTCTGTCTATTTATGCTGTCTGCGTAGTTCACTAAGTTGCCCGGGTCCACTTCCAATTTCACTGATTGCGTCGCTCCCGAGTTGTGAGCATGCGCACAGCGGAGCTGACCATGGTCTCCTTCAAGCGCGCATGCGCGAGCCGGCCGGCCCTTCATTTGCATGGGGTCACGGCTCATTTCAATGTAACACGCCCACGTCCTTCCCAATTTGTATTACTCCACCTTACGCCTCTGAAAAAACGTTACGCATGCGCAATTTTCTGCGCAAAAGCTACGAGAATAGGGTGATTACGCGGCAAAATTGCGCAAGTCTAACGTAAAGGCAGTGCGCTACGCCGGTCCAATAATGCGCAGATGTACCTGAATCTGGGCCTATATTTTTACATACAGTATATGCTGTTAATGGCAGCCCCTGTCCTGAGGCCTCACCCACTCCCTTACCTAATTTATAGGAGTCATGCAAGGCCACATTATCAAGGCCTAGACATGTGCACACTGAAATATTTAGTTTCGTAATTTTGTTTTCGTCTGAAAAATACATTTATTTAGTTATTCCCGAAATTTGTTAAAAAAATGTATTCGTCCGAAAATCCAAATTAAGGTCAAATCTGTCAGAATCCTAAAAAAAAATTGACTCTTCATGTCTCTCTATGTCAAATCTTCATGTCTCTCTATGTCGAATCTTTTCTCTCTATGTAAAATCTTTTCTCTCTATGTAGAATAATATTGGACTAATAGAGTTAAGGTTAGGCACATTCGACCGCAGCGAAAACGAAAAGCATTTGTTTATGTTGGATCTTACGGTTTTCGTTTTCTGTGCTTTCGTTATCATTTTTTAAAACGATAACGAAAATACCTGAGATTCGGACGAAAATGCATTCGGATGAAAACGAATGCACATGTCTATCAAGGCCTAGGAATTCTCACTGTAAATTTCTACCATGGTAGAAGGACTATGCAGCGTACTCCAGGTATTTCCCTCCCCACTCTGTAGTTCAACAGGATTTCCTCCAACCTGGTCAGCACATCTGCATAGACCTGAGCCTGGGGGAACGTATTGGAAGAACCTGTACATTTCACATGTGATGCACTGATCACAGGTGTAATGCTCTGCAAGCATCATTGACAAAAAAGTAGTAAGTTCACATTAATTGTTAGATAAATGTTACTGCATTTACTACTTGTTTGCAAATGGGGGACTTACAGTAGACTGTAATTTATCTGCATACAAAACTAAAGATGAATAACAAAGAAACAAATCATTATGGTCTCAAATAAGTATGTGGTAGTTATTTTTTTTAAATAACAATGCTTTTTTTTTTTTTTTATATCTATAAATGTATTGAATCAATTTATTCTGAATAACCATAGCAAAAATACCCCTAATTAGAGGTACAGTATATAGTTATCTTCACTTGCACTCTTAAATCCTAATCCAAAGACAGTTTTTTCCGCTTTTCTTAAACGGTCATTCACAATTTCTATTATTTCCTCTCTGTTGTGATCATTCAAAAGTATCATCCATTGTGTAGTCTCATATGTGTTTTATTTCCCTACCAGCACCATCTAAATTAAATGTCTTTACTAAGAATTTCTTCAAAGAAAAAGTGACATTATGCAGAGATGCTAGTTTGTCAAACTAGTTACAGAAGTGTAGCTATATGTGGTTAGGTGACCAAATTGTTGGCAGATATTTTAGATAAGTCTTCATTAAACATGGGAAAATTCCAACACCAGAAGTAAAACTTATTTATCTTAGCTGTAACTGGCAAGGGTTCACCATTGGTCATCTAATTCCATTTGCACAAATTCATTTGGATGACCTTCCACAGAGACTTTTGGATGGCTAAATTGCTCTGACCAGTTTTACATTTGACATAAATTAGGCTGATAAGCTTAAAATATAAATTTTCAAACAATTGAAGCATGCAGTTGGGGCCAGAAATAGCAAAACAGTGATTGTGGTAGAGTGGATTATGTGATGGCTGCTGTGTGAGCGTGCAAAAAAGAAAAGACTGCAAGGGCTGCTGTGTGAGTGTGCAGCCATGAAATCACAGAGCAGCGTGGTGACAGTATAGCATTTGTGAAGATGCCTGTGAGTGCTGTTGTGCTGTGCTCTGTGGAAAGTGTAATGTTGCGTACGCACGATCACTTTTTGTGATGAATAAAACAACGTTTTCAAAAACGTCATGTAAAATCACTGTGTGTGGGCAAAACGTTGTTTTATGTCTTCAAAAAAACGACCAAAAAAAAATTCGAACATGCTTGAGTTTTTTGTGTCATAAAAAGTGATGGTGTGTGGGCAAAACGATGTTGAAAACGACGTTTTTAAACCCGCGCATGCTCAGAGGCAAGTTATGAGACGGAGCTTCAATGGAACAGAGTGCCGTCGAACGTGGTGTACGTCACCACGCTTTGCTAGAGCATTTTGGAAAAACGATGGTGTGTATGCAACGTCGTTTTGGAAAATGAAGTTGAAACGTCGTTTTTTTTCATCAAAAAAAGTGATTGTGTGTACGCAGCATGAGGGGACACGTTGGATCAAGGGCACAGAGAAGTCATGAGATGATGTGCAGGCACATCACAAGGTGGAGAGCTGGTGCGGCTGCAGGTTAGATCATTGATGTGATAAAACAAGCACTGTACTAAGTGTATCGTTTCTGAGAAAGACGGGGTTAAGACCTGTATCCAAGCTAAAGAGCTAAATAGTTTATTGTAGTAGCCTTGTGAATAGATAACCCATAGGACTTAATAAAATGTAAAGGTTGTTAAGTTCACCAGGGTTAAAAGTATCTAGCACTGACACTGAGCTGTATAAAAAAAGAAAAGAAAAAAAGAATGTAAGCAGCCACACAAAGTAAAGGCAATCATGCTGTCCTTGAGTGGTAATGCAACCCAGTGCACATTTTGCTCCATGTATGCGCTCGTTGAGCAGCTATTCGAAGGTGAATACTGCTTTGCAAGATGTGGGAAGTTATCCTTTTTGAAGTCCAGAGTTTGGATCAAAATAATCAGCTGCCAAGACTGTAGAGCATAGGCAAGTTGGAAAGGAAATGGGACCTTACAAATCAAGTCCTTGTTGGGACCAGCATAGAAGGGGGGGGGGGGTGAAGAAATAGAAGCACAGGACCCCGGAGTAGTTAACAGTTAGAATGCAGGATAGAAGAAAAAGTGTTAGGAAGGCTGTTCTGGAGTTGATACACCCCAACAAATATGCTTGCTTGCATGATATAGCACTGCTGGAGGAGAACACCACCTTGGTCTGCCAAGCGAATGTCTGCCCTGGTAAGAATGGAGAAAGACTTACAAGCAAGGATGCATTAGTACTGGTAATAGTGGACCAGATATTAAGAGGGCAACAATGCAATCTGTCACAAAGACCACCTAACAGTCTGCTGTTTACCAGGCACTAAGGTTTCACACACTGTGGATTGGGCTGACAGATTTTTGGGGGTGAGCTGAAGGTTTGGTCAGAACACAAGTTTGCACTGAACTGTAGAATCCCCAGTTATGTAAGCAAAGAAGCAGGGGTAGTTAAAAAAAAAGTGTGGAGGTCACCCCTAATTTATACCAGGCCCTTCAGGCCCTGCATGCTTGGATAAGGGCCTGATATGTATTTTTGGTGAAGACCCTATGCCTTTTATTTCTTGATTTTTGCATGAGGTTCCCACTAAATCCCCTAGTGGCCACTTTAAAATCGGACGTATAGCTACGGGCACTCGCCCAGGAGAGCCAACCTGCCGCAGTAAAATGACGGCGGCAGGTCGGCAAGCAGTGAAACTATAGTATACTAACGCATGCTATATTTGGGGAGCATCTAACTAGTTAGCGTGGAACATAACCTAGGAGAAGTTGGATCCAGGGCTGTCCAAATAGCATCATGGGCCCCTGGGCAAAGTAATGTTTTGGGGCCCCTACAATGATAACAGTGCAGGTAAACAGACATCAAGTAGGTAGGAGGCAGACTGCCTCCCCTTTGCATCTATCACTCTCAGTGCCATCATGGGGGCCCAAATTTCAGGGCAGTGTGGGCTCATGGACCAGCTGCTTTGGGGAAAGTGCATGGGCCCCCATGCAGCTGGGGCCCCTGGGCAGTGCCCAGGTGTGCCCTCTCATTAAGACAGCCCTGGCTGGATCCAACCATTACAGTCCCCTTTACCCAGACAAAGAATTTGGAATATACAATAGCCTTCCTATTTACACTTTATGCTATATTAACTGATTTAAAGAATGATAGCATACCCTGATGCCGCGTACACACGGTCGTTTTTTGTAATGAAATAAAACAAAGTTTTAAAAAACGTCATTTAAAATGATCGTGTGTGGGCTTTATGTTGTCTTTTGTCTTCTGAAAAACGACCAATTGTTTTCTTCGAACCTGCTTCAATTTTTTATGTAGTTTTTCAAAATGTAGTTTTTCGTGTCATAAAAAATGATCATATGTGGGCTAAAACAACGTTTTTAAACCCGTGCACGCTCAGAAGCAAGTTATGGGGCGAGCTTGAATGGAACAGAGTGCCGTCGTACGTGTTGTACGTAACCGCGCTTTGCAAGAGCATTTTCAGAAAACGGTGGTGTGAAAAACTTTGTTTTTTTTTTTCATGAGAAAAAAACTGTGGCCCAGATTCAGGTACATCTGCGCATTATTGGACCGGCATAGCGCACCGCCTTTACGTTAGACTTGCGCAATTTTGCCGCGTAATCACCCTATTCTCGTAGCTTTTGCGCAGGAAATTGCGCATGCGTAACGTTTTTTCAGAGGCGTAAGGAGGAGTAATACAAATTGGGAAGGACGTGGGCGTGTTACATTGAAATGAGCCGTGACCCCATGCAAATGAAGGGCCGGCCGGCTTGCGCATGCGCGCTTGAAGCAGACCATGTCAGCTCCGCTGTGCGCATGCTCACAACTCAGGAGCGGCGCAATCAGTGAAATTGGAAATTGACTAGGGCAACGTTGTGAACTACGCAAACAGCATAAATAGACACACACAAACGCACTTGCATTGCAAAAGTACATCCCTTTGTCCCTTCCCATTTAACCAAGTGCTTTTGTCCTGTTGTTCTTTGCGGTGTGTTTTGTAGTTGTCAGATTAGTGTTCTGTGTGATCAAGTGTTTGTTAGTAGATCTTTGAAAGTGGTTTTTGATAAGTGTTTGAGAGACTGTTTGTTTGATTGATATATTTCTGTTCGTTTGTTTTCCTGCTGTTTTTTTGTTTTGTTTTTTTGTGACTGTTTCTTGCTGAGTAGTTTTCTCTTTGTGTGTGTTTTTGCTTGATTGGTTGTGCTTGTTTGTGTGAGTGAATTTTGTTGACTGGGAGTGAGTTTTTTTGGAAGGATGACAGAGAGAAAACGAAAGCTCAATTTTACACTTGGGGAAAAACAAATTCTTGCCCGGGCCATTAGCGAGTATGGGCGTTTCCTCCACGGCCCGGACAGTGCCAACACCACCCCGGCCAGGAGGAGGGAGATTTTGGATAGGATCACTGAGCAGGTCAATTCAGCGGGGCAGGGGGAGACACGGACCCGGTCTGGGATTGACAAAAAAATCAATGACCTCCGGCGTCTGGTCAAACAGAAGCTGGCCAGAATGCATGCCCATGCCAGGGGCACAGGAGGGGGCCCACCATGCCGTATTAGGCTGACAGCGGAGGAGCGTGCGGTGGCCCTGACCTTTCATCGGCATGAAGTTGAGGGCCTGCTCGGCTTTGACTCCAGTCCGGAGCCCGTGGTGCCAGGTAAGTATTTTTTTTAATATCAGGTGTGTAGCATGTGTGGGGGAGGGGGTGAAAGGGAATATGTGGCAAGTGTGTGGATCCTCCAACCTGTGAATGTTTTGTGTCATCCACAGATGTGCAGGAGGGTGCAGGGCCATCTGGCCTGACCGCACCAACCCCAGGACAGCAGCCTAATGAGGCCCCCCCAACAAGGCCGGAGTCCACGGAGGAGGTTCAAGAGGAGGAGGAGAATCATGAGGAGGAGGAGAATCATGAGGAGGAGGAGTCCATGTCAGGCACTGGACGTTTGGTTTTTGAGGACTCTCCCCCTTTGGCTGGCAGCAGGCAGCCCTCCCTAAGGGGGAGCCCCCCCCCTCCTCCCCCAACATGGCTCCCCTCACAAGGGCCTCCCCTTCTCCCCGGCCACAAGCATCAGCTGGAGGCGGGATTTCATCCCAGAACACCAGGGGGTTGGCCGATCTCCGGCCCGCCACTCTGAGAAGGGACCAGTTCCTCCAGACCCGCCATCTGGGACAGGTCAGCCAGACATTGGTGCGGATGGAGGAGAGCCTGTCCTCCATCAAGGATACGCTGGGGAACCTGGACTCCCACACCCGGGCTTTCACAACCTGCCTAAATGAACTGCAGACGACATCAGCAGGCGTTGGGCAGGATGTGAGGGCCCTTACCCTGGCTATCCAGGCCAACACGGCAACACTTGGTGCTGCCCTGGACAGAATAGCCGTGGCCTTGGAGGGCAGGCCGCCAGGTGGGCAGAGATCAGGGGCTGCTCCTCCTTCCCCAGTTTTACCCCTCCCCCATGAGTCTCCCCTGAGAAGCCGGGGCCGTGGCCGGGGGCGCCCCAGGCGTGGCTCACGCAAAGGGCATTCATTTTTTTTTCCCCTTTTTATTTTTATTTTTTATTTTTTTTGCTGGAAAATTTGATTTTGCAGGTAATTTTTTTTTTGGGGGTTGTGAATGCTGTTTGAATGTGGGGGTGACATTCCTGCCGGAAAAGGGGTGTCACCCTCAATTTTGGTGGAGAAGGGTTCCCCAGGACCAGGGAGAAGTGTTCCCCAGGTCCGTGTGAATGGTGTATGAATGTACAGTGACATAATTGGAGCCTTGGCGTGGCGTTGCTGCTCACAAGTCCAGCATGGTGGACTGGTGCCAATCCAATTTGATGTGAATGTGGGGTGTGTGTGCTAGGGACCACAGTGTTGTGCATGCATGCATTCTCATTGTGCCATGATTAATGTGTGTGTTTAACGTGCAAAGATGCCCAATGTGAGCTGTCTCCTGGCTGCTCTTCCCTCAGAAGACGGGGTAGCCTCGGTTAGGGGGGATTGTCTGGTTCAGGGGTCAGGTCATCACGTAGGCCAATCTGCAGGCCCTTTCTTTCTGCGAAGTTGTGCAGCATGCAACATGCACCGATGATCTGGCACACAAAGTTTGGGGAATACAAGAGGGTACCCCCAGACTTATCCAGGCATCGGAAACGTGACTTTAGTAGGCCAAAGGTGCGCTCCACCACTGCTCGTGTTTGGGCATGTGCTTGATTGTATCTTTCCTCTCCTGGGGTTTGGGGGTTCCGGATAGGAGTCATGAGATGGGGTCCCAGTGGATATGCAGAGTCACCTGTAAGGGAAAAGACAGGAGGATGTTAGTCATGCATGTGGCCCTTGTGATGTGTGCATCATGGGAGGGGATAGTCATGCCTGACTCCCATGTCACTCACCAACCAGCCAGGTGTCCCCATACACGTTCTGATCGAATTCCATTCGGATGTGGCATTGATTGTATATGTAGCTGTCATGGCTGGACCCTGGGTGTTTGGCACGGACGTGCCATATGAGGCCTTGGGCATCGACTATCACCTGTACATTGATGGAATGCCAATGCTTCCGATTGCGGCACATGTGCTCTGTCTCCTGGGGGGGCTGGAGTGCCACATGTGTGCAATCAATGGCCCCCACAGTGCGAGTGAATCTGGCAATTCTGTAGAAATCTGTCATTGCCTTCAGTCGCACCTCCTCAGTGGTGGGTTTGATGATTTGGTTGGCCATGCGTCTGAGGATTGCAGGGACAACCTGGTGCACACATCTGCTCATGGAGGATTGTGACATCCCAGCCACCACTCCACTTGTACGCTGAAAAGAGCCACTGGCAAGGACATGGAGTGTTGCCATGACCTTGACCAGTGGCTGCACTGCATGTGAGCAGTGTGTTGGGCTGGTGATGTCCTACTGCAGGGTTGTGGTTAATTCCAGGATGACATGAGGGGTGAATCTGAAAATGCGAAACACCTCAGAATCACTCATGCCAAACAGGTCTATGCGGGTGCGGTATATCCTCTCCCGTGCCATCCTCCGTGCCATCCTCCGTGCCCTCATCCTTCTTTGTTCATCTAAAGTCAGTAGTATAGCTATGTGCGACGATGCCCCTGGCATGTTGGCATACAGATTGTTGTGCAACACGTGTGACTGCTGAGCTCCTCACTAACAGTGTTGCTTTATCTAACAAGTAGACTTTTTTTCTTTTTTTAGACCAGCTTTTATATGCTCTAATTTTAGACAGGACATTTTGCTGTTGCGCACACTGCGTCGCCTGCGCTGCCCCAACGTTCTTTTGTGGATCCCCGTAAGTCCCTCATTAGCATATTTGACTAGCAAATCAATGGTCTGTCTAGCGCACTTTTGCGCGGACGGATGCGCCAGTCTAACGAAATTATGCGGGACAAATAAAAGTAGATTTTTTGCGTATCTCGTTCTGGGGATGCCGCGCATCGAAACGCACGCGCACATTTCGACTTACGCACGCGCATCTCCTGTTGCGCAGGCGTAATCGCTCTGTGAATCTGGGCCATACTTTTTTATTGTACACATATACATCATCCTTTAGATAGGTTATGCCACAGTTTCCCAACATATTTTGATTGCTACCCAATCTTCATCAGGGGAAGATAGAGGCACACAGCCAACCAGAAATAGACCATATGAGTCGTTCAGCATTCACCTAATCGCTCTGTGAATCTGGGCCTGTGTTTTTTACAAGACAAAAAATGACAGTGTGTACGCGCCATGAGAACTAGTCATATTTCATCACAACACAGCAAAGTTGTATCATCTGAAAAAAATCTTTATCATTTGAGTTTTATTTTTACTGCTGTAAAATCCTTGTTTTCTATTTAATTTTTGGGCTAAAAAGTAACAGTTGCAGGCATTAATCTAGGGACTTTATAATACTACTATCACACATTTAAAAGGATGAAAAATGCAGTTAATGTTGCACCATTATTTTAAATACGCTTAATGTTGTTACTATTTTTTATACCTCAACATTAGCATTGTTTTTCTATATGCTTAACAAGTGTGTATCATCATTTTACCATGTACTGAAAAATACAACATTTTTTGAAGCTTGAAAGCTGAACATTTTATATTTTGCTGCAAAAAAAGGAGATGCTAAAGTTTGCTATAATTGAAGTAAGATTTTTAATTAAAGAACACAGTGAGTGGTTAAGTAAAGGGACATTAAGGGGGGTCACACAGCAAGAGTGGTAAAAATGTATTTGTTTTAAATTGCTTCCCTGAGGAAAATCACACTTAGACAATATGCTTGTGTTACCAATAGATCCCAGAACAGCAATATAAAAGTGACATAGTGCTGCATATAATTGCACATCATATCTCTTCTACACAATGACTTTTAAATGTTTCTCCTTTTTTTAATACAGCTAAAAATAATTGCAAGCAAATCTCCTGTTGTGCTATTATTATAGAGTCAAATTATATATATATATATATATATACATATATATAGTATCTCACAAAAGTGAATATACATCTTTACATTTTTTCAAATATTTTATTATATATTTTGTTTCATGTGACAACACTGAAGAAATGCCACTTTGCTACAATGTAATGTAGTGAGTGTACAGCTTGTATAACACTGTAAATTTGCTGTCCCCTCAAAATAAATCAACACACAGCCATTAATGTCTAAACCGCTGGCAGCAAAAGTGAGTACACCCCAAACTGGGCACAATAAGCCATTTTCCCTCCCTGGTGTCATGTGACTCATTAGTGTTACAAGGTCTCAGGTGTGAATGGGGTGCAGGTGTGTTAAATTTGCTGTTATCACTCTCTCATACTGGTCATTGGAAGTTCAACATGGCACCTCATGGCAAGGAGCTCTCTGAGGATCTGAAAAAAAAAAATTGTTGCTCTACATAAAGATGGTCTAGGCTATAAGAAGATTGCCAAGACCCTGAAACTGAGCTGTAGCACGGTGGCCAAGACCATACAGCAGTTTAACAGGACAGGTTTCACTCAGAACAGGCCTCACCATGGTCGACCAAAGAAGTTGAGTGCACGTGCTCAGAACCATATCCAGAGGTTGTTTTGGGGAAACAGATGTATGAGCACTGCCAGCATTGCTGCAGAGGTTGAAGGGGTGGGGGGTTTACCCTGTCAGTCCACAGACCATACGCCACACACTGCATTAAATTGGTCTGCATGGCTGTCATCCTGGGATGACGCCTCTTCTAAAGATGATCCACAAGAAAGCAAGCAAGCAGTTTGATGAAGACTAAGGACATGGATTACTGGAACCTTGTCCTGTGGTCTGATGAGACCAAAATAAACATATTTGGTTCAGCGTGTGTGGTGGCAAACAGATTGGGAGTACAAAGACAAGTGTGTTTTCCCTACAGTAAAGCATGGTGGTGGGAGTGTCATGGTCTGGGGCTGCATGAGTGCTGTCGGCACTGGGGAGCTACAGTTCAAATGAGGGATGCCAGCATGTACTGTGACATACTGAAGCAGAGCATGATCCCCTCCCTACGGGGACTGGGCCGCAGGGCGGTAATCCAACATGACAACGACCCCAAACACCTCCAAGATGACCACTGCCTTGCTAAAGAAGCTGAGGGTAAAGGTAATGGACTGGGCAAGCATGTCTCCAGACCTTAACCCTATTGAGCATTTGTGGGGCATCCTTAAAGCGGATCTCCCACGCCAAATCGAATTTTTGTTTAGGTGTTATTTAAATAGTTAATAGCGCTGCATTGCTACACTCACTTTTCTGATCTCCCGCGGCCGCTCCGCTGTCATTTGTTCCAAAATGTGTAGTTATATTCTGCTTCTCTTTTGCGTTTCCATCTTAGCTTTGGGCATGAAACCCCCGTGAGCAGGAACTTCCTGTTTGCAGTGTATGCTGTCCCAGCATCCACCGCTCGATCTCGCGCGTGCGCACTGGCAAGGGTGAGCAGCGTCGATAGCTGCCTTTGTCCTCGCTGTAATGGAGAATTTTGTAATGCCCGCCCTCCTTGCTTTGTTTATGTCACGCGTCACTTCCTGCTAAGGAAATAGCGCAATATTTCCTAACACGGCTGCGCAGTGAACTCGGGGAGCTATGAAGAGAAGCTCCCAGAGGGCACTGCATTTAGCAGGAAGTGATGCAATGCCCGGATAATTCCCGCAGTCTTACAAACCGGAAGCCACAGGACTGTAAAGGTACTGTACCTAATCTGAGAAAACAAATGCCCGTTTTTACTATATTGCATAGTGGGAAGGTTATTAGGAGGATGTTGTAAATAGGGTGGAGATCCGCTTTAAATGGAAGATGGAGGAGCGCAAGGTCTCTAACATCCACCAGCTCTGTGATGTCATCATGGAGGGGTGGAAAAGGACTCCAGTGGCAACCTGTGAAGCTCTGAGGAACTCCATGCCCAAGGGGGTTAAGACAATAAAATAATGGTGGCCACACAAAATATTGACACTTTGGGCCCAATTTGGACATTTTCACTTAAGGGTGTTCTCGTTTTTGTTGCCAGCAGTTTAGATATTAATGGTCGTGTTGAGTTATTTTAAACGGACAGCAAATTGACACTGTTATACAAGCTGTACACTTACTACTTTACATTGTAGCAACGTGTAATTTCTTCAGTGTTGTCACATGAAAATATATAATAAAATATTTTCAAAAATGTCAGGGGTGTACTCTCTTTTGTGAGATATTGTGTATATATATATATATATATATATATATATATATGCATATATATTATATCTGAGAGTTTATTTCAGTAGAAATGTTACAAAAGAAACAGTTTAAGGCAATACAGCCCCCGAGATCACAGTGCATTGACAGCCGCTGATTGACAAAAGCATGCACCTGACCTGCATGCTTTGACCAATCACAAAGCGCTCTGCTGTCAGAGCCATGATTGAGGCAGGGTACCTTTGACCAATCATGGCTCAGGGGGGCTAAGTCCATGCCCCACACTATGTAAGGCTGCTTACATGGTGACTGTACATAGTGTAATGAATGAAATCAGCAACATGTAATTTCTAGAGGAAAAATATAATTTAAAACTGCTTGCGGCTGTAATGTATTGTCATGTATTGTCAGGTCCTGAAAAAAACAGCTTGGGTTCCCTCCAGTCTATTACCACACCCTTTGGGTCTGGTATGGATACCCCATGCTTACACAAAAAAAAAAAGGTGTGGGGTCCACCCAAAAGCCATACCAGACCAGAAGGGTCTGGTATAGATATTAAAGGGAACCCCGTGCCAAATAAACAAAATTGTGGGGACCCCCCCAAATCCAAACCAGGCCCTTCAGGTCTGGTATGGATTTTAAGGGGAACCCCGCACCACATAAAATGGTGTGGGGTCCCCCCAAAGTCTATACCAGACCCTTATCGCAGCACTGCATCCTGGCAGGCTGAAGGAAAAGGGGGGACAAGAGAGTGCAGCTAAATGACAGCTGTTATAGCTGAGGGCGGGGCCACCCGGTGATGCAAACGAGTGACCTTGTCCCCTCTGACATCACGTGATGTCACATGACGTGAGGAGGGGAAGGGTCTGTTGATTACATCACTGGTTGGCCCCCGCCCTCAGCTATATAACAGCTGTCAAAGCAAAAAGACGGGAGTCACAGGGACACCTCCCATGGAGGCATAGTTTTTGCTTTTTTTTCTCAGGAACGTCGGGTGCTTTTTTTTATTTTAATTTTTAATAAAGGACTTCTCATGTCATTTTAACTTTTTTGACACTTTTTGGTGAATAAGTAGGGGTATAATGTACCCGATACTAGGGTTGTCCCGATACCACTTTTTTAGGACCGAGTACAAGTACCGATACTTTTTTTCATGTACTCGCCGATACCGAATACCGATACTTTTTTTAATGTGTCCCCAAATGCATCCATGTCCCCCCACATATTGCAGCCATGTCCTGTCCCCCACATATTGCAGCCATGTCCTGTCCCCCATATTGCAGCCATGTCATGTCCCCCACATATTGCAGCCAATTCATGTCCCCCACATATTGCAGCCTTTTCCTGTCCCCCACATATTGCAGCCATGTCATGTCCCCCACATATTGCAGCCATGTCATGTCCCCCACATATTGCAGCCATGTCATGTCCCCCATATATTGCAGCCATGTCATGTCCCCCATATATACAGCCATGTCATGTCCCCCACATATTGCAGCCATGTCATGTCCCCCATATATGCAGCCATGTCCTGTCCCCCACATATTGCAGCCATGTCATGTCCCCCACATATTGCAGCCATGTCCTGTCCCCCATACCTGTAGTAGATGATGCCACGTTAATCCCTGTGTATTGTAATCGCCGCATTACAGGCACCTTTCGTTTGAATTCTTAATGCCCGCCGCGTATAGACACTCCCCTTCTCGGGATTGGACGGATCCGTCCAATCCTGAGCAAGGGGGAGTGTCTATACACGGCTCAGTGCATAGACACTCCCCCTTGCTCAGGATTGGACAGATCCGTCCAATCCCAAGAAGGGGAGTGTCTATTAGTGTTGCTCACGAATATTCGCATTGCGAATATTCGTTACAAATATTGCATATTCGAGTATTCGCGAATAAATCGAATATCGTATTTTTTCAAATTTATTTTTAAAACAGATCACATCCTAGTGATCTCCATCGACGTCTAAAAGCATTTCTGGTATGATTAGAGACCCTGGGCCGAGTAGCTGAGGCGATCCTTTTATGTTGCCGAATATTCGCAATGCGAATATTCGTATTACGAATATTTGCGAATACTTTCTCTGCCCTTCTGTGTTTTGTGTATAAAGAAAAAAAAATAAAAATTTGCTTTAGTTTAGTCATATAAGTTTGTGTAAGTAGAGTTAGTGTTTAGTGCATATTAGTTTAGTAATCCAGGAAATGATCTCCGTTTTCGAGTGTTGACGAGAATTTCGCAATCAATTTCGCATTCGCATTAGCGAAATTTCGCATTCGCATTAGCGAAATTTCGCATTCGCATTAGCGAAATTTTGCCAATTTTTTTTTGATAAAATATCACGAATATTCGATATTAACGAATATTTCGCGAATATTCTTCTATATATTCGTGAAATATCGCAAAATCGAATATGGCGTATTCCACTCATCACTAGTGTCTATACATGGTGCGGCGGGCATTAGAAGAATTCAAACGAAAGGTGCCTGTAATGCAGCGATTACAATACACAGGGATTAACGCAGCGGTGGAGTGTCATCCAAATCCACCACACCTTTGTTTTTTTAAGGATCATTACTGTATTATCACTCCCTCCAATTTCTAGATACATTGAAAAAGACCACAACTTTCAAATCTATTTCAGAATAAGCTTTATGAACAAAAGATTTGAGACCCTTAAAAATCTCAATCAGATGTTCACACTACAATGTGTATTGGTTTTACATTTACAATGTCTTTGCGATTTTGGCATTGTGACTTTCGTTCCCTCACCTCATTTTGTGCAAATCTGAATGAACATGACCCCAGACATACAATTTAATATGACAATAGATACCAAAAAAGTAGTACACATTGGTGTATGTAGAAGCAGTAAATTTTTTCTAGTTAGATCTAATCTTGAATGTGCAGTTCAGTTTTGGTCACTAATCTGCAAGAAAGTTGTTACTGCATAAGAAAGAGTTCAGCTAAAATGAAGAACCTCATCTGTGAGGATCGATTGCAAAGATTATATTTATTCACTCCAGAAGAGAGGTGCCCTTAGCATTGACATCACCAGCATTCGCTAGGAACCTGAGGGAGAAAATGGTGCAGGGTAGATGGTAACCATCGAGTCAAGATCTTGTAACTGGTCTCTTGGATCCTAGTGGCAAAGGAAAACTTATGAGCTAAATGTCGGATTTTCTCTTTCTGCGTGTCAGTGAATTGAGTTTTGAGATCAGATTCCCACTTGCAGAGGAACACAGGGACAAACCCTGATGCTGGGCATTTTGAATAAGCTTAGATCGCCGAAAGGAAGTAGCGGATCGGTTCCCCCTTGTGGCAGATACTCTTCAGCTCTGTGAGCTGGGGAAGAAAACCCAGAGATTAAGAGTACCGGCGGAGAAAGTTACAGAGCTGGAGACCGCTCCAGAAGTCTAAGGGAGGATCAGTCGTGGTCGCGCAGGCAGTAGGAGAAAAATGACCATCCTACCCAAGAAATCACAAAGATGAAGTTGATCATTCGACAGCTGTCTCTGAAAATTAGGGTTCTAGAGGCCTGGTTCAAATCCTGGATTACAGATAAGGGCAATCCTGGATTGCCCAATATAGGCACAATAGTGGAGGGTAATGGTGACACCCAAGAGTGTCAGAAGCCATCTCTGGCAACCAACAGCGTGCTGCCAAGGGTGGGATGGTCGCCAATGACTTTGCTAACGGATCACTTCTCCTTTGCCATTAGCAAAGGAGAAGTGATCCAAGGCCAGCTCTTTGCTGTACCATTGTAGTCCTCCAACTCCATGGCCATCCAATGTTTTGCTGCTGCATGGCAGAACCAATCCACAATCCTGGTGAGATGGATTACTCTGTAATAGGTAGACATGTGCAGACTGGAATATTTCATTTTGTTTTTTCGTTTTCGTTTGGAAAATAAATGTATTTAGTTACTCCCGAAAATCGTTTTGATTTTTCGTTTTTCGTTGGAAAATAGCGTTCGTCCGAAAATCCAATAATACTTGGTTTCTGTCGAATGGTCAAAAAATATTCGACGGAACATCTAATCTTTACGTCGAATCGTACATTTCCGTTCGAATATTCCGCCTACAAGAATTCTAATGTTGTATGACTAGTAATAATGTTGAATCTATTTTCTCATAAATCGAAATCTAATCTCTATAATGTTGAATCTATTATTTCTATAGTGTCGAATCTTTTCCCTATAATGTCGAATCTTTTCCCTATAATGTTGAATCTTTTCCCTATAGTGTCAAATCTTTTCTCTAAAATGTCGAATCTTTTCCTATAATGTCGAATCTTTTCTCTATAATGTCGAATCTTTTCCCTATAATGTCAAATCTTTTCCCTATAATGTCGAATCTCTCTATATCGAATTTTTACCACAACGAAAACGAAAATAAAGCATTTTTTATGTTGGATCTTTCGGTTTTCGTTTCTTGCGCTTTCGTTATCGTTTGTTAAAACGATAACGAAAAAAACAGTTTTTCGGACGAAAATGCATTCTAACGAAAACGAATGCACATGTCTAGTAATAGGTTCCCACATCTGGAAGGCCAACCCATGCCCTTTGGCAGTATGGTCATCTTAGGCTGCGTACACACGATCAGTCCGTCCGATGAATTAACCATTGAAGCTGACTGTTGGTCTGATGTGCCTACACGCCATCGGTTAAAAAATGTATTGAACGCGGTGACATTTACGTGTTTTAATACAATGATGTGCTGAGAAAAATAAAATTCAATGCTTCCAACCATGCATCGACTTGATTCTGAACATGCACAGCCTTTTAAACTATGCTTTTGCATACTAACGATCGGTGTTGACCCACCGGTCAGGTGTCCATCGGTCAAATTTTAAAGCAAGTTCTCTTTTTTTTGTCCTTCAGTCCGTTTTCATCGGTTTTGACCGATCGTGTGTACGCGGCCTTAAGGGTGCTACAACAACCAAACAAGGTCAAGGTAAGTGAATGGCAGAAGAGAAAATCAGCTTTAAGTCGGAGGGGCGAAGTGGGCAGAGTAAAGAGCTGTTCTGTCTGTGTCCATGCAATCAGTTGAAATACCTGTCCCTCTTGTCTGTGCAGTGCATAGATCAGAGCAATTCTGATTGGTCAGCATCCACACAGTGAATTGCTCTGGTCTGTTTTGGTCTGTTCTGGAAGCACTGCACAAATAATAAAGGCTGGGGATTTCAAATCCCTGGACTGCAGGACTGTGTGGACACTGACAGCTCAGCATCACAGCAAGTAAGTACCCCAGGGATGGGGAGGTGGGATAGGGAGAGTGTATGGCGTTATAGGTGCTGGATGTCCCTGGCAGTTGGTGTCTCCAGCGGATTGCTGGTAGAACTGGTGGATTGCTGTCAGTTGCTGAGAAAACCCCTGGTAGAGAGCAGCACGGGAGCTAGGCAGCCACCCTACTCTGTAATCAAGTCACCCACCCCCCAAATGTTTTCATGTCTCTATTTTGACACATCAGAGTTGAGGAGGAGCCTAGGGAAGGCATTCCTTGGCTCTGAAGTTTACTATTGTTTACAGGCAGCCAATAGGGAGTGATTGCAGCTGCTGCAATGGCAGTGAGCATGGTGTTGTGGACCCTGGGCACCTTACAGGAAATTTGGGGAACGTTTTCTGGGTGCCTGGAGCTAGCAACGACACTGGGTGTTAGAAGATGTTTGCTTATCCAGCCAATACCTTGGTAAGAAATGCTGCTGCAGGAGCAGTCTATAGAGGAGGTAGCCAAGAATGCAAAATTACAGCAGAAAGGTGCAGATAGGGGTGGGTAAGCAAACCATGCATAGTCTTGATTGACAGCATTTCTGTGCTAACTCATGTATGCAGAAGCGCTGCAGTAATAGGAGGGAGGAGATTGAAGGGGGGATAGCACCTCCTGCACCCCCTGCACCTCCTCCCAGCTCTCTTCCCCTTCTCCTCCACTTAGCTGTCAAGAATAGAATAGCATATATATACAGTGTATATATATATATATATATATATATATACTGTATATATATATATATATATATATATATATATATAGTAAAATAAAGCAAATAATATATCACAATAATGTATAAAAAGTGTGTACAAAAATTATGAATGTGCATGTTTGCTGCATAATTATTTAACAGGGCAACATAATAAGTGTGTGCATATGTGTAAATTGTAAAATAAAGTAAATCAAATATATAAATGTTTTGTACAGGCACATTCCAAGGACATAGTTGAGCATACAGCTTTTTCTTAAGAACAGAAACAGTAGCTAATATTAATTTGGACCACTATTCAATATGAAGATAGGAGTTGACCATCTATAAGTTTTTCAGAACAATTGGCGAGCCAGCCGGGGTAGGAATTTGCAAGTGACCCTGAGAACCCAAAAGAATGAGCTTGAGACATATTTCTGATAATCAGCTGGTTGAGATTGGAGGATTGGAACACACAGTTCTTTTAAAGGAGTCATCTGTGTTGGATCCATTGGGAATTGATTCTATTTGGGAGAGATCATAAAAAGGAGGATCTTTAAAGAACCTTATACATGTCTGATGGCCATTTATGGCCACATATATCTGGTGAGTGCATTTTGATTGTCACATTTCCATTGCCATTTCTACAATTTCATCACTCTGAACTTTTTATTTAATATTTAATCAATTGGTGTTTATATGGACATTAATTTTTACTTGCTGCACCCTTTGTACCTTTCTTTCACAGTTTATTAGTAATGCCACGTACACACGATCGGTTCATCCGATGAAAACGAAGCAATGGATTTTTTCATTAGATATCCGATGAAGCTGACTGTCATCAGTTTCGCCTATACACCATCGGTTAAAAATCCGATCGTGTCCAACGCGGTGACGTAAAACGCAACGACGCGCTGAGAAAAATGAAGTTCAATGCTTCCGAGCATGCGTCGACTTGATTCTGAGCATGCGTTGATTTTTAACCGATGGATTTCCCCACAGACGATCGTTTTTTTTTCTATCGATTTTTTAACCATCAGAACATTTTAAAACAGGTTCTATTTTTTTTCACTCCAGGCAGAGAAGAAACATATATGGACAGCCGCACTCCAATGAATATTATAAAACGTGCCCTTCAGGTAAAAAAGGAATGCACTACAAAAAACAGATTACAGTGGGAAAATAAACCGCTGACGCGTTTCGCATTGATCCTCAATGCTTAGTCATAGCTAGTAATTCCATCAGACCGCTTTCATCAGACGAACCGATCGTGTGTACAGGGCATTATTCACTAATTTTTGGAGCTGCACTTGTTGTAATTATTATTTTTGTAATTATTATTTTAGTTTTGGCGCCATTTTTTTCACATTCCAAAAATATTTACTTTAGGTAAAACTCAATGATTAACCAAAACAATTTGTGATGAGGTGGGGTATTCACATCACAGATAATATTATATTATTTTGTGCAGCCTTTATGTGTGTATATATATATATATATATATATATATATATATGAAATGTTTAAAACATGGTGACTATATATGCTTACTGCATCATTAAATATTCATGTTGACAAACTGACTATATACTGTATGTGCTCATAGAGCTAGCAGTGAGACTTCGTGATTTAATAGCAGTTGCCTTTATGTGTTTTAACACTGTGCATTAAGGTCAGCTTTTTCTAGAAATGAATACGACAGTTAGCTCCCTCATCTTCATGCATGCTCTTTATTAATGTGTATTATTACTTCAAGTTTGTCAAAAAAGAGACAGAGGCAAACATTCTGCCTTAATTCACTCTTGCCAACAAAATAGAACACAAAATTATTCAGGGGAAAAAATACAATTTTCTGTCATCTCTGCAATACACTGATAAAGCTAAAGGCTAATATGTTTTGATATTTTTGTCACTCATTTGTCATGTGACCTTTCATGCTATCATTAATACTGCTGAGGGACAGAGTAGATAGACTAAAACAGGGGTGTGGAGAAGTCAGATTGCTTCTCTAACAACTAATGGTCAGTCATAGCAATTTATGTTCCCCATTGGTAAAGCCCTGACTGAAGAGAATATTTGTTATTAAAATTTGATATTACTGTCTCGGTGCTGCCATAGAAAATTTGGAGCTATCAATGCTGATGAAAGTACTGGGGGTTAATAAACCTATGTATGAATTATGATGTTAATGGAATTGAACATGCTTGTTCAAACATTTAAAGTTTAGGCAAAGCTGTGTTTTTGATATTTAAGCACATTACACATCACGCACATTTAATGCGAATACAAAAGAATAAAAAAAGTAAGAGGGGGTTACAGTTTCACAAGGTAAAAAAAACTCATTGCATAATAAGGTGTTAATTGTAAATGCCAGAAAATTATGAAAATGCTGCATTTGCATTGGCTCGTATCACATTCTGAATAGCAATAATTAAAAGTATTTCTTTTCACATTGTTGCGTTCTTGCTTCACCACTAGCTGTATTATTTTAGTTGATGATATCCTTGCTTTGAATGACTGTTCCTGAACCTGAATTGTGTGTGACTACAGGCCAGTGTACTCTCTGGTTTGGGCACTGCCATCTTTTTAAGCTTACTTTCAACAAAAAATCAGTAAAGGAGAAAACTGAGGAGGGTGAGCCAAGTGATTTTGGCGAAATTGATTTTATTGTCAGCAAAACTTTGCAAAAGCAAAACTCTTATTTTTGTTCAATGGAATAATTAATTTTACTAGGAGGTTTTTTTTTTATCTGGGAAAGGGGGTGTATTTAGGATAGTTTAATTTATTTTATTTAGTGGTCTTTGTTTTTACGTTTTTGTGTGTGTATTTGATTATTTGTGTACTGTTGTGTACTGAGCATTTCTGATCTATTACAGGCTTCTGTAACCCTCAGGCCGCGTACACACGATCAGACCGGTCCAATGAAACTGGCCTTAAGGCCAGTTTCATCGGACCAAATCGATCGTGTGTACGGCCCATCGGACCGTTGTCCATCGGACCAAAGTTTTAAAACTTGCTTTAACCACTTGTTACCCATCCACCGTCATATGACGGCGGGAGGGTAACTCCATTGTCCTGACTGCACGTCATATGACGTGCATTCATAGAAAGCTGCTAGGGGTGCGCGCGCGCACCCGTCGCATCACTAAGAAACCCCGTGCGTGTGCCCAGCGGCCAGCCGCGATGGCCGCTGGGGACACACGATTGCCGAGTAACTGAGCTGGGACGTGGAGCTCTGTGTAAACACAGAGCTCCACGTCCCTGTCAGGGAGAGAAGAGACCGATTGTGTCCCTTGTACATAGGGACACAATCGGTCACCTCCCCCAGTCACCTCCCCTCCTCCCACAGTTAGAACACACCTAGTATACACATTTAACCCCTTCCCCGCCCCCTAGTGGTTAACCCCTTCCCTGCCAGTTACATTTATACAGTTATCAATGCATATTTATAGCATTGTTCACTGTATAAATGTAAATGGTCCCAAAAATGTGTCAAAGGTGTCCGATGTGTCCGCTATAATGTCCCAGTCCCGAAAAAAATCGCAGATCGCTGCCATTCCTAGTAAAAAAATAAATTTAAAAAAATCATAATTATGTCCCGTATTTTGTAGGCAATATAACTTTTGCGCAGTCACTATACAGGTATTGCGATTTTTTTTTGATTTTTTTTTTCCAAAAATATGTAGAAGAATACGCATCGGCCTAAACTGAGATAAAAAATGTTTTTTTTTTTTTTTTAAATGGGATATTTATTATAGCAAAAAGCAAAAAATATTGTGTATTTTTTCAAAATTGTAGCTCTTTTTTGTTTATAGCGCAAAAAAATAAAAAATGCACGGGTGATTAAATACCACCAAAAGAAAGCTCTATTTGTGGGGAAAAAAGGACGTCAATTTTGTTTGGGAGCCACGTCGCACGACCGCGCAATTGTCAGTTAAAGCGACGCAATTTTGTCTGGGCAGGAAGGGGGTGTAGGTGCACAGTAGGCAAGTGGTTAAAATCGGTCCGAAAACGATAGTTAGTACGCAAAAGCATCGGACCAAAAACCCACGCATGCTCAGAATCAAGTCGACGCATGCTTGGAAGCATTGAACTTCGTTTTTCTGCACGTCGTTGTGTTCTACGTCACCGCGTTCTAACCCGATCAGATTTTGGACTGATGGTGTGTACACACATCAGACCATCAGGCCACTTCAGCGGTGACCCGATGAAAACGGTCCGTCGGACCAGTCTCATTGGACCGGTCTGATCGTGTGTATGCGGCCTCAGGAGCAAGCCCATTATACCATTACAAATATCAAAAGTGATTGTAAAGAAAAAAATAAGAAACATTAACAGTGTTTTTGCACAGAGCAGCCCTGTCTCTCCTCTTCTTGGGTCCCCTGCTGGCACTCTTGCCCCCCCCCTTGCCGAATGTCCCCACAGCAAGTAAATGCAACACTTTACCCACACAAAATGTGTATAATTTTTTGGGTGGTATTTACCACTGGGTTTTTTATTAAAAAAAAAAAGATTTTCTTAGTTTGTGTTATAAAATGTTGTACAAGTAATTTTTCTCCTTCATTGATGTGCACTGATGGGCACTGATGAGGCAGCACTGATTGGCACAGATGAGGAGGTACTGATGGGCACTGACAGGCATCACTGATGGGCACTGAAAGGCAGCACTGATGGGCATTGATAGGCAGCACTAATGGGCATTGATAGGCAGCACTAATGGGCACTGAATCGCAGCACTGAGGGGCACTGATAATCAGGGCACTAATGTCCAGTGCCCTGGTTGTCAGTGTAGATGTCCCCAGTGTGGATTGCCGCTTACAGATTCTCCCCTCCTCAGCACGAGGAGAGGAATGCTGATAACCGGCAAATCCTGTTTACACTGTGATCAGCTGTGATTGGGCACAGCTGATTACATGGTAAAGGACTGCTGTGATTGACTCTTTACCCCAATCTGTGATCAGCTGTGTCTTAAGGACAAAGAAATCACGAACACTCCCAATGCGCAAGTTCTGGGAATACTTTAATATACTCCCTCCTGGGAATTTGCAACCATGCTGTAGCCAAATTTTGGCTATAGTGTGGTCAGAAAGAGGTTAATTAAACATTTTGGGATGTTCCTGTATGTACAGTACTATGCAAAAGTTTTAGGCAGGTGTGAAGAAATACTGTAAAGTAAGAATTTAAAAAAAAATATATATATATATTTTAATTGCTTATATTTATCAATTTACAAAATGCAAAGTGAATGAACAGAAGAAAAATCTATATCAAATTAATATTTGGTGTGACAACCTATTCCATTCACAAAAGCATACCTTGTTTAAGGTACACTTGCACACAGTTTTTGAAGGAACTTGGCAGGTAGGTTGCTCCAAACATCTTGGGGAACTAACTACTGATCGTCTGTGCAGGTAGGCTGCTTTTAATCTTTCTATCTCTTCATGGAATCCTAGACAGGCTCGATGAAGTTGAGATTAGGGCTCTGCGGGGGCCAAATCATCAATTCCAGGACTCGGGATATGGATAATGGATAAGTATCTGCCTGTATTTCTCAGCACTGATGGCCCCATTGATCCTGACCTTGATCTCGGTGAGTCTATTGCAACCAATTACCAACAATGCACTTCCTGGTGGTCAGATGGCTTAAAAGGATCAATATTTTTTATTATGGGCCAACGCCTGCCTGGTAAAAGTCAGGGTTCCCAGCAGGCTTTGTTTTGTGACTGTGTTGCAGCAGATATGGAGTAATTATAAAAAGCTCACAGACTGTATGCAGGGAGAGCTAGGTACTGGTACTAATGCTGCTGCTAATTGCTAAACATATCTATATACACAGACACAATCACATTGTGTTGGAAAGTGCTATAGCTGATTAGGGAGAAGTCACATATTGTCTCCAGGTAGAGTTGTTGGCACTATATAAATCCTGAATCGTAAAAATAATAATAATAATAATGACAGGTAATTTTTTTATGGAAATTAACAATCCTATTAGTTCACTATTTCTTAACCAGAGCTCAATGTTAATCCCAGCCATTGCCTCTGCAAGGCAAGTGTGTTGTAAAAAATATATATATTTTTTTAATTTTTCCATAGGGGCAACATAGTGCTTAGGCCTTGGACTTTTTTTCAAAGCTAGATCCCAGTTTGCATTGCTTTCCCTGTCCCTGCAGATGACAAAAAAAAACCCAACAACAACCAAACAAACCTCTGCCGTTCACTTTAGGCTTTTTCTTGGCAGATATGGCAAAGTGGGGTGGGGGGGGTTATTATTATTGGGGGGGTGCATTCAACAGTCTCGCATAAATATAAAGTGACAAGCGACACACATAGGGCACTGCTTTGCCTTTGACATTAACAAGTGGTAAAACAGAAGTCCCTTTCAGCTATACCTCCAGTGTAGTGGAGCCAGCCACCAGATTAAATAACTATAATGGCGCTATGGCAAATGAGGGGACAAAATAGGTGTTGCTTTAGAGCACAAGTGTGCATTAATGCTTTACACACAAAGGGCAGCTTTGCCTGTGTCAGTAAAAAAAAAAATGGAAAACCAAAGCCACCCAGTGAGAAGGTGGACAGCAGATTCTGCCAGATTTTCCACTTGTATTAAAGCGGGGGTTCGTCCAAAAATAAACTCTCTAACATTAGCTAGATCTATCCAGCATACTGCTAACATCTGCAGTATGCTGTTTTTTTTTGTTTTTTTTTCGGTACTTATCGTAATACGAGATCTTTTTGTCCAGCTCCAAGCGTGGGGTTTACTTCCGGGTATAGGCGTTCCTAAGCGAAGAGGATTTGATTGACGCGCTGCTAAAGCACGTCACGCCTTCCGGAAATACCCGAAATGACACTCGGGTGTTTACGGCGCCTGCACAGTCAGCTCTACACAGCAGGCGCAGGCGCCGTAAACGCCCGAGTGTCACTTTGGGTATTTCCGGAAGGCGTGACGCGCTTTAGCAGCCGTCAATCAACTTGTCTTCGCTTAGAAATGCCTACTGCCCGCACGATTGCCCGCTCGCCGCCGGATAGCAAGGCCTCGTATAAAGATAAGTACCGAAAAAAAAAAAACAGCATACTGCAGATGTTAGCAGTATGCTGGACCCATTGTCAAAAAATTGATTTTAGGGTGAACCTCCTCTTTAAGAAGAGTGTTATGCCCCCTTTGATTGCTCCTTCTCCTTCTAATCACCAACACTCTAACACTCTGACACCTCCTATTTTTACTTTTCTTCCTGCTTCACTTGCAATACATTCCAATACAAATTGAAACCTATGCACCCTTGAGAAGGAGGAGTAACATCCCACATTAGGAGTCCATAAAAATTGCATATTTGCTCGGCTATGGAGAAAAAAAGCACATTGTCAGGCTTAAAAATATGCCTGATATGCACCCTGTGAAAATGGAAAAGGCACATTGGTAGACCCACAAAAAAAGATTGCTATGCTTCATCCATGTTTTTTTTCTACCTGCTTGTAATGTGCTGCTCCCACCACGCTCTTTGTTGAAGAATCATTTGTTTCCTTATGCATGTGCCACCCAAATGGCTATTGATTTTAGACCAGCTGAAACACAAACTGGAAGAGGCTACTTAAAGGTTTAAGACAAGACAAAAAAAACTGCAAACTACAGTATACTGTGAAACTTTTTTGGCACTGCCCAATTGTTTTGAAATTAGGGGGGGGGTTTAACATTTTTTAAGCGTAAACTTTCCTATAGCTTTTAGAACTGGTGTGGTTGTTACTCCCACCATTCAATTGAGGCTTGTTATTGCTGGAAAAAAAATCTGAAAAATTTGAAATAAATCAGATTGGGGTACTGCCTTTGTACTTTAGCCAAGCTGAATGTAAAACTCCAAAAAAATAAAGTACACATGCAAAATATGTTTTACAACACCCGTACCATTTGAATGCATCTCCCAATCATGTACTTAAAAGGAGTGGTTTTCTATATCAAAGCTGCATTATATGTACAGTATATCCTACCTCAATGAACAGTATTTTTTTTAAATAATTTTACATTGGTACATGTCCCCACAGCAGTGCCCATCTCCTTATGGCTCCTGT
Organism: Rana kukunoris; assembly: GCA_029574335.1. Taxonomy (NCBI): domain Eukaryota; kingdom Metazoa; phylum Chordata; class Amphibia; order Anura; family Ranidae; genus Rana; species Rana kukunoris. The sequence continues at coordinate 392,339,866 of CM056053.1, forward strand.
TTGCAAATGCCTTGCCTAATATCCTTGAAAATTTGCCAGAATTGATTTTCAAGGTTTGCTCCTATAGACTTTATTAAAGTGTTTTTCAACCCTATTAAAAAAAAAAAAAAATAGTGCTACAGACTTTAGCATTTTTGCATGTCTGTTTTATGTTTAAGCCTGTGGTTGTTCTCGGTTCCTCTTTTCACAATTTCCACTGCCTTTGTTCCTGATATCATGTGTGTGTTTTTTCTTCTTTTCTTTACAAGGTTAGTACAAAAAGTCATCTTTGAATGTGTGCTCTCAGTTGGCACTATAAACTAGTCTCTTTGCATTCATAGAAACAGCCCTGGTGGCAAACCACTGCCCTGCACCTTCCTCCTCCCTGCACCTGCACATATCCCCAATCTGGAAGTTTAGGGAAAGCACAATGTGAGAACGGGAAAAGCATTAGAATGTTTGAGCACACTGGGGTATGTAAATGTACTGTTCCTGAGAATGCATTTAAAAAAGAAAAAAAAGAAATTCAGACTTTACTACAGGCTCTAAGGATAGTCTGCAAACTGAACTCAAACACATTCACTCTTTGCTACTATTTTTTAGATTTAAGAAACGTATCTTCTTATTATTGGAACAAAAGCAACATTATTGGGATGTTTCTTGGACACTGCAAACAGGGATTGCAAAATATGCAGAATGTGAGTATAGCAGATCAGTATAGGAATCATGACCAGTGGGTACCCATACATTCACATGCTTACTGTATGTGACCCCTCAATGCAAGTGCCCAGACATCTTCACAGTGAATTCTCTCTAATATTCTACAGTTTTTTTGGCAAATTGGGCACTTTATTTCTCTCTCTTTCTCTCTTTCCCTTTAAATGTGTGTATATGTATATGTATATATATATATATATATATATATATATATATATATATATATATATATATATACTGTATATATATATATTTTTTAAACTTACACTGTACAAGGAATAGTTGACATTTATCTGTAAGTGGAGAGAAATAACGATGACAGCTGTAAATTGCAAGACTCTAAATAGGTCCCTCAGAGACTATGCATAAAGAAAGTGCACAGTAAATTTCTTTATAATAACTACAGTTTTATGGTACCTAACATATTAGTGCTCATTCTTGCTTTATATCACCTATTTTTGCCTAATCGTAATCAATATTTAGCTGGAGAGATATCATGGAGAAATGCAATGGCGTCTAATGTATCATTTCACATTAAAAATTCTCATTGAGAATAGTCTGATTCTCTTTAGCAAGCGTTGCTAAGTGTATAAGGGGAACATTTTTGCAAACGTAACAAATTCTTTTGCAGAGGTTTGCAGTGCTGAACTCATCTTATCATTTGTATTTTTTATATGTGGCAAATTAACTTACATCCTGTAAACTGGAACAAAAGATTGTAATGACTATAAGTACATATTTTCATTATGTAGGAACCATTATCTGCAATAAATGAACATACATTCTAGCTACTTTTTTCTTTTTCTTTTCTTATACCCGCTAATACTGCTAAAGCCAGTGTTGTGATTGTGAAATGCTTAATGAAGCTAAATGTGTTAATGAAATATTGTTGATGGTTATGGTAATTAACATTGTGTTAATATTTACCAATTTATTAAGAACCTAATCTATCCTCTCACAATCACTACAAGCTATGTGTACTATAAGCCCAAATCATGATTATGTGCCTAGAGTGACTGCTCTTCAGCTATTAAAAGATATGGAGAGAGCTTGAAAAACCTTAAAAAACATCAGAAACATTAGAATATTAAAAAATCGCAAAAAAAGGAGACAATCCAGATTTATAATGGACTGATTTATTAACTTTTAAACCTCAACAATAAGCCAGCAAAGGCTTGGGAGTTTTTTTATGTAATCCACTGTGAGAATTGAAAAGTATTTTTGTAAATCTATAATTTTGTTCTGTTAATACTTTGTGTATTTGCACTAAAAATTTACAGTATTTTTTTTTTATTTTTTTTTAGGAAAAGCTTTTGGGGATCTATCTCTTTTTTCTCAGTCCAAGCCGTGGACCAACCAATTAGAAGTGGGAAGACAGCAAAAGATTGCCCTGAAAAAATAACTGCAAATAAAAATTATGACTGACAACTGTGGTGTTCCAAGTGCAGTAATGCAGCTACTTCCCTGCAGAAGACCCACCATTCCCAGCCCTGGCTACTACTCCTCTCCAGAGTTTAATGACAGCCAGCATCATCCAGCCTATCTCCTGTGAGTCTAGACTGTCATGGAGCCACCCACTGGGGGCACTTGATCATGTAGCCTGGTATGATGCTGTGTTAGAAGAGCTTCATCCTGTCTCGAAGTAAGGTTCACCCATTGCTGCCACAAGATAAGATGTAGGATCTATGACATCACTGAACTGGAAATAACAGGACCTGTCTTTTTAAAGGTCAACCAGCAACTTACAATATACACAATGGCCAGGCATCCCTCCCTTTAGGAAAATGGTCTTCCCAGCCTTCCTATAAAGTAAAATTTGCTAATACTAGTCCCTATTTGTTTGCTTTTAGATATGATGCTGACATATTACATTGTGGCTTACAGTGACTAACTCACTAGATTCACCACTTCCTACACAAATGATACTTACATTGTTATAGATAGCATCGCCACTCAGACATACATATTTTCAGATTATTTTCTCAGAGAATGCAGCTATCCTACTATTTGCTTAATAATGAAAATAAACAAAAGCATGGACAAATTATGATGGCACACCATGCCTGCATACATGATGCCTGAACCCATATAGCTGACTGTACACTGATGTTCAATGCATACCACATGGTGCTAACTTGATGTGCGTGTTAAAAAGACATCTAATGATATTTTCAAGTTTTATGTTCATGCAGGGTGCACTACTGAATGCACACCTCAATATTTTACTTAACAATTAATTAGAATGAAAAAAAAAATGCAACTGGCTAGCTAGGCAAAAAAATGTTCAAAAATTCAACTAGCTATCTAGGCAAATAAATGTTCACGTGTCAAGCTAAACAGTGTATCCCTTAGGCCGCGTACACACGACCAAATAAATTCGATCAAATCGGTCTGACAGACCGTTTTGATCGGATTTGTCTGCTGGGGTATATTGGTTTGATCGTGTACACACGATCAAAACAAAATCCCCGCTGGCAGACAGCGCGGTGACGGTGAAGTTGACGCCACCACGTCACCATCACCAGGATGTAAAACACTTCCGCGCATGCGTCGAATCCAGCATGCTTTAAAATCTGTCTGTTGGAAAAACCTGTCTGTCCGCCCGAACACACGATCAAATTTGTCTGCCGAAACGGTCAGTCGGACCGTTTCCAGCAGATAGATTTGATCGTGTGTACGCGGCCTTATGCTCTGCAGACATATCAAAATAGGCAAGGAATTATCATCTATCTTTATTCAAAACATGTAATCTCATATGCCAACAAGTATTCAAACTTCTGCACATACTGCATGCACAAAGATTTGGAATGCACATTTAAAAAAGCTAACAGAAGTTATATAAGCCAAATACATTTTTATGAAATTCACAATTTTATTTCAGGCATTCCATGGTTCAGCTGGGTGCATTTGAATGCTTTTGTGTACAATCCATAGCTACGCATGTTAGAAAATTTGCATGTTAGAATATATATATATTCTGTAGTCTGTGAATCCTCCTGAGCATATAATGGGCTCATTGTAAATTCCATAAGGTTTCAATCTGTTTGTCAATGCATGATCAATGAGCCAACATGCATGCTTCCTGATTGGAATTTAAAAAATAATAGCTCTCCTAATGCGCCATTGTATCTGCATTGATATACATTTCACCAGCAGCTATCATTGGATTGTATAATCTCACCTCTCATTCCAGTGAAACATAAAAGCTATTGGAGGCTTCTGTTTGGTTATTGTGTGACTTGACGAGTGTGTCTCGAAAACTGGCACTACAATCTGTCTAGCTAGTCAATGAATGGCATGACCCTAAATCCAAACTTCTACTTTTGTTGATGGTTAACACTCTGCTGCTGGGTTTACGAAAAAAAAAAATAGGTGGTTTTTCATTTAAAGAGGTTGTAAACCTTTGTGCTTTTTCACCTTAATGCATCCTATGCATTAAGGTGAAAAAACACCTTGCACTTTCCGCCTCCCCCCAGCCCCCCGTTTTACTTACCAGATCCCTGAATTTCCGTGGGCGCGATCCCGCGTCACTCTCTCCGCGGCTTCTTGGCTCTTCATTGGATAGATTGATAGCAGCGCAGCCATTGGCTCCCGCTGCTGTCAATCAAATTCAATAATGCGGCCGCTGGGGAGGGGGGCCGAGTCATACACTCGGTGTCTATGGATGCCGAATATATGACACAGTAGCGTGTCCGCAAGGTAACCCCCTTGGGAGACAGCTTCCCAGAGGGGATTATCTAATGCGGGAAGGAGCCACGAGAGCTGCCGTGGCACCCCAGAAGAGGACGATCGGGGCCACTCTGTGCAAAACGAGCTGTACAGTGGAGGTAAGTATAATATATTTGTTATTTTAAAAAAAATGGGAACCTTTACAACCACTTTAAAGTATAGCTCTACTTTTAGTGAGGTTATGCTTAGTAGGCTAATGCTTAGGTTATGCTTAGTAGGCTTTGCACCCACCCTCTGACCCCTTTTGACAAGCCACACACAAAAAATGGCCATAAATCAATAGAATTTCAAATGGAAAGATTTTGTTTGCTTTTAAAATTAGATTTTGGAAATTAATAGACTTTATCAAATGAAAACCACATACACTGTTAGAAAATTCATTAGTTCAAGAAAAAAATGTAATCTCCACTCCTAAAAATGTTCTCATCCCTGCAGTCACCCACTAAAGATTAGCAGAATGCACTAACTTTCTTAGAACATTCTTTTCCCAGGATATTTTGTTCAATATTCTATGGCCAGCTAAGTCTTTGGAGTTTGGACTGCTCATTGACATGCAAACTTTATACCCCAAATCTTCACTTTTCCTAATTCTCCCATGAATTACTGGTGCAGTGTTCATCTGTCACACCCATGTGCTTTAAATTACAACCTTAAAATACAGGTCCACACTTTATTTTATGTTGTTGGAATTGTACATCTCTATTGAACATATCTTTAAAGTGACACTCACTAGAGCGACAAAGATAACAACAATAAACATAATTTAACATACGTGTTAAAATAATTAAAGAATCTTGATTAAGAAACTGGAAAAATTGGCTTTCTGCCAATAGCATTAACACAGCAGTTTTATTTTTTTTAATCGTCCCTGTAACATAGTTTACTACTTACTGTTCCTCCCAATAATGCCTCATACACACGATCGGAATTTCCGACCGTGTGTGTATTCCCATCAGAGTTTACGTAGAGAAATTTCATCGGAAGTTTATATAGAGAACATGTTCTCTTTTCCTCCAAAGGAAAAAAACTAAAAGCGTGTACTAAGCTGGAGCAGCCAAGCTGTCCAACAAAAGTGTAAGTTAGATGGTTGAGACAAGCCATTTAACACTGACAGGAGAGCTTACAATGGTCAGTTGTATTTATATGGCTAAAACCTTTATATATATTGTACAGGACGCCGGGGTTGGGTCCTGGACGGGTGCTATACGGCACCACTATTTGGACTATGGTCCATTTAAATAGAGGAAGAAGGTTCAGGGGGTCACCCAAAAGTGGGTGAAAAGTTCCAGGCAGGCGCTAATTCAGAAAGGACTGGCTTGCAGTCTTCTCTACCTTTAATAAAGTAGTTTGGGGCCTGGAATTTTGGAGGCTCCAAAGTGTTATTTGGGTGGGATGGAGCCTCCACTCCTAAACCTTGGGAGCCAGCGCACATGGTGTTAACTCTCCCAGAGAACCACCCATTAAAGCAGGAAGTGGTGCTGGAGATAGTGAGTGAGTTTGGAGAGTGCACCTGTGAGGACAAGATGGAAGTCTGCTAGCTGCACAGTGAGGACTTTTGAAGTGCAGGGGGTGAAGATTGATCCTGCAACAAACCGTATGTCATTTTGCTTTCACTGTTTTGTGCTGGATATAAGCAGACTTTTTGTTGACGCTGGAGCCAAGCGGACTTTTATGTTACAGTTTTTTGGCATGCTGAGAAAACCTTATTTTGCTTTTCTGTGAATAAAAGCCTTTTTCCTTTAAAACAACGGTTTAAGCACTGAATCCCTGTTGAGCTATGGTCCCCAAACGTTACAATTGGTGTTGAGTGCGGGCACAGTGCATTTGCAGGCGCAAAACCGTTTAAAACTAAAAACTGACATTTAAAGAGACAGTGTACTTATGGCATGTCTTGGGTGAAGTCAGCCCAGACATTACAAACAGCACGCAACGACATGGAAGAGGTCATTAGGGCTTTGGCACAAGCCACCGTGACCCAACAGCAAGCGTCAGCGGACGCCAACCGTCGCCATGAGGAAGCGATGGCTCAGCAGCAGCAGGCCCTGGCACAGGCTATAGCTGCGCAGCAGGAAAACACACGGCTGCTAGCCGCCCAGTTTACAGCCCAGCAGGAGTCCACTCAAGCACAGGTGGCTGCCTTGCAGGAGGCAGTACAGCAGCTGGCTCAGGGACAAGAGCAATCGGCCGTTGCCTTTAGCAACGCAGTGTCTGTTAGAGCCAGCCATTTTTTGCAAAAACTAACACCCAGCGATGACGTGGAAGCCTTTCTTACCACCTTTGAAAGGATAGCAGAGAGAGAAGCATGGCCCCGGGACCAATGGGCCGGCATTATCTCCCCTTTTCTCACTGGTGACCCGCAAAAGGCCTATTTTGACCTCCCAGCTGAGCACATCAAAGACTATGAACGTCTAAAAGCTGAGATCCTGGCCCGCCTGGGAGTGACCACAGCTGTCCGGGCTCAGAGGGTGCATCGCTGGCGGTACAAATCGGACCAACCACCCAGGTCCCAGATGCATGAACTAATCCAGTTAGTTAAAAAAATGGCTGCAGCCGGAAAAATTGTCAGGTCCACAAATGGTGGAACGAGTGGTGATGGACTGGTACCTACGGTCCCTGCCAGATGACCTACAGCGCTGGGTAAGCCATGGAAACCCTACCAACGCTGACCAGCTGGTCGAGCTGGTTGAACGGTACACCGTGGTGGAGGACCTGCTTGGGCCTGCCAAGCGTCGAGAACCCACGCCAAGGACACCCAGACCAGCCACCACCCTGAGGAGAGAAGTCTTGCCAGATGTTGGCATCCGCAGGTCTACACCGTCTGCCATAGAACCACGGAGGTCGGTTCCTGTACCAAAGATGGGAGACATACAATGTTGGCGATGTCGGTCCTGGGGGCATACCCGGGCACAATGCCCACTGCAGGAGGAGCCTATGGAGTGCGGAACTGGTCGGAGAAGCTCCTTCTATGTGCAAAGTGTGTGTACCACTCATCTTGATCTGGCTGCAGGACGGTTTGAGTGTGAAGTGTGGGTGAACCACCTTCCTGCCAGGGCCCTACTGGACTCCGGTAGCATGGTAACATTAGTACATGCCAGGGTACTTGGGAGGCTTGGACCAGTGACTAAAACTCTTCGGGTAGTGTGTATCCATGGGGACACCAAGGAGTACCCCTTAGTCCCGGTGACTGTTTTTTATGGCCATGCCTCAGTTACACATGAGGTCGGGGTGGTAAACAGTTTAATTCATGACATCATAGTGGGGCGGGACTGTCCACTATTTCTGGAACTATGGAATGAGGTACAGATGGGACTACCAGGGGAGCTGGGGACACTGGGCCTGGAAGGGACAGAGTCTGAGGGGTCTGGACCTGAAATGCACACCTCTGATATAGAAATACCTCTCATTGATAATGAAGTCGCAGGGAATGCTAATGTGAAGGATAATGCCCCTGACCCAGGTCTTAAACCCGAGTTGATCTCTGAGGGGGGGGAAGTCTTCCCATTACAAGTTATGCTGGGGGAGGATGATGTGGAGCTCTCCCCGGTTGAGGAGGATGAAGGGGAAACATCCTCAAGGCCAGTACATCCAGATCTAGATGTGTCCAGGGGTGCATTTGGTACCGCCCAATTACAGGACCCTGCCTTGTTCAATGCTCGAGAGCAGGTTTCTGTTATTGATGGGGTCCCACAAATGCCAGACGCAGATCAGAGGTTCCCTCACTTTGCGTTGAAGTGGGACTTACTGTATCGAGTGGCTGAGAGCCGAGGGGAAACTATAGAGCAGTTGCTGGTTCCCCAACCGTATAGGCGGATGCTCCTCGATCTAGCCCACAACGATGCACTGGGAGGACACCTGGGGGCGGAGAAAACAGAGGCCAGGATAACCGACCGGTTTTACTGGCCAGGGTTGAAGGCCGAGGTTAAAAGATACTGTGCGTCTTGTCCCATTTGCCAGTTAACCGCCCCAGTGCCACACTATAGAAACCCTCTGGTGCCCTTGCCAATTATCGAAGTCCCGTTTGAGCGGATTGCTATGGATCTGGTGGGACCCCTGGTAAAGTCGGCACGGGGGCACCAATACATATTGGTCATCCTAGATTACGCAACTAGGTATCCAGAAGCCGTCCCTTTGAGGAAGACCTCCTCTAAGGCCATTGCCAGGGAATTGTTTCAAATGTTCTCGCGAACTGGGTTCCCCAAAGAGATCCTGACAGACCAGGGTACCCCTTTTATGTCAAAGGTGATGGCGGACTTGTGCAAATTGTTTCCAATTAAACAGTTGCGGACGTCCGTCTACCACCCGCAGACCGATGGCCTAGTCGAAAGATTTAATAAAACCCTAAAGTCAATGTTGAAAAGAGTAGTCCAGAAAGATGGGAAGGATTGGGATATGTTACTCCCTGCCCTGTTGTTTGCTATCCGGGAGGTCCCACAAGCATCCACAGGTTTCTCGCCATTTGAGTTAGTGTATGGACGAAGGCCCCGGGGGTTACTCGACCTGGTAAAAGAAACGTGGGAAAGTGAGTCCTCACCACACAAAACGGTGGTAGAGCATATCTCTCAAATGCGAGAGAGGGTGGCTAAGGTGATGCCGCTGGTGAGGGAGCACATGCAGAAGGCCCAGGATGCCCAAAGGAGAGTGTATAACAGGTCGGCTAAAATTAGACAGTTCCAAGTAGGAGACCGGGTGGCTGTTCTAATACCCACGGTGGAGAGTAAATTCTTGGCCAAGTGGCAGGGCCCATTTGAGGTAGTAGAGAAAGTCGGTGAGGTGGACTACAAGGTACACCAGCCGGGGAAAAGAAAACCATACCAGATCTATCACATTAATTTGTTGAAACCCTGGAGAGACAGAGAACAAGTGTCTGCGGTAGTAGGGGTACAGTCAGGGGACCATGCAGGGATCGACTTGGTGCAGGTTGCTGCTACCCTGACTAGGCCCCAAACCCAGCAAACAAAAGAGTTTCTACAAAGAAATAGAGACATGTTTTCAGAGTTGCCCGGTCGCACCAACGTCATCGAGCATGACATTGTGACCGAGCCCAATGTAAAAGTCAGGTTAATGCCTTACCGTATCCCAGAAGCGCATAGGGTGTCAGTGTCGGAAGAGGTTAAAAGAATGTTCGAGCTTGGAGTCATTGAAGAGTCGCAGAGCGAATGGTCAAGCCCAATTGTGTTGGTACCCAAGCCCAACGGCACCCTCCGCTTCTGCAACGACTTTAGAAAGCTTAATGAAGTCTCCAAGTTTGACGCATATCCAATGCCACGAGTAGATGAGCTAATTGAGAGGTTGGGTCCTGCCAGGTACATTACCACGCTGGACCTCACAAAAGGGTACTGGCAGATTCCCCTGACTAAGGAAGCCAGGGAGAAGACAGCCTTCTCTACTCCGGAAGGCCACTTCCAATATAAGAGGATGCCATTTGGTCTACACTCAGCCCCTGCCACGTTCCAAAGGGCCATGGATAAAACTCTGCGTCCACACCAATGGTACGCTTCTGTCTACCTAGATGACATAGTCATCTTCAGCACTGATTGGGAGTCCCACCTTCCCCGGGTTCAGGCAGTCGTAGACTCCCTTAGAATAGCAGGGTTCACCATCAACCCCGAGAAGTGTGCCATTGGGATGGAGGAAGCAAAATACCTAGGGTATATTGTGGGAAGAGGACTGGTGAAGCCCCAAATGAGTAAGGTGGAAGCCATACAGGACTGGCCCCGTCCGCTAACCAAGAAGCAGGTCAGGGCATTTTTGGGCATAGTTGGCTATTATAGGAGGTTTGTCCCCAACTTTGCCACTATTGCTGCACCGCTGACCGACCTGACCAAAGGCAGAAAGTCAGTGATGATAAAGTGGAACGCCGAGGCCGAGACAGCTTTTCAAAAGCTTAAGACAGCGTTGTGTCAAGATCCGGTGCTTGTAGCTCCAGATTTTACAAAAGATTTTGTAGTGCAGACAGATGCTTCAAGTGAAGGGTTGGGAGCGGTCCTGTCTCAGGAAATCAATGGAGAAGAGCACCCTGTGGTTTTTCTTAGTAGAAAGCTGACGGCAGCTGAGAGAAACTACGCGGTGGTGGAACGGGAGTGTCTGGCCATCAAGTGGGCTTTGGACTCCCTACGATATTTCCTCCTGGGCAGGAAGTTTCGCTTGGTGTCAGACCACGCTCCTCTTACCTGGATGAGACAAAATAAGCAGACCAATGCCAGGGTAACAAGGTGGTTCCTTTCTCTCCAGGAGTTCAATTTCGTGGTAGAGCACAGACCCGGGAAACAGCATCAGAATGCCGATGCCCTCTCCCGAGTCCATTGCATGGTGTCTACTGGTGCCTCCAACACCTCCGCGTTGAGGCAGAGGGGGGGGGATATGTACAGGACGCCGGGGTTGGGTCCTGCATGGGTGCTATACGGCACCACTATTTGGACTATGGTCCATTTAAATAGAGGAAGAAGGTTCAGGGGGTCACCCAAAAGTGGGTGAAAAGTTCCAGGCAGGCGCTAATTCAGAGAGGACTGGCTTGAAGTCTTCTCTACCTTTAATAAAGTAGTTTGGGGCCTGGAATTTTGGAGGCTCCAAAGTGTTATTTGGGTGGGACGGAGCCTCCACTCCTAAACCTTGGGAGCCAGCGCACATGGTGTTAACTCTCCCAGAGAACCACCCATTAAAGCAGGAAGTGGTGCTGGAGATAGTGAGTGAGTTTGGAGAGTGCACCTGTGAGGACAAGATGGAAGTCTGCTAGCTGCACAGTGAGGACTTTTGAAGTGCAGGGGGTGAAGATTGATCTTGCAACAAACCGTATGTCATTTTGCTTTCACTGTTTTGTGCTGGATATAAGCAGACTTTTTGTTGACGCTGGAGCCAAGCGGACTTTTATGTTACAGTTTTTTGGCATGCTGAGAAAACCTTATTTTGCTTTTCCGTGAATAAAAGCCTTTTTCCTTTAAAACAACGGTTTAAGCACTGAATCCCTGTTGAGCTATGGCCCCAAACGTTACAATATATATATATATATATATATATATATATATATATATATATATTTGCCAGATGTTTTGTAAAGTTTGGTTATTTTAAAGTTTACTGCTTCTTGGGTCACCTCAATGCAAGTTGGATAGAGATAATGATGCTGATTAATGGTCCAAAATCAGGCTGAAGGTAAAGAGGTGACATGGCAAGTAGGGATGAGCTTCGAGTTTGTGAGTACATGAGTTCGACTCGAACATTGCCTGTTCGCCGAACAGCGATCAATTTGGGGTGTTCGCGGAAAGTTCGTGTGAACTTTAGAACCCTGTTAAAGTCTATGGGACTCGAACGTTTGAAATCTAAAGTGCTAATTTTAAAGGCTAATATGCAAGTTTTGTCATAAAAACTATTTGGGGACCCGGGTCCTGCCCCAGGGAACATGTATCAATGCAAAAAAAAGTTTCCATTGTTAATATGCCCCAGTGTTTCTTAAAGATGGTTTCAATGTCCCTATATTGTTTATGGAAACCCCGATATGAAACCCCATTCATGCTGTTGGTTGGGGGGTACTCCCTACTTCCTCTATTAGCAGGTCTAGTTGTGGTGCACTGTAGCCATTTTCTACAAAATTATCCTTTATCAAGGTTGCCTGATTGAGGTAGTCAACATCTTGGGTACAATTGCGTCTAATGCGCATGAATTGGCCCTTCGGTATGCTGCGGAGCCACCTGGGGTGGTGGCCACTTTGTAAAGAAATATACCTATTTTGATCCAAAGCCTTAAAGTATGCCTTAGTGTTATAATTGGTTAGACCCTTCATTATCGTGATGTCAAGGTAATGAATCTGTTGTTTGTCCCACTAGAATTCTGATTTAACATTATTTTTATTAGTATTCAACCAATCCGAATAGAGTTGTAACGATTCTTCAGATCCTTGCCAAATAATGAACAAGTCATCTATATACCACTGGTAAAATACCAGTTAATTCCGTCTATTATTAAAGATCCACTTATCCTCCCACTTGCTCATGAATAAGTTGGCGAGGATGGGTGAAAATTTTGCACCCATCGCCACGCCTGTTTTCTGACTGTAAAAATGGCCCCCATACCAAAAGTAATTATGCGTTATACAGAATTCTAAAATCATTTTTAGAAATGTCTTCTGTATGTAAGGTAACTCATCCTTTTTACTTAGAGCCCAGTTAAGGGCTAAAATGGCATTTTCATGATGTATGTTGGTGTAGAGCGATGAGCCATCTGCTGTAACCAAAACATAATTATGTCCGGTGGGGTGGTAACATCTTTCAGTTTTTGCAGGAAGCTTGTGGTATCTTTTAAATAAGCCTTTGTGGTGATCACACTACTTTGTAGGAAATGATCCAGATATTGGCCAACTCTCGATGTTACCGATTCTATGCCATTAACTATTGGCCTAGCTGGTGGCAATGTAAGATGCTTATGCATTTTTGGGACCGTAAAAATTGTAGGCGCTCTAAAGATGGCTACTGGAACCATGTCATGTGGTCTGATGAGACCAAGATAAACTTATTTGGTTCAGATGATGTCAAGTGTGTGTGGCGGCAACCAGGTGAGGAGTACAAAGACAAGTGTGTCTTGCCTACAGTCAAGCATGGTGGTGGGAGTGTCAGAGTCTGGGGCTGTATGAGTGCTGCCATCACAGGGGAGCTACAGTTCATTGAGGGAACCATGGATGGGAACATGTACTGTGACATACTGAAGCAGAGCATAATCCCCTCCCTTCAGAGGGCAGTATTTCAACATGATAACGACCCAAAACACACCTCCAAGATGACCACTGCCTTGATAAGGAATCTGAGGGTAAAGGTGATGGACTGGCTAAGCATGTCTCCGGACCTAAATCCTATTGAGCATTTGTAGGGCATCCTCAAATGGAAAGTGGAGGAGCACAAGGTCTCAAACATCTACCTGCTCTGTGATGTCGACATGGAGGAGTGGAGGAGGACCCCAGTGGCAACCTGTGAAGCTCTGGTGAACTCCATGCCCAACAGGGTTAAGTTAGTGCTGGAAAATAATGGCGGCCACACAAAATAATGACACTTTGGGCCAATTTGGACATTATCACTTGGGGTGTACTCACTTTTTTGTGCCAGTGGTTTAAACATTAATGGCTGTGTGTTGAGTTGTTGTACAAGCTGTATACTCACTACTTTACATTGTAGCAAAGTGTAATTTCTTCAGTGTTGTCACTGATAAATACAATATTTACAAATACGTGAGAGGTGTACTCACTCTTGTGAGACACTCTATGTACGTAGCAGGGGCCATTCAGCCTGTAAAAACTATTAACAGGCTGACAGCAGTTGTTAAGAAGAAAATGGAGATATAAACCGCAATGTGTGCCATCTCATCCAATTATGTTTACAGAAGAAAGAAAAAATTGAAAAGTGGACTTTTAAGACTCAGTGAGTCCAATATGGCTGGAAGATTACTGTTATGACAGCATACTCAATATTCCTATTTCTTCTGTATACATAATTGGATGAGGTGGCACGTATTGCGGTTTTTATCTCCATGTTCTTCTTAATAATCGCAGTAGGGAAGAAAAATACTCAAAAGTGAAATAAAATATAAACATTTATTTAACCACTTAAGACCCGGACCAATGTCCAGAGCTTTCTTTTGGTGGTATTTGATCATCTCTGCGGTTTTAATTTTTTGCGCTATAAACAAAAATAGAGCGACAATTTTGAAAAAAATTCAATATTTAAAAAAAAAAAAAATCCTCAGTTTAGGCCGATACGTATTCTTCTACCTATTTTTGGTTAAAAAAATCGATTGGTTTGCGCAAAATTTATAGCGTTTACAAAATAGGGAATAATTTTGTTGCATTTTTATTAATTTTTTTTTTTACTACTAATGGTGGCGATCAACGATTTTTTTCATGACTGAGACATTATGGCAGACACATTGAACAATTGTGACACATTTTTGGGACCATTGTCATTTTCAGAGCAAAAAATGCTATAAAAATGACAATTGCAGTTTGGGAGTTAACCACTAGGGTGCGCTGAAGGGGTTAAGTCTGACCTCATATGTGTTTCTAACTGTAAGGGGCGGGACTGGACATCTAATGTCATTGATCGCCTTTCCCTATATCAATGACAGCGCCACTGTGAAGAACGGGGAAGGTGGATTTACACACACCTCCCCCCGCTCTTCAGCTCCTGTGACCAATCGCGGGACTTCAGTGGCGAACGGGTCCGCGGGTCCTGCGGCCGTGCTCATGGAGCTTCGGACCGAGTCGAGGGTGCGTGCTGGGCACTTAAAGAGGACGTACAGGTACATGCTTGTGCCCAGCCATGCCATTCTGCCGACGTATATCGGCGTTAGGCGGTCCTTTAGTGGTTAAATATCATAATTAAAACATGGAGCAAAGAAGAATACATGGGTATGCTATCGTATGTACAATCTCCCATATAAGACCAATATGGCTGGACAAGGAAACCTGTTCGGATGGCCTTAGGAATTTTGAATATGCTGTCATAACAATAATCTTCTATCTGAAGGCCAGCCGTCGGGCTCACAATGCCAGCACCAATGGATCACTACACCTTTGTCTGTAAGCTTCCCCAGAAGATCCTATTGAGTTGTCTCATTCACCCTGGGGCAGGGGTTACCCTTATGACAAGGACTGGCTACCGTGAATATATAGGCTCTACCACGCCTTTGACTATTTCCATCAGCAATACTCAAATAGGATACATCACATTGTGTATCCTGTTTAGCCCAAGGGAATATATCAGGTTTTTTCACCCACCATCAAATCTATTACCCCCTATCTATCCCAGAGCATCATTTAAAATACCAATAAGATCTCCTGAGGAAGCAGAGAAATGCGTAGTGATCCATTGGTGCTGGTGTTGTGATCCAGTCGGCTGACCTTCAGATAGAAGATTACAGTTATGACAGCATACAGTTTCCTTGTCCAGCCATATTGGTCTTATATGGGAGATTGTACATACTATAGCATACCCATGTAGTCACCTTTGTTTTAATTATGATATTTAAATAAATGTTTATATTTTATTTCACTTTTGAGTATTTTTCCCTCCCTACTGTGATTATAGTGGAAGCTTTAAAAGTCAGCTATTCAATTTTTCTTTTAGGCTGACAGCAGTTATTTTTGTTTGCATGTAGCCACACAAAAGTGGTTACTTGCAGTTAGGGACAGGTGTCTGAGCCTGGACGCATCTGACCCCAAATTCCCTAGGGGAATGAGTATAGGGGTATATCAGTACCCCTTACCCATTCCTATAAAGAGTTAAATGTAAAATAAATCCATTGTCAATCAAGTCACCCAGTCAAACAGTCACACACCCAGCAAAGTAAATCCAGCATCAGTCATAAAGACCTGCTGCCCAGCAAAGTTTCCCCACCACACTACCACTGCTAAATGGAGTCAGATCCCTGGCTTCTGTTTGTAAACAAATCAGCTTGGAACCTGGGTGATGTTATTAACCACTTCCCAGCGGCCGTACGAATATAGGCGGCCGCCTGGTGCTTCTAAATCTCTGACTGGACGCATATATGCGTCCTCCGCTCTTCCAGGCCACTAGAGGGCGCGCGAGCGCCGCCGGCAGTGCACGCGTGCCCGCCGCATTCCTGAAATACCGATGCGCGTGCCTGGCGGCCGCGATGTTCGCCAGGCACTCGCAATCGGCGGTTGCAGGGACAAGGACATGGATCCCTGTGTGTAAACACAGAGATCCATGTCCTATCAGGGGAGAGAGGAGACCGATCTGTGTCCCTTGTACATAGAGACACAGCATCGGTCACCTCCCCTAGTCACCCCCCTCCCCCCACAGTTAGAACACACCCAGGGAATACAGTTAACCCCTTCCATGCCCCCTAGTGTTAACCCCTTCACTGCCAGTCACATTTATACAGTAATCGGTGCATTTTTATAGCACTGATCGCAGTATAAATGTGAATGGCGCCAAAAATGTGTCAAAAGTGTCCGATGTGTCCGCCATAATGTCGCAATCTCGAAAAAAAACGCTGATCGCCGCCATTACTAGTAAAAAAAATAATAATAACAATTTATAATAATTCTGTCCCCTATTTTGTGTGCGCTATAACTTTTGCGCAAACCAGTCGCTTATTGCGATTTTTTTTTTCTACCAAAAATATGTAGAATAATATGCAAAATAAGGGTCAGTGCCCATCTGCAGCCTAACCATTTCTCATCATAATAGCCTAATCAGTGCCTTTTTGCAGCCTCACCATTGCCACTTAATGCAGCCTGATCAGTGCCCATCTGCAACCTCACCACTGCAGCCTGATCAGTGCCCATTTGCAGCCTTACCATTGAAGCCCACCTGCAGCCTCACCATTGCAGCCTGATCAGTGCCCATCTGCGACCTCATTATTGCAGCCTGATCAGTGCCCATCTGCACCTCAGTGCCTCACTATTGCACAGCAATTAGAGGCACTGGATTACACAGAGCAGGGATCTTACGTTTACTCAGCGGCCTCTGTAATACAAATTCCCCCCTCCTGGACTGACTCCTATGATAGACAGAACACTGGTCCAATGCCGGGACATGGGACATCTATCATAGGAGCCAGTCCAGGAGGCGGAACTTTGTATTACAGAGGCCACTGAGTAAATGGGAGATCCCCCCTCTGTGTAATCTGATGGCACTTGCCCCCCACCTTCCACTTTGAGGCAGCCTAGAGAAAATATTGGCGTATAACATGGACACATTATTTGCCTCAGTTTTCAGGGTGAAAAAGTGTGTGTTAAATGCTGATAAATACTGTAATTAATGATATCACCCAAAACCCATGATTGGGTTAAAAACACCAGTTGGCCAAAGATCTGTAATTTGGCAGTGGTAGCAGTACTGTTGCAACACGGCAGATCCCCTGGCCACTGCTGTTTGTTAAAAACAAAATAGTTGGGTATTTGTCTTTTAGTGGAAATAGAGCTAGCATGTCAGTAGTACTTGTAGTGGTGTGACAGTAAATATATTCCTCACATCTAGTCCCCAAGAGAATGTGAGAGTTGGTGGTGGGGGGAAGGAGAATTTTAAGATGTTAAGATATTTTTAAGATATTCAGCCTCCTCCTAGAAACATGAGTATTGGTGCATTAATACCCACTATAGCTCACTCCCAGAAAGAGATACATGTAAATAAACACGCCAACACCTTGGACAAAGTCTTTTTGTTACATAACAATTTAAAAAAAGTAAACAATGTCATCAAGTGATGTTGATACAGCATTGACCACAAAGTCCTACTGCCACAAAGACCCACCTCTCGTTGATGGTAAAAATCGAATCAGTTTTAGCACTTTGGTCTCTAAAGCTCATCACTAGTGGGACATGCCCCCTTTCCTTTGTGACATGGCCCTTTCTATGGCTTGGTCATGAAGGGGGTTGTTCTTCTGGTGGTCAAGTGGTTAAAGGTCATTGAGAGCTAATCTAAACAGTTTTTATTACAGTATTTATTTGAGAGTATATATGTTTGACTGCTCAAATGATGCTGAATCTGCTGATTTAAGCCAACTCTGGAACTATTCGGGCACTGCTCCTGCATGCAAAGAAGCATAGCGCATATGTCGCTTTCTTTTAAAATCAATGTGAGATATTTCTAAGATCATTCATTATAAATTAATTTCAACTGCAGTTGGCCTCCCAAATAAACCTGGCTGTTGGCATTCTCATAGTACTGTACAGGGAGAAGCTATTCTGAGGTGAATATAAGTTGGTAGACTCTAACAGATGGTTTTAGACTTCCAATGTGGAGGGAAATTCTGGAAAGTTTAAACTGCTCTCTCTTTGTAAGCAAAATAAGGCTGAGCTCCAAAGACAGTCAGTCTTTTTTATTAAGACACCAGTCCCAGACAAAACATCTACTGTAGGTACTGAACTCTCTGAGAATTTTTGCAGATTATATTGCATTTATGCAATAAAGCCTGGACTAGTACCTTCCCCAGATTTTGGTTAGGCAATAAAGAAACAGTAGTACTGATGAGGTTGATGCTTTGCTCAATCTATTTAAGAAACTTCTATTGTTAGGTGGTCAGTGCCTAGCAATGCAGCAAAAACCAATTGCGTACAGTGCTGCCTCTCCATGTCCTAGAGTAACTGTTACCATGGACAATATTGCAGGAGGCTAATATCAAGAGAAATGCTGTTACTTTGACAGGTGTATGCAGATATACACGTAACATTTTTAATACCAAGCAAAGACTTTAATTTAGATGTTGGAAATGGGAGGAGAAGATGAGCTGAATGTGTTAAACAGTTTTGGATTGCAGTCCAATGTGGCAACAAGTGAGGGACATATGTTCTTTAGCAGAGGATAAAGTGTTCATCCAGTTTCAATGGATGTATTTGTATATCAGAAGTGGGGCTAACCAGATAATAAAAATAATCTATAGGGGTCTTCTTGTTTTGAAATTCTATGCTGAGTTCCCCTCATTATTGAGAAATCCAATCAAGAGTTTACATTTGTAGTGAATGCTTCATGCCAGTTATAGATATGCCCATTAAACTGTATAGCTGGGCCAGATACATGCTTAATTTTTTCAGCAATGCTGTAAGATATAAACACATCACCAGGTCCTGACCAAACCACTGAATTAAGAATATACCTTTGTATGACCTAAAATCCGTAATTACATTTACAAAATATACGAGGAGAGCAAGGCTAATTGGGATTTGGGGTTGTGTTAAAAATATAGGTTATTATTAAGGCAGAACTGTATCTAGCCTATTACATTTAAAAAAAAGTAAATCACTCACAAAAATCTCATCAATCTTGTAGTCCTGATCATTAAGACCCTTGTTTCCTATTTACTGACACATACTAGGTAATTTGGTTACTCTGTTAAAATCTTGAAGCTCTCTGAAACAATAATCAACAGATGAAGATGGTAAAGATTCTCCCATGCCCATTACTCTTAGGCCCCGTACACACGGCCGAGGTTCTCGCTGAAAATCAGCGAGAACCTCGCTGGAATGCACATTCCAGCGAGGACCTCGGCCGTGTGTACGGTCTCAGCGAGCTTCCCGTCGGGAAGCCCGTCGAGCCGAAATAGAGAGCACGCTCTCTATTTCCTCGACGGCCCGCCTGGAAGAATGGCTGGTTGCCATTCCCGACGCGCGGGTCGCCGAATCCGACGGCCGAGAGAGAACCTCGACGGGCGGAACGATGTGTTCTGCCCATCGAGATTCCCTGCCGTGTGTACGCGGCCTTAGGATTATTTTTATTTTTTATTATATTCCTGACCATTCTAAAGCTAAAAGCACCCCCCCCCCCTCACACACACACGCAGCCTTAACCCTCATCTACTCATCCTCTATTTGCATCCAAACACCATTTATTATTTTTTATTGCTATGCTATCCCGTAAATTCATTCAAATAGAAGTATTGCATATTAGACTAGTTTGGCACAACACAGGTCCCAAAAATGCTTGTGCATTGAGTGAGGCATTTGTTTTTAGTGCATCATTGTCATATACAGTAAAAATGTTCAGAAAAAGACTGCAAGATGATTAAAAAAATATATCAGTGGTAATTATAAATATTATTAATATATATATTTGGATTAATATTATTTTTATTAATATTAATATTGTTATCTACATAGTTTTACTATAAGTTAATGATGAATGCATACCAAGTAAAAATGTCATCAACCCACAAATATAATGTCATATATCTACAGTAGTTAAATTTTTATATTATTTTTTAACATTCAGCACCTTTAAAATGACAGTAACAAATATAATACACATCAAAATGTCAAGCAGTTATTCTTCCTTCACAATTTACATAATTTAGTAGGTAAACATTTAAATGTTATGAAATTTTTCATGATTCCTTTTTTTCATGATTATTTTTTAGGAGGAAAAAATGAACATCGCAATGAGCAAACTATATCACTAGAAGCACATAAGAAAGCATGCTGTGCAGGTCATTGTTAAACTTCTCTGTCCGTAATGACAACTGTGACCTACAGAGGTAGCCCTTTCCTAATAAAGAGATGGCAGAGCAGTACATGGGTTCATTGTTTCTTTCCAAAATGAATAAATTGCTAAGCAAATACATAATCATCACAGCACTGACTTTTTATTGAATAGGCTGCAGTGATGACTGTCATTTTAAATGCTGAATTTCTCATTTTCTCTGTGCAGCAGAGGCCATCTAAATAGTATGCAGATCACTGCTAGTCAAATAAATTGTCAAGGAATGAGGGCATTGTAATATTGATACAGGAGAAATTAATACATATCTATACTCCCTGTTCTAATTTGCCTATTTGTCAGGCTTTCTTTTTAAACAAAATGCTATAAATAAATATATATGTGTATATATA